>CM052436.1:190157545-190173456 GCA_028533085.1 Varecia variegata | reverse complement strand
TGATGATCAGGGAAACCAATTTTCTGGTGAGTACATGTGGTGCTTATTTTTCCATTCTTGGGATGCTTCACTTAATAGAATGGGTTCCAACTCTATCCAGGAGAACCAAAGAGGTGTCGTATCAGCATTATTTCTTATAGCTTGTATCCTTTCTTAACGATCTTGAACATTCTTATACTTTTGTAAAACAAAGATTTACCATTGAGAAAGGAGTTTAACCTTTAGGTTCATTGACTCACAGGCTCATGTTCTTTTTGCTTACTGCATTTTAGGTCTCTAGAACAACACCCAGCATTTCTAGAATGCAAAATTTAGTCAAGGAAGGGTTCAGAGTAGTATGGTTATTTGAGGAAAGGTGGTAGCTGTTAGGAGAAAAGAAAATTGATTTATTATTTGAAGACTTGAGAATGAGAATCAAAACAATGGTGGGTTTCCCATGCCTCTGAGGCAAGCCTGTTCTACACTGCCTATCATTCTCTAAACAGGAGTGTAAACATAGTTGAGTTTATGGTCATTCCTGATCTTGGTTCAGGGTTTTTGGTGATGCTCACACTAATCATTATGGCCCTCCACTGCTGGTTCCAGCACAGGATAGCTGGAGTCATAAAATCTGCTGCTTCAACTCTTACTCTGTGAGTGTATCCTACAGCCCTGGACAAATAACACTCCTCACCTCCTTAAACACCTACTCTGTATTTTTATTTATAATAAAAACAGAACCAACACTTATTGGGAGCTTATAATATGCAATGTATTTTTCTAAGGATCTTACATTGATTACATAATTTAATTCACTCAACAATGCTACCAGGTGGGTACTGCTTTTTTCATATATTTTACTGATAAGAAAATTGAGACATAGAAACTTCAGTAACTTTCCCAAGGTCAACATCTAAAAACTGTCAAGGCTGAGTTTTGAATCTATGTTCTTTTTATCCACAGCCATGAATGCTTAGCTTTCTCTTTCCTTCTGATATTTAAATTCTTCCTGTTTGTGATGGATTGATTATAAATAATGGTCCCAATTGTTAACCCATCTCTGTATGCGCATCCTTTGCAAAGTTACATTGTAGCTTCTTTCATTAAGAGATAGGTTTCATTTACCTACTTTCCTGGCCTTATGATTGATTTTGGTCAATAGAATGTTGCAGATGCAACAGGCAGTAGTATCAAGCCCAGAACTCAAGAGATCTTATATGATTCTGCTCTTTCTCTTAAGGACCTGCCTAGTTGCCAAGTGAACAAGTCCAGATTAGCCTGCTAGAGAATGAGATACATGGTGGAAGAGCGCCCAGCTGTCCCATCCAAGGCTGTTCTTACTTAGCCTGCAACCAGCCCTGTGAGAGAGTCCAGCTTAGATCAGTAGAACCTTATCAACCTGCATGTGACTACAGGTACATGGATGAACCTGGCAGAGTCCCGAACTGCCCACTGACAACTAGAGAACAATAATGAATCCATATTGTTTTAGGCTGTTGTATTTTGGAGAGTTTCATTATGTAGCCAAGTTAATAGATGCATCACTCTTGAAGTCGATGGGTCATATGACTGAGCTCCCATTTAATCCCTCCTATTAGATTTAATCCTTTACCTTACATTTTTTTATTCTAAGTGAGGGAAGCAGGATGGGGCAAGGGAAGAAGCTAAGCAAATGTGTGACCTTAGCTCGACACTAGTTTTGGCCTGATCCTATGGGAGCTCTGGGTCATGAATTGCACCACAGAGTTGGTTCTACCTTGGGGCAGGTGGCTCGAATACTCCTGTGAAGTTGCCTGGGTGTGTGTGTGTGTATCTATTCGCAGTGTGTGTGTGTGTGTGTGTGTGTGTGTGTATGAGGGGCTCCTATGAGCCATTGGCTCTCATAGCATCTAGGGGAGGGCACATTGGTCCAGTGAAGGGACTTGGCAGGGCACCTTTAGCTTTTCCTGAAATTTAGTTGAAAAAAAGTAAAATCATAGACTTTCCTTGACCTATTCACAAGATGAAGTAGGTCTGCTGCATTCATGTAGCCTAGGATAGAAGAAAGAATCAGCAACAAGAATGTGTGTGTGTGCATGTGTGTGTGTGTAAAATGCATATAAGAGAAACATTAAAGAAGGGTATATAATAGAAAAATATAACTGTGTATATATTATATACATGTGTATATGTATAAAATGTACAGTTGTCCCTTGGTATCCAGGAGGGATTCATTCCAGGACCTCCCACAAATATCAAAATCCATGAATGTCCAAGTCCCTGATATAAAAAGATATAGTATTTGCATATAATCTATGCATATCCTCCTATGTACTTTAAATCATTACTAGGCTACATATAATACCAAATACAGTATAAATATTATGTAAATAATTGTTATACTATATTGTTTGCAAAGTAATGACAAGAAAAATGAGCTTAGACATGTTCAACACAGATGTGATTTTTTTTCCAAATATTTTTGATCTTCAGTTGGTTGCATCCGTGGATACAGACCTCACAGATATGGAGGGCTGACTGTATACATAAACATAAAAAAATATATACATATACATGAAAATATGTAAACACTACCTAAATAGACACACAAAAGCACATATATCCCTATATGTATAGAATAAGGTCTGGAAAGAAATGTAACAAAATATAAATTCTGATTATCAAAGACTTGTGGGATTAAGATATTTTTGTTTACTTTGTGCTTTTCTTTCTTTCAGAACTTTCTTAGTTGAGCTTGTGTGGATTTAATAATTATAAAGAACAAGAAAAATGTTGGAGAAAGTAATGTAGATTCCAAGCATGCAAAGCAGTATAATGTTTTAAAGCTTTTTGTATACATTATCTCATGCACTGCCCTATTGGAGTCACCAGACCCCCTTGTAAATAGGTAAGGTTTTGCTTTAGAAGTCCTCTTCCTGTGAAGTCTCTGTGAATACATCTTTGATTTAGGGAAAATGCCAGTTTCAATGAGAGAGAATTCTGGTTCCCATAGTACGTGAACTTGGGGGCAGCTCTCTATAGCTTTAAGCAAGTATAAATAGAGTGTCGGGCAGTCACTTCAACTTTTTATTTAGATTTTTGTTTTCTCACATGTAACATAGGAAGTTTGGACTAGTCTTTGAAGACTTCTCCAAACCTCAATATCTGGGATCCTGAGTTGATACAAATTCCACCTTTAAATGACTCTCAGAACCTTCCAAGGAATAATGGATTCAAAGATAAAGGGTAAATGAAAACCTTCAATTTAAGTCCCAAGAAGCACCTTAGGAAGAGTCGCAGGACAGCTCAATTTATAGTAAGAGAAAAACTTTTCAGTTTTTACTAAAAACCACCCTTAGTGTTTTTTTTTTTTTTTTTTTTTTTCTGCTGTAGTTAAAAACACCCAAAATGAGAAGGGCCTGTTTGGTGGCTTTTTGGACAGCTTGAAGGGACAAATGGAAATTTACCTAAAAAGACACAACTTTGTGGAGGGGATGAATCTAGAAGGTAAAGTGGGTAGAAAGCACCAAGACTGAGAGGTTGATGATCCAAATTCTTAGAATCCGAAGGAAAATAGAAAGCACTGTGTGTGGAGATATTTTCAGAAAGATACATCTACATTGTCTCCCAGAACATAAACCCATCTATGGGCTGAGAGTGTTCAACTTTCCGTCTTTAGGCCATGTGTTGTTTCCTATAAGCCTGAGATTCAAACATCCAATTATCCATTTAGCATTTCCACTCGGATGTCTCGTAGGCATCTCAAGCTTAGTGTGGCCAAAATAGAGTCCTTAGTTTCCCCTTAGAGCCTGGCTCTCCCCAGCCTTTTCCATCTCTGAAAACAGCACTACCGTCAACCCAGTCACCGTAGCCAGCAGCCTGAGAGTCATTCTTGACTTCTCCCTTTCCGACATCTCCCACATCCAATCCATCAGCAAGTCCTGTCAATTCTCTCTCCAAAATATACCTCATGCCCTTCTATTTTTCTCAATCTTGAGAACTCCCGGTCTATCTAAACCATCACCATTTTCACCCAGACTCCTGCAATTGTCTCAAGATGGGTTTCTTCATTTCCACTCTTGTCTCTACAGTTTATTTTCCACGTCACAGCCAGAAGGATCTTTTAAAAACTTAAAATCAAGTTATGCCACTTCTCTACCCTAAATCCATTGTTCTTAGAATTAAAACTATGCTCCTATCCATGACCTACAAATGCCCTTATGATCTGGCTCATTCTCCTCATCTCCAGCTACTGTTCTCTCTTTAGAAATATGTACAAGGTCTGACTTCTTTTTAAGTCTCTCGCCCTATTGGAAATTGGGTCTTTCTCATTCTGTTCCATAACACCTTGTTAATTTTTCTTACAGCACCAATACCTATCAGTTATAATCTATTTATTGATTTATTTAATGGTGAATGACCAGTCTCTTCCATTTGAGTATACACTCTCAGAAAACAAGGACTTTGCCTTCTTTGCAGGATCCACAACCCTTTCCCAGTGCCTGGCTCATAATAGACACTTGATAAGTCTTTGTCAAATGCATGGATAAATATGTGAACTTGGGCCTTAACCGGTAGGAGATTCAAACATATTTTTGACCATGGCAGGATCACAGGATGGAGAGTAACATCTTCAGAAGTGACGACTTTGAAGATTGTTCTCAATTTGATGCATGATCATTAGTGAATTTAGCAGAAGAAAAAAATATATCTTAGTCCATTATCAGACCTCTATCTGTACAGTACCTGCTGATTGGAATGGATTCCAGATCAGTAGTGACAGCTAACACTTTGCTGGCATATTGGCAGAGGAATTCTTGGTCCCCCATCCTGTTCCTTAAATCTGTATTTCAAATAAAGACCCTCTTCCAAGCCTGTGCATGAAATTAAAAACACAGTTCAAAATTAGTTTTTCCCAAAAATATTTGTGTGACTTTAGCAGTCAATGACTTTCCAACTTTTAATTTTCTTATCTATAAAATAATGGAGGGAGGGAAATTTGGAAATATTTCTCCCTAGTTTCCTTTTAACTCTAATGTTTCCTGATTTCAGGAGACAGATTTATTTCCTTTAACCTACAAGTAGCAGGCACTAATGTATAGCATGGGTTTTTCAAGCACATATGTCCTCTAGTTTTTTACCATATACACTTGCCATCTATACAATAACTGATCAACATCTTTCTTTAAACTGACTTATCTCTGTTTTGCTTACAATATCACTGACATATATGAAAAAAATGGAATCAATCATCATAATTAACAGTAAAATTTAAAAATGTAAGAACATGTTAAAATTAAGTATAATAATTATTTTTATAGCTTTAATAATAATTTTTATCCTGGAATCTACATATAATAGAAAAACATAGTTTAAAAATCACAGACTTGGGTGCAAATCCAAGTTCTTTCAAATCCACGTTGGGAGATTTGAAATAAATTTTTTAAACTTTAGCTTCTTTCAGCAGCAAAATAGGAACATAGATGGATATGGATATAGACATAGCTTGACTCAACAGAGGGGCTAAACTGGCAAAAGAGGAGAATTTAGAGTTAATTACTTTCTTATTGTGTCTTGAGCCGCACTTATTGTCTGGGGCAGGAAACCAAACTGACAAAAACAACCCTGCCATACCTACAGGAAAGCATGTTAAGATATTCACTGAACAAATGCCCAATAGATTCATCAAAAATGTTTGATGTGCAAAAGCAACAATTAAGACCTTAAAATGTTGCATTTGCCATTGTGGCTATTTCCAAGAGGTCCTTATTAAAGTTGTTAATACTTACTTTGGCTGCACCTGTTCTATTTAGCAAAAAGAGGGATTTTTTAAAAAATAGATACAGAAAAGACGTGAGAGCCTTTTCCATTGCTGTGGTTCAATTTTAACCAAATAATTTTCCTCTGCCTCATGTTTATGGTGCAAACAAGCCTAGCTCCTAAGTCTTTTACTCCAATACTTAATTAGGCATTCAATTAGTATCCTTAAAACTCCAAGAATTGCTTGTTAAAGTCTTGAGCTACGTTGAGCCTGGCCAATGGTCCAAAGCAAACGTTACGTATTCTACATGAAGCATCAGCTGAATTTCTCAGCACACATTGCTGAATGTCCTTCCTACTTCATGTTTGCATTTTATCCAATATAGCCCTTTACTGAGCCTGTATAAGTGGTCTTTGCCAATGATGCAGTAGTTTATAAGGATACGAGAAACTTCCTAATTCTATCTTTTGTAATTTCAGACCTAGAAGAGAGTTATGTTATAACAGAGTTTCCCTGGATTCACAAAGTATATAGATGATTTTTCTCTTGAAGGTTATTTTGCTCATACTTGTAAATAAGTACCTCTTCCAAGACATAGTCAAAAGAACCTTCCTTTTTGCTCTTATTCATTCTTTTCTCATTCTTCACAGCAAACTGGAGTCTCTGAATCTCAACCTAATTGCCGAAATCTTGGCCCTGTTAATATTTTCTGTCTGGTAAGTTACATTCATCAGAGTCAACTGAATTTGTAAGCCCTCCTAAATGACCTCTGGAAGAAAACAGCTCCTGGCAATTAAGAAAATAATAATTTGTAATCATCATATATTGACTAAGGTTGGTCATAATATTTATAAATAACCATAGAAACACATGACTAACAGGATCTACACAGTTGCTTCCAAACCTCCTTCCAACACCAGGGGAGTCACATAACACTTATAATCTGAAATGCCAGGTGATGGCAAATATTACTTACACGAAGATAGAGAAACTAGACCTGCTGGAGTGATTCCTTAAGAAGTTCCTTTGCAAACAGCCCAGCCACATTCTCAGAGTTCTGATGACGGATGATCAATGAAACCTCAGTCCAAACATGCCTGCTGAGCTGAGAAAAGGGATTTCAGCAACAGTTGAAATATTTCAAACAGAATTGCTTTATATTCCATCCTATAAGATAGTAGAGGCAACCTTTGCACCTGGAATGGAAGCCATTCATTCAGGATCCAAACCAATGTAGTATTGTCCTGGATAACAAATTAAACCAAGGCCGTGTGAGCATCATGTCACCAGACAGCTGTGGAGCCAAGTGTCAGGGGATGGGTGCTATTTGGGAAAGTTGTTTCTGCCTAATTAAGCTTGACCTATGAAGTCACATTGGGAAATGCATTGTCCCACATCATTTACCCAGGGATGACTTACGGGGGCTGGAAATAAGGATTGTCTGGCACTGGGATGGGATGAATGCAAGTTGGCTTTTCACGATCACAAACGTTAGAACTCCTGCCTATTTTGATGACAGATCTCGTCTGTCTCAACCTTCATTTAATCAACACATTTCCATCAAGTTTCACATATCCTGCCTCCTAATTTAAGTATTAAGGCCATGGCAGTGAACACATTCAATGGTCCTGGCTTGAATATGAGGGTGGCTCCTATAAGTTAGTTGTCTCAGATAATTGGCTTTAGTGACCAACAACACCGTAAGTATTAGTTAGTAAAGTGTTATGGACTTAATTGCTATCAGTCTAAAGTTTACTTTGGAGATACCAACTTATGAATAAGGTGCCAAATTAGAATTCTTTGTTAATTTTCTTTTTTATTTTAGTCTTTCACAACAAGGTAATTCTATTTGAGATACGTAGAATCATTTAACCTTAGGTAGATCCTCTATGTTTTAGGTCATATTCAATTAAAATCGAAACACCATGTATGTGTGTGTATACATATATATGTGTATATATATATGTGTATATATATATATGTGTGTGTGTGTGTGTATATATATATATGTATATATATATATATTACTCAAGGGTAGGAGTTCCAAATTTGAATTTTTTTATGCTTCTAATATATTAATACTGGGAAGGCACTAAATAAACATCAGGCAAAATTACACAAAATGGATCTTTTCCCTTGCTTTAAGAATGACTTTCCTGACTGTTTTTTTAATTTGACACATTTAAAACCTGTAACTTGGAGACTAAATTGGTATTGCTCTTTGATTTAGGATCTTTCAAAGTCAGGGGCAATAGATGTACTGCCATTGCATGTGTGTGTGTGCACGTGCATTTGTATTTATATGCATGCTTATTTCCTCAAATGTTTGAGAGTAAGTTGTAGACATGATTTTCCCTTACTTCTAAACACTGATGTGTGTGTTCCCTAAAAACAGGTACATTCTGTTATAACTATAATACAATTACCAAAAGCTGGGACGTCAACATGTGTACAATAATATTTATCTAATCTACAGATCTCCTCAGATCATGCTGACTGCCTGCAGTGTTATTTTTTTGGCCCAGGATCCAATTCAAGATCCTACACTATCATGACTTTCTGGTGACAGTTCATCTGAAACCATTTGGGGCCCTTCCTATTCCATCATGACCCCAACATCTCTGGAAAGCACAGGATGGTTGCTTTGCAAAATACCCTTGATCCAGGCATGCTGTTTCCTTATAATCAGATTCAGGCTGGCAGGAATACTACAGAATCAATGCTGAGTCCCTCTTAGTTCATCATATCTAGAGAATGGGTTTTGGAATTAGAAAGCACAAATATCAGGCAGTGTGACCTGGGGAAAATTATATAAAATGTCTAGGCCTGTAATCCTAGCACTCTGGGAGGCCGAGGCGGGTGGATCGCTCGAGGTCAGGAGTTCGAGACCAGCCTGAGCAAGAGCGAGACCCCATCTCTACCAAAAAATAGAAAGAAATTATCTGGCCAACTAAAAACATATATAGAAAAAAAAAAATTAGTCGGTCATGGTGGTGCATGCCTGTAGTCCCAGCTACTCGGGAGGCCGAGGCAGTTAGGATCGCTTAAGCCCAGGAGTTTGACGTTGCTGTGAGCGAGGCTGATGCCACGGCACTCACTCTAGCCCAGGCAACAGAGCGAGACTCTGTCTCAAAAAAAAAAATAAAATAAAAAAAATAAAATGTCTGAACTTCAGTTTCTTCATTTGTAATATAGGAATATTAATAAGAACCTCACAGTGTTGCTAGAACATTATATAATAGAGTAAATTACTCAGCCCAATGTCTGGCACATACGAATTACTCAACAAATGTTAGTTGTTATTACACCCATCTTAGAAGGTGGACATAAGTAGGTCTTCAGAAATTATGGTAATTGGTACACAGGTTCCTTAGTACCTCCCCAAGAAAGCAGCAGAATCCTTGTGATTTGTTATTAGTTTTGGCTAAACACTCGGAAGGAGACAGAGGTGACTGCAATTGCTGTTTCATGCGAGGTTTAGGATTAACTGAATCATTCAGTTTAGCAGACTAAACCTGTCCATGATAACTCATGGAAACCTGGACTTCAAGTAGTAATCCAGCAACACAGTCAACCTAAATTCATTTCCCACCCTCGATCTGCAAGCCCAATTTGGATGAAGAGAAAGTGGGAGGAGTTGGAGTCTATTTGAGGGACCAACTGAAGGACATGAGATATACACCTAACTATATTTGTCTCATCCAGTGGAACTTTATTTATTTAATTTTTTAAGGGTTGAATTGTCTCCTGAAGAGGTCATCTTAGTCTAAGCTGTCTGGTTTCTCTTTTTTTAATGGACTTTATTTTTTGGAAGAGTTTTAGGTTCAAAGCAAAATTAAGCAGAAAGTACAGGGATTTCCCATAGATACCCTGCCCCCACACATGCAGAGATTCTCCCTGTACAAAAGTCCTGCATCAGAGTGATATGTATGTTATAACAGATGAACCTATATTTAGATGGCATTATCACCCACAAACCATCATTTACATTAGGGTTCACATTTGGTGTTTTATATTATATGGGCTTTGACAAATGTGCAATGGCTTATATCAATCATTACAGTATCATACAGAGTAGTTTCACTGCCCTAAAAATCTTCTGTCCTCTGTCTGTTGATCCATCCTTCCCCTCAACCCCTGGAAACCACTGATTCTTTTACTGTCTCCATAGTTTTGCCTTTTCCAGGATGTATAGTTGGACTCATACAGTCTACAGTCTTTTTAGACTGGCTTCTTTCACTTAACAATATGCATTTAAGTTCCCCCCATGTCTTTTCATGGCTTCATAGCTCATTTCTTTTTAGTATTGAGTAATACTCTATTGTCTAGATGTTCCAGTTTATTTATCCGTTTATCTACTGAAGGGCATCTTGGTTGCTTCTAACTTTTGGCAATTATGAATAAAGCTGCTATAAACATTTATGTGAAAGTTTTTGCATGGAGTGTAACTCATTTAGGTAAACACCAAGGAGTACAATGGCTGGATCATATGGTAAGAATATGTTTAGTTTTATGAGAAACTGCCAAACTGTGCTCCAAGGTGGCTGAACCATTTTGCATTCCCACCAACAATGAATGGGAGTTCTTGTTGCTCTACAGGCTCACCAGCATTTGTTGTTATCAGTGATTTGGATTTTGACCATTCTAACAGGTGTGTAGAGGTATCCTACTGATGTTTTAATTTGCAATTCTCTAATGATACATGGTTTTGAGCATCTTTTCATATTCTTATTTGCCATTTGTATATCTTCTGTGGTAAAGTGTCTCTTCAGGTCTTTGTCTATTTTTAAATTAGGTTGTTAGTTTTCTTACTGTTGAGTTTTGCGAGTTCTTTTTATAGTTTGGACAAATGTCTTTTATCTGGTATGTCTTTTGCAAATAATTTCTCCTAGTCTGTGACTTGTCTTCTTGTTCTCTTGACAGTGTCTTTCACAAAGCAGAAGTTTTTAATTTTAATAAAGTTCAGTTTGTAAATTATTTTTTTCATAGATTGTGCCTTTCATGTCCTATCTAAAAAGTCATTGTCATACCTATGGTCATCTAGGTTTTCTCCTGTTATTTTCTAGGAGATTAATAGCTTTCCATTTTACATCTAGTTTGATTTCAGTTATTTGAAGCATATAAGGTCTATGTCTAGATTCTTTTTTTTCTTTTTGCATGTGGTTGTCTATTTGTTCTAGCACTGTTTGTTGAAAAGGCTGTCTTTGCACCACTGTAGTTGCCTTTGCTCCTTTGTCAAAGATCAGTAGACTATATTTACATGGGTCTATTTCTGGGTTCTCTATTCTGTTCCACTGATCTATTTGTCTATCTTTTACCAATATCACACTATCTTGATTCCTATAACTTTATAGTAAATTTTGAAGTTGGATAGTTTCAATATTCTGACTGTGTTCTTCTCTTTCAATAATATGTTGGCTACTATGGGTCTTTTGCCTCTCCATATAAACTTTAGAATCGTTTTGTCCATATCTATAAAATAACTTGCTGAGATTTTGATTTTGATTCAATTGAATCTATACATCAAGTTGGGAAAAACTGGTATCTTGACAATTTTGAGTTTTCCTATTCATGAACATGGAACACATCTTCATTTATTTATTCTTTGATTTATTTCATCTTCTTTGATTTGCTTCATATAGATACTGCTTATATTTTTAGATTTATACCTAAGTATTTCTTTTTGTGTGTGTGCTAGTATAATTGGCATTGTGTTTTTAATTTTACATTTTTATACTAACCTTGCATCCTGTAACCTTGTTGTAATTACTTACTAGTTCCAGGAAATTTTTTTGATTTTTTTTTTTTTTTTTTTTGGATTTTCTACATAGACAATCAGGTCATATGCAACCAAAGACAGTTTTATTTTTATTTTTGATAAGTTTACCTTTTCTTTTCTTTTCTTCAAAGATGCTCTTTTTTTTTTTTTTTTTTTAGGAAAAAATAAACATGAATAGAAATGCCATACAGACAAAATGAAGGAAGGGTACAGAGGGAGGGTGTCATCAAACTGCAGGCTGTGTAAAAGTCTACCAGGTGTCAGGATTTGATTTGGAGAGCTGTCATGGTGTGAGGATCTGCTGATAATTCCTTCTGAGTCTCAGCTGTTTGAATGTGCTACATAGATTTGGGGGGCAGGCTGTCGAGATGTTTGCTTTAAAAATCCTATACCAACTGTATGGATGATGTTAGATTTTTCTCACGAATTCTTAAAACTCCCTGTATTGGCTATCTATCTGTTTGTCATCACTCCCTGGATCATTTGTCTGTCTGCTGTCTTACCACTTCCTATGTTAGTTGTGTTTGTTATCTATTGCCGTGTAACAAACAACAACAAAACTTCAGTGTTCTGTGACAATTCGAGTTTATTGCTCATATGTCTGAAGTCACTTGGGAGTTGTTTGGGAGTCTTTGCTGAACTATACTGTACTTACTGACATGTCTAGGGTTGCCCAGGCTGTTGCCTGATGTAGACTCTTTTAGCTCAGGCACCTGTGTAGCTGGAACAACTTGGCTCTGCGTCATACGTCTTCATCCTCCAACGAGCCATCTCAAGCATTTTCTCAGGGCAATGGTAGAGGCAGTAGAAATCAAGACCCAATAAACAATCCCATTTCAAGGTTCTGCTTGCATTATGCCTGCTAACACCTCATTGGCCTGAGCAAGTCACAGGACTGAGCCAAAGTCCAGGGGCAGAATGAGCCACCCCAACCCCAGGTGGAGGTCCTAGCAAGGTTACATGGCAAAGAATGTGGATACAGAGAGGGGTGAAGAATTTAGATAATCCTTTCAATCTTCAATAGTCTTCTCCTCCAGACTTCCTACTTAACTTTTTATGAAACAGTTTGATATGGTTACAATTCCTTTCTTTTTCTTTACAATTCACTCCATGCAACCTATGTCCTGGAAATCTTGAATTATTTCCCACTCCTGTACACATACTAAAATTGTCCATGCTATTCCCTTTGCTTAGGATGTTCTTTCTACTCTTCCTATTAATCTTTTAAAGTCTGGTTGAAATAATAGCATGTACAATCTCTCCTAGTATAATATCTATTTGTATGCAATGCCACAGACTAATCAATAAATCAAAGGTAGGCTCAGTGTGTCTTTCATCTCAGCATAACCCACTGTGCTTTGGACTAATAGAGTCTTGAAAAGAGCGTGGCTCATTTTATGAATAGAAGGCTTTGCCAAAAATATGAACTAGATTGAAAAAATTTTTTTACTTCTTTTATGAGTCAAAAATGAAAATCTGCAGAAAAGGACAAATTTGAATATTTAGTTAGGGCTTAGATGATAACCCATATAGCATTGGGTGTAAGGGTGGGAATATCATATATTTTGAAGTCACTACAACTTGCATTCAAATCAGGATAATTTCATTTGATTATTTGTGTAAACTTAGGTTATAAACCTTCTAAGGCTGTAATTTTTCTCATCTTTTTATATATTTATTGTGAGAATTAAATGAGACATTTAATCATATATACAATGATATAAATTATTTTAACATAAAATATATATATTGTGTAATTTTTAGGGCAACTGACATATTACAGGCATTCAGAAATGTCAATTTACAATTCCTTCTCTTCTTTCAAAGGAAAGGAAGCAAAATAACATAAATTAACTTAAAATTTAATCTTTCCTTTAGAAATCTCATGTACTCAGTATGACTCACTTCTGACCTAGTTTCCTATATTCTATCATTCTTCTAATAATCACTAGAGTATCTTGTGGCACACACACAGAAAAGAATGAGGCACCTTAACCTCTGAGCACCAGTCATTTTTGCCAATGCTGGTCAGTTCCTGTAATGTCCTCTGTCTGAAGTATCTGTCACACAATCCAGGTGGTTGGCAAAACAAAGTCTGAAAAGCCTCTGCAAAGCTTTTTGTGGCATCTGGAGATGTGCTGATGTTTGATGTCCTGATCCAATCCATCAAAGACCTTGTGGAGAAACCATGAGTCTGTGCTAGCGTCTGCATGGAATTCAAATGCACTGCCCTTGGGCCAAAATAATTTGGCAGATTCAGAAGCAAGAAAAAAATAAACTGATGGTGGCTCCAAAGTGACCCTAAACCCACCCTATACCTTGTTCTGACATTGCTCAGCTACCCGGAGGTTTGTTGCTAGTCTTGTAGAGACTCAAAACAACCCTCTAATGGCTCTATGAAAGTGATTTATGTGCAGTGGAGGAATATCACAATACCAGTTCTGTGGTCAAAGAGAAGTGAATTGTTAACCTTGGTGCTTTGGGTTTTGGTTTGTCAATTATGTAAAGAAGCTCCCTGCAGTATACTTGTCCCTCAAATATGAAACACCTGGCAATCTGCCACATCCTGTGGAGTCGAGATCTTGCTTTTGATTTGAAAAGCAGCATCATAGTTGGGTTTCCACTTAAGTGACTTTCAGCTGTTTTTGAATCGCCTGAAGTTGAATGAAGCTGTGTTTTACCAGGTGTTTTCCAAGCAAGTGTGCTCAGAAAGCTGCCAGAGGAGCTGGGAACTGATTTGTTCATATGTGTAATCATGAATGGGCTCTTCAATCTCTAAAAACAAATAATAAAAATAGAAAGACATAGTAAATCTGTAATAAAACCATTCTTTATATGTTATGAGAACAGGTTCAACTTGTATTTAGGCTCGAGAAAAGCAAAGAAGTCTTCATTTAATTAAACCATACCACATAATGGAAGACCAGGAAGCAAATACTTATTCTAGGAAAACTCTTACTTTCTGCCAGGATAAAAATAACAAGAAGCACTTCCTTGTGTGGGTTCATGCATGAGGCAGCTTGATAAAATGGAAAAAAATTAATAGGAGTCTTAGCTCCTAGTTCTCTGAGATAGAGATTAGCATAGAGCATCTCACTAATTAGTGATGCTTTCATAATGAACATTGCAAAAGTGAGGGAAATGGAGCAGAAGTGAATAAAGGAATGATATGGTTTGAATTTTTGCCCCCTCTAAAACTCATGTTGACACTTAATGCTCAATGTGACTGTATTGAGAGGTGGGATCTTTAAGAGGTGATTGGGTCATAGGGGCCTGTCTGCCCTCATGAATGGATTACTCCATTCGCGAATTAAGGGATCAATGGGTTAATGAGTTACCATGGGAGTGGGACTGTTAACTTTACAGGAAGTGGATGAGAGCTACCACACTCAGCTTTCTCACCCTTGATGCCCTGTGTTGCCTAGAGACTCTGCAGAGTCCCCACCAGCAAGTCCCCGCCATCCGGCCCTGACCAGATGTCACCCCTTGACCTTGGATTCCTCAGCCTTCATAACTGTAAGAAATAAATTTCTTTTCTTTATAAGTTATGCAATTTTTGGCCAATCATGGTGGTGATTCCTGTAATCCCAACACTTTGGGAAGATGAGGCAGAAGGATCATTTGAGCAAAACCCAACTCTACAAAAAATAGAAAAAAATTAGCGTGATGTGGTGGCATGTGCCTTTAGTCCCAGCAACTTGGGAGGCTGAGGAGGATCACTTGAGCTCAGGAATCTGCAACTGCAGTGAACTATGATCGTTCCACTGAACACTATCCTGGGTAACAGAATAAGACTCTGTCTATAAAAAAAATTACACAATTTCAGATATTCTGTTATAAGCAACAGAAAATGAATGGACTAAGAGAAGGTGGATTTCAGTTCCAATGAAACAGTAGAGTGCTGGGGCTGAGATGGTCCTTTGGAGTTGATCTCCATTGAGATTAGGGGACTGCATCTTTATAATTTCTTTTTGATCAGCCACTGAATGTAGGCTGCCCAGGAAGGAGGCATAATCTGGTACAAGGCTATTTCTTCAGCTGAAGCAATCCCCAAGAATGGTTGGCAGTAGAAGCTGTCTTCTAGCAGCACTTCCAGCCAATGGAGGGATAAATCCTTCATTTCTAAAGGGGCATTTGGACACCATACGATCCACCACAATACCTCACCACTCAATTTATTTTTTCTTACTACTTGAGTTTCCAATCCATAAGGTTTACTTCCATCACTGCCTATTTCCAAGCATCAAGAAATGATCAAAAGTGCCAGATTCATAAATAAGTTTGCTCTTTTTATTTTTACAAAATGATATTGATTCAAGACTATTGCTTTATATTAATTGAGTGTTCATATACTCTTTGAAGTCAGCAAATATGCAAGGTGTTGGGGACACTTTGGTGAACAAAACAAAGTCC
>CM052436.1:190137076-190157045 GCA_028533085.1 Varecia variegata | reverse complement strand
GAAAGTAAAAGAAGAAAAGGAAGAAATTTCAGAAAGGGTAAAACCAGGCATTCCAGGGATCTCAGGAAGAGCAACTATATAACTGTTTTGTTTGTGTTCCAATATTGGAATAAACAAACTCCAATTTTTTTTTCAACTTTTCATTACTCAGTTCAAGGTACAAAGTTCCAGGACAGAAAGTCCAATTTGTTGAGCTTAAGTAATGTGCCCACAATGTTGGCAAGAGAGGCTGGGCACCTTGATTTATAGCCTCACTAAACTGGACCTAATGAGGAGAAATAATTCCCCAGGAGGCTGTTACCAAAAGAAGGATGCTGGAAAGCCAAAAGCAAATCCTTCTCCAGGTCCTCATTAAATAATTTAAACTCGAAGGCAGACACAGATACACAAGATGTGATCTTATAAGAGCCACGTAAATGATATTTACTGCTGGCAAATTTCACTGATTTATACCTACCCAAGCCTGGAGAGGTAAATGCTGTTGTCCTAAGTTTTTACAAAATAATGCAAAAATCAAGGCACAAAGCCATTTTGTCAGTTGGCAAAGGTCACAGAAGCGACAATGTCAATGCCGAGGTGCAAGCTGAAAACTCTCAGATTCAATTGCCACACACATTTCCACCCACTCATTCCTAAGAAGTTTAACACTGTGGGAGAGGACTAGTGAAAGACGATAGGTGTCAAAGGAGGGAAACTTTCTTTGGGGAAACCGGGAAGAGCTTCAGGCAGGGTTGGGACCTGTGGAAAAATAGTAGTCCAAGTGAAGCCTGTGGTAAAAATGTATCTTAGGAAAGAAAACAGTGAACAAGGGCTCAGGAACGGTTCAAACGCATCAATGATGGAAGTGTTGGTTATGTAGATTAGGTGGGTCTTGGTTTTGCATTGTACTTGCCTAGAAATAGGAAACAGTCAACACTTTTTCATCAGGGGTAAAGAAGGGGAGAACAAGAAAACTTACGTTTAGGAAAAGTCCCTTGTGGCTATATGGGGTGGCAATGGGGTGAGTGGGGCTCTGAGAGAAGGGAGCAGCTGAAAGACAATAAAGCTAATGAAACCTGTGCTAGAGAGCTGTTGGTGACAGGGGTGGGGAACTGATGGGACATAGCAGCTGAGTGGGTGTCGGGGTGGTGGTAGGAGCGAGGGAAACGTCAAAGAAATCTCTAAGATTTTCAGCAAACAAGGCAAGCTGATGGTGGTACCATACTGTGGGCAAGTTAGGAAGAAGAGAAGGATGGAGATGGTCAAAAGCCTTCTCAACTAGGGCACTGGTGCTCAGAAGAAGGAAGTATCCTAGAAAAGAGATGGGAAGTTATCTGTGTAGAAATCATGCTTGAAGACACGACAGGGACCAGAGGGAGTGAGCGTTTGGTTACTCAGTTGAAAAATGATAAAAGCGTACTAGTACAGCTTTGAAATGCTCCCTAAAATTAATCTGGTTCAACCCTGGTGGCATGTAAAAGTCAGAGCTAATTGGGAGCTCATTTTTATATGAAATTTCTCCTAGTGTTTAAAGCAATCATTAAAACAACATTATTTTGTGTCTCAAGCTTGAAGGATTACAGACAACATGCATATGTACCTTTCCTTAATTGGACCCACTATTCCTACATTGCATTGAACTGTCTTACATGAGGATGGAGTAGATGAGAAAGAAAATCATCTTTGTCACAAGCAGGCAATTACTATAGAATAGCAGAGCTGGAAAATAAATATATCAGAGCTTTATATTGGTTCAAAGAGGCTTTGAGGATCAAAACTTTCAAAGTAAAAGTTTTATTTTTATATAATTTTGAGGTTGTCTATTCTACCAGAAAAAAAAAATTTTTGCAACTCTATAGGATCAGTATCTCAGCTAAGTTAGCCCTGGTAAACTCACAGAGACTGGGCCCTAATCAAGTGAAAATAGCAAATCAAACAAGGTTTATTCTCCTAGACTAGACCAAAGGTCCCCAAATTACTGTAGACCAAAATTCGTTCACTGGATACTTGTTTTTGCAAATAAAATTTTGGGAAAGAAAGCTATCCCCGTTCATTTACTTCTTATCTATGACAGCTTTTGTGCTACAGTTACAGAGCTGAAGAGTTGTGACAGAGAGTCAGATGTGGTCCTCAGAGCCTAAAATGTGTACCATCTGACCCTTCACAGAAAAAAGTTTCTTGACTCCTGGAATAGAGAATGAAATGATCGTCGGGCGGACTGTCAGACAATGAACATGAAATCGTCCTTTTGCCTATTTGTACATTTTAGATAACTTCTCTCAATAAGGGAAAGGAATGGAAATATTGACAATGGAAATCTTGTAATATGAGAATAAAAAACAGCTGAGTCCAGGGTACCCGTGTAATTTGGGCAAGGTCAGGGGTCACGTCATTAATCCTAGTTATGTTACGGATTCAAGTATACCAGTTTCTTGTGAATATTCTAGTTGGGGGCGGGGGAAGGGGGGGAGAGACAGAGAAAGAGAGGAGAAAGAGAGAGGTCTGTCTGTATCTTTGCCTCAGGCACCTGGCCTGACTATGTCCTGCTGAAGCTACCAGTGTGGGTGTTATTTCCTTGCCCCAGCCCTGCAACTCAGGGCAGCCACAGAAAATGGGTTGGCTAAGGTGTCACTCTGGGAGCCAGAAGACCTGCTCAGACAGAGGCTCATTGTTTTAAGATTTGTATTTACTTTGGGTCCAGAGGGACCTGTGTTTTCAGCTCCTCAAACACTCAGCACCTCCTTTCTCAGAAATGGCCACAGAGATGAACCACATTTTCTGCCCACAGAAACGCTGAACTCAGGCTCAGAGTCAATCCGCTTGGGAGGCTATGTGCCTGCCCAGTTCTAGAAGAGAAACTGAGACTGGCTGACCCCTGCTTTTCCAAAATCTGCATTGTACTTCCAATAGTACATTTTAGTCTAGAAAAAACCAGGAACGTGTTCTCTAACAAAATAAAATTACCACTTCCACTCTTCTGGGACAAGACAACATTGGTTTCCCAAAATGTAACAGATTAAAAATCCCTGAGAACGTGTTCTTCTTTTGCTCCCAACTGAGTGTGACCCTGCAGATACCAACTCCTATTACTAGTCGTACCATCGCTGTCACTACTAGAAAAACCATTCTCATTCATTTCTTTAAGAAAAATATTAATTAGAACAGTTTTTCTAATTGACCTTATTTTATGTCAAACTTGAGTTTTAACAAATAGATTATATTTTTGTGTGTTTAAATAGTTAAAATATGCCTATATTTCAGAACCCAGAAAGTAGAAAATGACATAGAATGAAAAGTATTGCCACCTAATGCTCCCCTTAGAAGCAGTGTTTCCAGTTTCTTTGTATTCTTCTAGGAATAGTGTGTGTTCTTATAGGTGTATTTAAAACTAATGCTATTTATGTAAACATGTATGCCACATTCATTTTCTTTTAAAAATCATCATAAAAATATGATGCAACAAAGGAAACATAGATTAGCCTCTAAGGTGTGGTGATCACGCACTATTGTCAGAATACTTAAATGTGCCTTCATTTTCCAAACATGAACTCTGAACAGAGGATACCAGAAACAGCCATAGTGATCATGGCATTTAGGTTCCCCAGTATTTGAGTTTATACCAGTTGTACAATTGTTGAGTGAGCAGGCAAGTTGGGAATTTGGCTGTCATCTTGGTGTTAAAAAGTAGGGAATTTTGAAGCTTACTCAGAGAGATAGTTGTGAATGTCACCATATTAGTGACTATCTGCACCAAAGTAAATTCAAGTGGGCAATAATATTAAGTTCACATAGTGGAAATGATACATTCATTTTAGAAGATTCAGGTAAGGTACAACTCCGTTAACCTTCAGGCTGATAATGGTAGATTCTTGTTAGTAGAATGACCATGGAAGTTGTCATTGAATTGTCACATGAAGTCTGTATAAGATATTTAGAGTTTAATCAGGTATAACTTAAAATCTATAATGGTTATATAGTCCCACGAAGATGGGAATATAGAAATGTTGGATTTCACCAAGATTAAACTCTTTATATTCATAGAGAAGACATATGTATACTTCCTAAGAGTCAAATAAATGATGAAATACAAACTAGAGATCAACTCACATTGGAGTTGCAGACTTTATCATGTAGTATGAATCCAGAAATGTGTTGGACTGAGTGGCCACTCTCTCATGTAATTGTGGGTTAATTGATATAGCAATTATAGGTAGAGAGAATCCACTCATGTCTGCACTAAGAACACAGTTAACTTCTTTGACCAAAACTCCTTGTCAAGGACACTGGAGAGACAACCACCAAAATTATATGACATGATATAATAATTTATGTAGTTCCAAATATTATGCTTGACCTAAATCTCTGGTGGAAAAATAACTTCAATTTCTTTGGACTGGAACTCTCTTTCTCAATGAGTAGATATCTTTTAACATCAATGAGATTTAGAATTAACTATAAAATGTGTAGAAAAATCAAAACTGTATTATTGTCTCATTAAGAAATCTGTGTTAGTTTAATATTTTATAATTTTGTAATGTTTAAGAGTATTTAACCTAGTAGAGCACAGAAAAGTCCAGTTTTAAAATTTATAATTGAGCAAGTATTTAAATTTTGCTGTTTATATATAGAACTAGAATATTTTAGTAGTACCACTGTTTCACCAAAATTTTAAATTAATCTATTAAATTTATATGAATCAAAGGATAGATGCTTTAGTCATGGAAATATTTAAGGACTGAACAACCAAATATTTAAAATGCAGTTAAAATGTTTGAGATGTTTTAATAAGGAAGCAATATTATTTAAAAGTCCTTTAAATGCAATTGCTTTTAAACTTTGTGAACGTATAGGATTTTCAAGCTAAACACATAACTTACAAATTAGGTTCTTGATATTTTAGCATTAGTAAATTAAATGTTACTTGGTTGAACACAAAATAAACTTCTGAATAATCTTTTCTGCATGCAGAAATTATACTTAAGAACACTTTTGCCCTAATATTGCTCATTTTGTAGTTAAAGAAATGGGATCAAAAAGAAGTAAGGAGCAAAGAGCTAGAAAAAGAAGTCGCATCTCTTGACAGCCAAAAAATTTTTTTCAGTGACATTATTTTATTAGACATACTGAATATGGGTGATGCTATCTTAATGATTTATTATGTCAGATTATCGTTTTTTATTTCTCATATTGGTATATCAGTTCTTTGAGATGTGTGTGGTGTTATTCTACCTCTACAGTGACTTCACTGTTATTTATTTATGGGTATACTGAGAGAGAGACTGCACTTATATTTTGCTTAAATGAATGTCTAGCTTAACTTTTCCATGCTAAAATAGATAAATCTATTTTTAATAGAATTTGAAGTACAAGAAGAATCTGAATAGTTTCTGTACTAAAGGACACCAAGAGCATAAATAGAATTTTAAAAATTCTATTGTGTCAAATATAATTATTGGCAGCCCATGATTTATTAACAGCCAAATTCAAATCTATCCTGTTTGTAAGCAACTCTGCCGCACTGAAACAAAGTTAGGGTGAGTCAATGTTTAACACAAGCCCTTTATTGCCCGGAAGTTGGTAAGGAGACAGGAGACAATCTGATCAAGTAGGAGAACCTACAAACTCGCTTCATTTGGATCTTGCCTTGGAGGTGAGCATTCAGGAAAGGGGGTTATGCATTCAACACCCTCTTACATGACCTAGTAGTTTGAAGTGAATTAAAAAATCAGTTACAATGGAGACCGACACAGACAAAAAGAATACATGAGACATACATACTGTGTACATTTTGAACTTCATAGGATGGAAGTTTTAAAATATACCTCAAGGTAGAAAGAACAACCTGGACTCCACAGTTATTGCTATTTTACCATTCTTATTTCATCAATCCACACATATATGCATTTGCATGCACTTTCTTTCTGGCTGTAGTATTTTAAAGTGTATCCCAAATATCTTACCATTTCACTTATATATCATCTTTATATTTCTATAACTCTATATATCTCTAATAGATAAGAACTAAAAAAACAAAAACATAGCCACAATGTCATTTTCACACCTAAAAATTAATGATAATTCCTTGATACCTTATAATATCTAGTCCATGTTTGATTTTTCCCAATTGTGTCGGAAATATCATTTTACATTTAGTTTGCTAAATTAAGATCCAGACAAGGTCCTTATGTTGCATTTAGATTCAAAGCTTCTTAAGTCTTTTTAAATGTGTAGCAGCTCCCCTTCTTTTTCATGCCATTCATGTATTTAAATAAACTGTATATTTCTTCCTGTTACATTTCCAATGTTCTGGACTTTGCTGATTGTATCTTCATGGTGTAGTTTAACATGCTATAGTTCCAAAACTGCTGGTGCTAGAATGGTGTGTCCAGTAGAACTTTCTTTGGCGATGGACACACTCTATATCTGCTCTAACATGGTAGCCCTTTAGCCCCATGTAGCCACTGAGCACGTAAAATATGGCTAATGAAACTGAGGAATTGAATTTTTAATTTAATTTAGATTAAAGTTAAATTGCCACATTTCTAGTGGTTATAGCAGCCATTGATGATCATTACCAAGATCCATTGTTTCATTAGGTATTGCAAAATGCCTACCATCTACATTTTATCTTAACTTAATACAAATTGGAATACTCATCTGTCACTTTATCATGGTAAGGCCTAAACTCTTTCTTTGAGGATAGATATTCCTGCTAGAGTTTCACATCATCTTTTAGCACAAACCACGCTCAAAATACAGCATCCGTGATTAATAGTTTCAGTTTGATTGAAGAGGAATGAGCCCTTTAAAACACTTAGAGAGCAATCTCTCTGCAGAATCCTTTTAGATCATTATGGTTCTTTGTACAAGCTTCGACTTCAACAAAGTTTTTGATGTCTCTATTTAACTGTATTATTCCAAAACATTCAACTTTGTTTTTATAACAATTCCTTTTCATTTTGAATGTAACATTTAGTTAAATTACTTAATCACAGCATAAGAACAATTGACCCAATTAAATTTGGGAACAAATAGCACTGATTCTTAGTGCTATTCTTGCAAATTACAAGACAGATGAGAGCAGAAGTTCATGGGCGTTACAGAGTGGTTCAGGAGCCATATGTGTTCATCAGTTAGCGTGCTTCATAGAGGGAAAAGAGAGCACTAGTTATCCTGTACATTGGTTGGAGGGAGGCTGTGAAAGTTTCTCTTGAATCTGCATCATTTCCAGCTTCCCTGGTCTATAGTTTTAGATGAGAGCCCCATATTTTTTTAAATAATGTTATTATATTCTATATGAATATATATTTTGAATGCAATACCTCATTGAGCATATACATTATGATTATTTCTCTGAGTCTTTGGATTGTCTATCTTTAGCGTCTTTTTTATACAGAAGTATTATATTTTAACATAATCAAATTGATCTTATCAATGGAAAAGATTTTCTTTGTTTTGTATTTTGTGCCTGTTTTAGTTTTGCATGTCTTAAGAAATCCTTCCCTTTAAGAGTAGCTTACATTTACTCTCATTTTTTTTTTAATGCTTTGACTTTTACCATCTAGGTCTGATATTTGTTTTTGTGTATGATGTGAGATAGAAATTTGATTTTATCTTTCTGTAAATGTATGGCCAATTATCTTGTTATGATTTACCTAATAAGCCATTGTTTGCTTACTATTTTCAATGTCATTTCTGTCAAATATCAAGTGCTAAAGTGTCTGTTTCAAGACTCTCCTCTGTTCCATTGTCCTATTTGTCTTTTTTATGTGACCGTACCTCATCATTTTAATGTCCATGTTTACTGATTCCGAGGTGTCATCATTTTTAAAATGATCAATTATTTTAAATATCAGTAAGGAGGAAAAATGCTGTGAATTAAACATAAACTGTCATTAATAATAGAACAGATTCTGATTTCAGAGATGTTAAAACATAACAAAATGAGGAACTGTGATAAAGTAGATTTTTAGTAAATTTTGAAATAGAATTTTTGGGGTGAATCATTTTTCTTCAAATTAATCTTAATCATCCTTGGACTGTTATTTTTCCATGACTACCGGGGTGTACCTGACAAATTTCACCAAAAATTCTTAGGGAATTTTAAATGAAATTGCATTGATTTGAGTAGAATTGCCTTATTTTTAATACCAAGTCTCCAAGCTCATGAGTATGTTTCCCTTCATATAAGTTTAATCAAATGCCTTTCAATAAAACTTTATAAAGATTTCATTTAGGGTATTGCATAATTCTTGCTATAGTGGTTCTTAGGTTTTTATATTTTTTGTTGCTATCGGAAATAATGTCATTTTTTAAAAAAGTTATATTTTCTAACTGTTGTTGGGGCATTGGTTTTTGTGAATGTCTTTTACTAGTTCTGATTTGATGAGACCTTATTTTTCATGTAGGCAATCACATGGTGAATAATAGACAGTTTTGTTTCTTTCTTTCCAATCATCTCACCTTCCATTTCTTTCTCTTTTCTTACCGCACTGCCTTGGATCTTCAGACAATGCTTGATAGAAATGATGATAGTACATATCCTTATCTCGTTTATATTTTTGATGGAATAGTTTTAATGTTTATCATTACCTGTGATCAAGTTTATGATTATCTAGGTAAGAAGATTATCCGCTAAAAGCCTTTTTGCTTTTTAATAAAGACTGGAGCTATGTTTTGAATGTTTCTCCTCCAAAATTCACGTTGAAACTTAATCCCCACTATGGTGGTAGAAATAGGTGGGGCTTTGGGGAAGTAATTAAGTCATGAGAGTGGAGCCTTATGGATCAGGGCCTTATAAAAGTGGTATGGGGAACTAGGTTAGGCCCTTTTAGGCTCTTCCTTCCCTCTGCCATGTGAGAACACAGCCTTCAAGGCACCATCTTAGAAACAGAGACTAAGCCCTCACAAGACACAGAACCTCCTGGCACCTTAATCTCAGACTTCCCAGCCTCCAGAACTGTGAGAAATAAATTTCTATTCTTTATAAGTTACAAAGTGTAAGGTATTTTATAACAGCACAAATAGACTGAGATAACTGGGTGTTGAATTGTATTAATATTAAATGCATTCCATGAATCTATTGAGATTATAACAATTTCTTTCCATAATTTGTGAATGAGATAAATAATATTACATATGTTAATGTTACAGTGGTGAAATAGATTAATATTGTATTCGATTTAAAAGAGTTAAATAATTTAATTAATCATCTAACATTTAATTTAAATAACAAATATTAATATAATTTAATGTACATTTTGCTAGTATTTTATTACGATTTTACATTTGTACCAATAAGTGAGAATTAACTTGTATTTTTCTCCTCATATATTTATTTTCTGGTTTCAGCAGCAAAACTTGCAAAGCAAACTGGATATATTCTTCCATTTTGTGCTTTCTAAATGAGTTTCGGTTAAATTTGTTTGTAAACTCCCTGAGCCTGGTGTTTATTTTTGTGATTTTTTTTACACAAATGATTCACATACTGTAATGGTTATAGGTCTATTTAGATTTTCTTTTAGTAAGATTTATTTAGATTTTCAACTTTAGTAAGTTCTATTTTTGCTATTAATTTTTAATTTGCATTTTCAAAGTTATTGGCATAAAAATGAATAAAAAGCTAAAAATGAAAATAAAATGAATATTATATAAGGGACACAGTTTAAAAACAAACAGTAAGGTGGTAAATTTAAATCCAAATATATTAGACATTACATTAAATATGAATGTTCTAAATACTTCCATTTAAATACAAAGATGCTGATTACAAGAGGACAAACCTTAAATATAAGGATGCAGAAAGGGTGAAAGAAAATATCTGGTAAAATTTATATCATACAAACATTAAAATAAAGTTAGTATAGACATACTAGCATCAGACAAGGCAAGAAACAGAGATTAAGGGAGATATTTAGGAAAAACTAATGATATCACCAGGAAGATATAAAAATTTTAAATCTGTACATACAAAATAGCATAGTATCAAAATAATTAATAAAAAATTGACCAAAATACTAGGAGAAATAGAAAAATCCATAATCATAGTTGGAGGTTTTACCACCTCTCTCTCAGGGTAGCACAGGGAGAAAAAAAATCAGTACAGATACATTAGCTCTAAATGACACAATTGATTATGCAATTTGACAACCAAAATTAATAAATATGGAATACTGTATCAACACCTGATATAAACATGTTTTCCTACAAAAATTGAAAATTCACCAAATAGGTCAAACACTGGACCATAAAACAAGTCTCAAAAAATTTCAAATAATGCAACCATATAGATTATATTCTTTTACCATAGTGGAACTAAGCTGGAAATTAAGCATAATGTAAATGTTAAGAAATATTTTTTAAATAACACAGGTGTTAAAAAAAATCCCATGGAAATTAGAAAATATTTTGAACTAATTGATACTGAAAACATCACATGACGAAACTCGTGGGATCCAGCTAAAACCATAGTTAAAGGGAAATTTGTATTTATTTATTAGATATGAGAAACCACTTGAGATGAATCCAAGAACCCATTTCATGATGTTAGAGAAGAAAGAACAATTAAACCCAGGATGGAAAAAGAATAACTAAATACAATAAAGGAGATGAGGGGGAAAAGAGCTGAAATCAATAGAATTAGAAAGTATCAAGAAAGCCAAAATATGGCTTTCAGTGAAGACAGATAGAATGATGCCCAACTAGTAAGATAGGTAAATAGAAAAGATATTGAAAAAACAAATAAATAATATCAGGGATGAACAGGAGCATCATTATGGACCCTACAGACATTGGAAAGATAACAAGATAGTATTATGAACAACTTTATGCTAATAAATATAAATACACAGAAAACAAAAATATTTATAGGAAAACAAAACTTTCCAAAATTGACATAGAAGAAATAGAACATTTGAATACTCGCATATCAATTAAGGAAATTGATTCTGCAATTCAAACCTACTGGAGAGGTGGGAGACAACTCTGGAATCAGATGATTTCCCCAGTGAATTTAGTTTTTTTTATTTTGAATTAATTATAGACTTATAGGAAGTAACAAAAAATAATAGAATGCTGTATATCATCGACCCATCTTTCTCAAATAGTGATCTTGTGAGTTAATTTTTATCAAATATTTAAGGGGGGAAAAATAACAGAAACCTTATGTAGACTTCCAGAGAATAGAAAAGAGTCATCACTTCCCAACTTTCTTCCTGTGGCCAGCATCATCTTGACACCAATTCCTGATAAGGACAATGCACATAGGGAAACTATAGGTCAACATCTCTGATTCAAAAATCTTAAACAAAATATTTTAAAAAACAATATTCAGTGATTTATAGAAATAAAAGCATATCATGATCAGACAATAATACATAGGTGGTTGAGGATTTAAAAATCAGTAAAAGTAATTCCCCACATTAACAGAATAAAAGAGAAAAATCACATAAACATATGATGAGAAAATGTATGTGATTAAATTCAAATCCATATATAAAAGAAACTCTTGGCTGGGTGCGGTGGCTCATGCCTGTAATCCTAGCACTCTGAGAGACTGAGGTGGGAGGATCACTTGAGGCCAGGAGTTCCAGAGTAGCCTGAGCAAGAGCGAGACTCCGTCTCTACTAGACCCCCCCCACTACTAAAAATAGAAAAAATCAGCTGAGTATGGTGGCACACACACCTGTAGTTCCAACTACTCTGGAGGCTGAGGCAAGAGGGTCGCTTGAGCCCAGGAGTTTGAGGTTGCAATGAGCTATGATCATACCACTTTACTTTAGCTGGGTGGACATAGTGAGACTCTGCCTCAAAAAAAAAAAAAAAAAAAAAAAAAAGCCTCTTTAATCTGATAAGGTATATCTCCAAAAATCCAAAAAGAAGCATGCCATGATGAAAGGTTGAAAGCTTTCCTTCTAAGATCAGAAACAGTGGAAAATATTATGCTTTATGTTCTAATAGTTCTACATCAAGAAGAAATGACTATTTTAGGGCAGTTGGCCGCTTTTCCCCAGGGAAGATCCGAAAACCTATGGGCAGTATTCAAAAGTAGGCCTGCCAACAGTAGTTTCCTATGAAGAAATCCATTGTCTTTTAAAGGAAAGGGTTTGACCAAGAAGGCAATGACCTAATCCAACTATTTTAAAGGGCTTAATTGTATGTTTTGTTCTATTTGGATTGGAAGGTAACTATGAAATTAAAGATGATGCATTTTGTTAATGTTGAAATCTGGCTGGGCTATGATTAATGAGACTCCTCATATTCTAGTCATGCCGATTGCCTTAATCATTGTCCATCTGTTTTTTCATATATTAATTACAACATAAATTTGTGTATTTTTCAGTAGACTGACATTTTCTACACAAGGGAATGAGTTTAACTTAGATGAGTTGTTAAGAAAATTGACTTCAGGGAACCCTCTGATACTTATCATCCATCTTCATGGATTTGATGTTATTGAGAAAAATGATTAAAAAGTCTAATGTATTTCACATTAAGGTAAAACCCAGAAAAAGTTTTGCCTAGATGAGGTCAGTAATGAATTTTCCCACATTTTGTATGACTACATTAATTCTTCCTTGTCTGTCTACTTAATTTTGTTGTAATAATATAACTTTTATGTTAAGGATTTTAGAATGTGTAAATGATCAACTTCCCCCCAACACTTTGTAATCAGACTTTATCTTTATATTATATATTATATTATATTATTTAAATTAAGACAATTTTGTGTCTTTCTTTCAAATCCTTTGTGCTATCTTTTGGCTATCCAATTGGCTAAGTTTTCCATATAACATGTTGAAGGAAATTAATGCAAGCAGAGTGGTCATCTTGCTTCGGGGTCTGACCCAAATAGAGAACTTTCAACATTTTACTATTGAGTAGTGTTTGCTGTATATATATTGTATCAGTTGGAGATTCTACAGGCAAACAGAATCCATTCTGAGTGGTTTAAACAGAAAGGATATTTATTAAACGATGTTTAGGCTATTTGATAGCTTAGAAAATTTCCAAGAGGGCAAGATGATCAGAGATAGGAGCTATATATCCAGGAAAAATGTACAAAAACTGTGGGAGTTGCTACAGCAAAGAATCCATAGCTGGGAGGAAGGGGAGTGTCTAGCTGAGCCCAGCTTTCCAGCTATGTCCACTAAGGCACCAGGCATGTCAGCTGAGCTACCTTAGAATCGTTGGGACCAGAACAGCCATCAGATAGATGCATGAGTTATCCCAATCAATACCACATGGAGTGGAAAAATCATCTAGCTAAGTCTTGCTCCAATCTCTGACCCCAAAATCATGGGATATAATAATAAAATGCTCATTTCAAACAACTAAATGTTGGGGCCGTTTGTTAAATATTAATAAACCATTTGTGTGTATTACTCTCTAATATCTACATTTCTTTCCATCTCACAGCTGCAAAAGGCCCAAACCTTAATCATCCCTGGACCACTGCTAGAACCTATTATTTATCAATCTTGTCACTCCCCTCCTTTATCAGATAAATTCCAGTGCAAATCATAACTTCTTTGGCCTCTCTGGCTTTGTTATTCAAAACTCCACTTTCTGTTAAGTCCATCTCTCCTCATACTGCACACCTGACCTATGCAGATAAATACTGACTGGGGAAAAAAACAAGTTATACAAATAGATTTCATTTTAAATTTATCACCACTAACTTAAAATGGGTCTTTAATTTGCTCAGTAATCATTCTGTATTTTTGTAGGTCATTCACTCTCTCACTCACCCAGTTCTCTATTTACAACTTTTCCTTTATGCTCAAGCTTTAAACTCAGTGGACAACCTTTGCTTCCTATTTCCTTGAGAAAACAGAAGCAATCTGATGGGAAATTGTGGAATTTCCCACAAATACCCACCTATCAACATCAGTACCTTTTTACTCTCTTATTTCTAGTAAGTTTCTGTCTTTGCATCCAAAGCAAACATTTCTCCTGTTTTAGTAGATTATGTCATCTTTCACTTCTAACAGGAAAACTCCAGCGTTTCTTCTACCCGGCTCCTACATCATCAGGTTTTCCTTGTCTACTGGATCCTTCCCATACAGAAATACATCTGCTCTAAGTTCTCCCATTTAAAAAAAAAAAAAAAATCTTCTACTGACTCCACACCCCCTTCAGTTACTGTAACATAACTCTGCTCCTCATTAAGGAAAAATCTCTGGAAATGGATGTCTTTACCCACTGTCTCAATTCTTCTTCTCCCTTTCTGTCTTGTATTCCCTTCATTCAAGCCTTTGCTGTCAACACTCTACTGAAATTCTCTCGTCCAGATCACTACGACTTCTAATCTTACAAGTTCAAGTGTTGATTCTCAGCCCTCAACTGACTGGGCCTATAAACAGCACTGGCATTCTCTTCTTGAAATAGTTCTTAACTTGGTTCCCAAGTCACTTCTCTCTCCTGGGTTTTCTCCTGGCTCACTGGCTTCTCCTTCTCCACTGCCTCTGCTTGTTCCTACTTTTCTCCTTGAACTTTTAACAGTGGATTGCTCGATGGCTCAGTCCTCAAGATTTCTTCTTCACCAATACCCTTTCCCTTAGAGTCCAATCTCATGGCCTAAGCACCGTCTGTTGGTTGACTTTCACATGTACGTTTCCAGCCTGGGCCTCTCCCGTAGACTCGAGCTGTTTTATCCAACTTCCCACACAGTATTTCTGTTTGGATATCTAATAAGCATCTTAAACTTAACAGGTTCAAAACTGAATTCCTCATAGCATTTATCATCAATGTAAAGGTAAATTCTATCTTTCCAAATGTTCAGACCAAAATCCTTGGAGTCATTCTTGATATATCTCTAATACCCTCTATCTAGTCTGTTAATAAATTCTGTTGGCTCTACCTATCCATAATATACTACATTTTAACATTTTCACTGCTACCACCATAACCCAAGACATTACCATCTCTTACCTGAATTATTATAATAACTCTCAATTGGTCTGCTTGCTTATGTACTTGCCTTAGCAGTCTATGGTTAGGATAGTAGACAGAGTGATCCTGTTAAAAAGCAAGTCAGGTAGTGAAAATCTGCTGCAAATTTTCCAATTTATTTCTCTCTTACTCAAAATTAAAGTCAAAGGACTTACAATATCATGCAAGGACCTAACCATCTGCCCCTCATGACTTCTCTGACCCCATCTTTCCTTACTTACACCACTGGCCTGCTAATTACTCCTAAACATGCCAGCCAAATTCTCTTCTTATTTGTTTTTGGTAGTTGCTGCGTCTGGAATGTTCTTTCTGCCATGATCTGAATACCTCCTTCTCTCACTTCCTTGAGATCTTTGCTCTAATGTTGCCTTCTCAATAATGCCTACCCTGGCCACCCTAGTTAAAACTGCAATCCTTCCCAAATCCTACAACTCTATACCCCTTTCTTGTCTTATTTTTCTCTAGAGCATGCACTTATTAATTAGTTTATTAATTAGTTTATTGTTGATCTTAACACATGAGCATAGCTCGATAAGGGCAGAGATTTTGATCTATTTGGTTCACAGGTATGTCCCCAGCACCTAGAATAGTTCCTAGTATATAGTAGGTACTCAGCAAATACCTGTAGAATGAACAAAATAATAAGTGAATCAGCCAAAGAGATAACAAAATTCCAAAAAATTGGAAGGAAAAAGTTAACTGACAATAAACAGAATTGCAAATAATTTGAATAAAAGTTAAAAATTACTATTAAATCTATGAAAAGAAGCTTACCTAGTGAGGGTTATATAAAAAGGTCCATTGATTTCCTATCAGACTGTCAAAAATGGATATCAGACAGTCTGATCAGTCCTATCAGACTGTCAAAAATGATATTATCAAAAGTGATAATATCCAGGGATAGTGGAAAATTTTTATAATCTTTTAGAAAGTCAAGTTGGTATATATTAGTATATAATTTAGACTGTACTCTACTCAGGAATGGTTTGACCTAAGGTACTATTATTATTGCCACTTTATAGATGAGAAAATTCAGCCATAGAGAAATTAAATAATTTGTCTTAGGTCACACAGAACATGAGTAGGAAATTCCAGGCACTTTGCTTTAGGGTTCATACAGTTAATCACTGTGTATTACTTCTAATTTTATAGATGAAGATACTGCATTTCTGGTGTTAATGAATTTGTTCAAAGTTACACAGGTGAGGTTTTGAACTGAGGCAGTTAGATTTCAGAGACTGCTTTTTAAATTGTTATATTATACAATACTCTAGGATTTTAACCCTGTCCTGTTGTCATAACTAATCATGTAAAACAAAGTAAACAAAGGTCTTTAATCATGAGGTTGACCTAAAAGTTATACATTAAATACCGTGCATAAAAAAGGGTAGTTGATGCAATATATGACATTCATATGTAAAACTGGACCCCACCCACCAAATGACAGGGCTCAATTTTGATTCACCTCGAGGGAAGCAAACAGGGAACACGTCCTAATCTCAATGCAACAAAATACAGGACTTAGGCTGGGCCAAAACTGTTTTAATTTTTTGGTTTGGGAATATCTGCATAACCCTCCATGGTAGTCACTGCTGATAGTGTATCTAGTAGACTGCTCCCTTTTTCCATTCTACTTGCCAAATTCTGCTCCCCTATCTCTCTGCCCTTATTAATGGAACTCTGAATCTTGTCAAATAGTACTCTGTTTCACAAAGAGATTCTACTGGTATTTTAGGAGGGGAAAAAAGGCCTTTTTAAAAAAAAATCACTGCAAATGATTTTGTTATTTAAATACAACAGGAAGTAAGTTATAAATTATAAGTCTATAAATTAATCAGTAATGTTTAAAAACACAATCTTGCTTGAGTTTAAAATTTAAGTGAGTGAATTTGTAATTAGCATTTGTCATTTAGTAGAATCACATATCTGAAAGTATTTATAGGAAGAAAAGTCTTTCGGGTATTGTAATCACATATTTCTCTGCCTTTGACTCAGCTTCCAGGTTTCAATGAAATCCCATAAATAAAGGCTTCCATTTTGATTTCAGGTGTAATTGCAGATAGACTCTGTTGTAGTTCAGTTATTAGCATGCCAATCACTTTCCAGAAAATTAGATTCTTGGAAGTATAGTTCTGTAAAAATGTTTTTGGGACATTCCAGGACACTGGGAGTCACCAGTGATGTTTCCTTTGGCAGCATTCTTGGGACAGATATAGGTGGCAAGACAAAGGATAGGAGTGATTCAGCCTGGTGGTCAATACATCCCATTTTAAATCAGGGCTGCCCACCCTTTTACTTAAAATATATTAAAATAATCCACCCATCTACTATTATCAGAGAGGGGTAAATGATGATAATATCACTTTTAGGAAATGTGACACAATCGTGTTTGTTTAATAAAATTAACACAATCTATGGCCTTTTGGCACATTGTTTGTATTCTCAAAGAATATCCTAATATTATGGCCTTTAGTATCTATTTCATGGACAAGCTTAGAATACCATGTACCTTGTGTTATTTCAATTGTGCTTTCCAATTTCTGAGAAAGGGACTGAAAAATATTTGATTAAGAAGACAAAGGTCTTGAGAAAACACACATCATGCTGTGTCCTATTTAAATGTTGATCTTTTCCTGGGGCTGGGGATCTGGTTTTATTTGGGGACAACGTTTGAGATGTCTGGAGGTCACTGGAAGGCAAAATGTATTCTTATAGCCAAATTGATCTAATCCAGTGTGAATTTTGGAAATCTTCAAACTGGCATTCCTAAGTAAGTACTTACCTGTTTAGATTGTCACCTAATTCAGTTGCTGGAGAAGTTTCCAAATATATATTCTGTGGTTATATTAAGCACAGACTTTAAGGAAACTGGTCAAAAAGTAGGAGTCAAATTGCCAATGAGACAGTCTCCATCAACCCTTAAAAATGGGTCTTTCCCTCCTTTGCATATTGTACTGTTATCAGGGTGTGTAGGAAAAAGAAATGGAGGCAAAAGTGGAGGGAAACAGGGAGAAATCATGTCCTACTCTTCTGTAAGTTTTAAGTGGAAGAAGAAGTGGGTACTGGAATGCAATCAAATGTCTACTTGAAGAAGACTAAAGTTGTAGTAACCAGATTATGCTACACAATACAGCACTTAACTGTTTTCTATTGGAATGGACTGATGCTCCATTAACAGATGATTTTAAGTTTTCTTTCTATTTTCCCATAGTGGGGTGGGTGTGCTTGGGAGATGAGAGAGAGAAAAAAAAAGAAAAGAAGTTGACAGCATTTATTAGAGAAAATTAAAATATCACCACTTAGTGCATCACTGAGTGGAAACAGGTCAGTCAAAACTTCTACCCTAGTTTAAAAATAAAAATAAGAAAACAGAATTTGTTTGATTTAACTCCCACTTCAGGAATTAAGGAAACAGAACAGTTTTCTTTCAAATAACTCAGAGAAGTTGGTGTTGGGGTGGTGGTTGTATCTTAAATGTGTGAGAATGCAGCTTCTCACTCACGTGGGCCCCTCTCTTTCCCTAGTGTTCCTTTACAAATTCAGCCTTCCCCCCTCTGATCTGACTGCTCATGGACACTGCCCTCTGCCTGTCTTGGTGTCAGGTGACACCTGTAGGGTTCACATCCACGGTTTTGGTCCTCTCTACTTCCCTGTGCTGGGTGTTCTTTCTTATGTTTTCAGTTCTTTTTGTGCTTAACTTTCCAATTAACTTTGTTTTGAACTGAGGAAAATGCCCTATTTGGGCACACACCCTGAATAGTGATAATAACAATTATTATTATAATATTACAATAATGCCCATTTACGGAGCACTTACTCTATGGCAGGTGCTCATGTGTACCATTTTCTTCCCACTTTGTTCCATTGCACAGGCTTTTTCCTCCCCCTGGGATGCTCTCTTCTCCATCTTTCTGGACTTTCTCAATACTTCTTTTCCTTCTGGTCCCTGTTGACTGGCAATTTCTCAAGCAATCTTTGCAAAGTCCCTCATGCCATTGTGAACTGCTTCTTCCTAGCTTACATCACAGTTGTAGCTTGACTTTTATTTGAGTGTAAGTTTCACACACCCCTGCACTCGTGATCTGCCCTCTGTCCATCCTCCCACAAGTCCTCCCCATCTAACCAACCTTCTTTTCCCATTAGCCCAAGGCCATTGACAGCATGAGATGAGGGGCAGGTGAGACCACCAGGAGAGGCAAGAAGAAATTTCCCAAGGCAGCTCAAACAAAGTTTGAGGTTTTTATGAGTGATGGGAATCCATGGGAAGTGATAGAAGGATAACCATCCAGGTGGTTGATTTGAAACATTCCAAGGATCCCCAGAGACAGAGCTTGCATGTAGCTCAAGCATGGACTTTAATTGGGGGCTGCAAGAGAGATGAACACCTGGACAGTAAGCCATTAGGTAATGATTGGGGTGACCACAGGATGACCTAGAGAGCCTGTCTGACGCTTTATGTACAATCCCTGAGTCCTTCACAGATCGTTGGTATGAGGGGAGAGTGGGCATTGAGAAGACTTGATCAAATTTTTCACCCTCTAGACAGCATGGTATATACTCTAAGATACAAGGAAAAGAAAGAAATGCTTCACTTTTTGCATTCACATTTTTGGAGTAATATTCATACTGACAAAGGGAATAGTGGTGGCCCAGCTTTCACTGAGGAGACTTCAGGAAGCTCATATCTGAGTTTTATCTCGAATAAAGTTATTCTTAGCACTATCGAGGTTGTTGGAAGGATAAAGGAGGCAAGTAAATTGATCATTGTCAATCCTTATCCCACTTCACTACTCATTCCTCTGTGACTTAGGGCAAGTGACCATACTCCCTGAGACTCAGCTTTCTCATCTTGAACATATGAATAATCATACTTTGTGTGTGTGTGGGTTTGTGTGTGTGTATACATATATATATATATATGTATGTGTATATATATATATGTGTGTGTGTATGTATATATATACAAGCACATACACATAGTATATTTTGGTAGAGAAGGTAATGAAGATTCTCCAAATTAGGCTACTTTTATTTAAAT
>CM052436.1:190115833-190136576 GCA_028533085.1 Varecia variegata | reverse complement strand
TGTGTATATACCCATCCCTTCCTGCTGATAATATTAATATTTATCTAGTTCACTAATGTTAACTGCTGTATAGTTTTCTATTATGTGAATATATACCTCTCTTATTACTTCATTCATTCAGCAAATGGGTATTGAGCATCTACTTTAATCAAAGAACCATGTTCTGGGGACATTGGAGTGAATCAAAGAGATCAAGTCCACATAGCCCATAGCTTACATTCTTATTGGTCAGAAGAGAGTGAGCAGATAATGAACCAACCAACATATAACGGGTCAGCTAATAAATATGTCATTTAAATAAATCAAAACTGCATAAGAGAATCAAGAGTGATTGAGTGGGCTGTTTTAGATGGTGGAGTCAGGAGTGAGTTTTCTGATAAGGTAACATCTAAGTAGGGTTGGATTAAAGCAAGAGAATGAGCTCCACAGATATTTGGGAGAATATTTCAAGCAGAGAGAAGAAAGATTGCAAAGATGAAGAGGAGAAAGCATTCTTGGCACACTTAAGGAATAGTGAAAAGACCCATGTGGCGGAATTGCTGAAAGAAAAAGAGTGATTGGAGATGAAGTCAGAGAGAGGAAATATCCTATGTCACCTGGGAGAATAGGTCAGGTAGGCCATTGAGACTACAGTAAGCATTTAATTCTAAATGTTATGTCTTTCACATTTAGAAATTAATTAGAAGTTAACCCAAGGGATAACTTCATAGGATTTCAGTTGTATAAGGATTATTCTAAGTTCCATATGAATAAGAAAATGGTAACTTGCAAGTTTGGAGGCAGAGAAGCTAGTTAAGGTGCTATTGCTATAGTCCACACAGGAGATGAAGAAGACACAGACCAAAGTCACAATGGTGGAAGAGGTCGCATTTGAATTGTTTTCTTACATTAGAGAGAATCACCAAGACACTCTGATGCTTGGGATGGATGTGGAGTTGGTGGAGAAGAGGCAAAGATCACTCCATACTTTATTAATCAATTCTTATACTGATACTTAGGCTATTCCTATATTTTTACTATTTTGAACTATTTGTTCTTTAATTATTTGTAATATAGTTTCTATAAATCATCAAATTATTCTATCATTCTTTCAGAAAGCTGTTCTTTCAGAAATTTTCCATGCCTTCCTACTTGGAACATTCTGAATTCTCAATCCCCTCCATAAAATTTATTTTTGCTTTTGTTTTTGTTCTTCATATTGTGTCACTGTATTTCATTGCTAGAATGGATTTTCATTAAATATATGTGGAAATTTGTAAGATTTTTCCATCAAATAAATGTCATACTCCTCTTTTGCAGAACTTGAACACAATATTCTAATTATTAACATGTTCATTAAGCAGTAAGTTCCTTGCGCATGTTTAAGTGGAGCATGCATAAAATGATTATAAAATAATGATCTATGTATCCTGTAGCCTTGGAAACTCTTTAAATACACAGACAATATTCCAATTCTTTATTCTTAAAGTTTTCTAGTATTCTATTTAGCATTTTCTGATTAGAATTTTTTTATTGTGGTAAAAATACTTAGCACATGATCTAGCCTCTTGACAAATTTTAAGTGCACAATACAGTATTGTTAAGCTATAGGCACAAGGTTGTACAGAAGATTTTAGAACTTATTCATCTTGCATAACTGAAACTATATATCATTTGAACAAGAACTTGCCCCAGCCCTAGGCAAGTACCATTTTACTTTATGTTTCTATGAGTTTGACTATTTTAAATGCCTCATATAAGTGGAATAATGCAGTATTTGTCCTTCTGTGACTGGCTTATTTCTCTTAGCATAATGTCCTCCAGGTTCATCCATGTTGTTGAATGTGGCAGGAATGTAAAATTATGCAGCAGCTATGGAAAGGATATGACTTCCTCAAAAAGTTAAAAATAGAATTACATAGTGCTGGAAGTCCTAGCCAGAGCAATCAAGTGAAAGAAGGAAATTAAGAGTATCCAAATGGGAAAAGAGGAGGTCAAACTATCACTCTTTGCTGATGATATGATCTTATATCTAGAAAACCCCAAAGATTTTACCAAGAGATTCCTGGAAACGATAAATAAAGTCAACAAAGTCTGAGGTTACAAAATCAATGTACACAGATCAGTAGCATTCTTATACACCAACAATAGTCAAGCTGAGAATCAAATCAAAGACTCAATACCTTTCACAATAGCTATAAAGAAAATAAAATACTTAAGAATATATTTAACCAAGGAGGTGAAAGATCTCTAGAAAGAAAACTATGAATCACTGAGGAAGGAAACTGAAGATGATGTAAACAAATGGAAAAACATATTACGCTCATGGATTGGCAGATTCAACATTGTTAAAATGTCCATACTACCCAAAGTGATTTACAGATTCAGTGTAATCACCATTAAAATACCAATGTCATTCTTCCCAGATCTAGAAAAAATAATTCTACACTTCATTTGGAACCAGAAAAGAGCCCAAATAGCCAAAGCAAACTTAAGCAAAAGGAACAGATCTGGAGGCATCACTTTAGCAGACATTAAGCTATAGTACAAGGCTGTAGTAACCAAATCAGCATAGTATTGGTACAAAAATAGAGACATAGGCCAATGGAACAGGACAGAGAACCCAGATATAAAACCATCCACATATAGCCATCTGATCTTTAACAAAATAGACAACAATATACACTGGTGAAAAGAATCCCTATTCAGGCTGGGCATGGTGGCTAGCACTCTGGGAGGCCGAGGAGGGAAGATCACTTGAGCTCAGCAGTTCAAGACCAGCATGAGCAAGAGTGAGACCCTGTCTCTACTAAAAATATAAAAAATTAGCAGGGCGTCATGGCACATACCTGTAGTTCCAGCTACTTGGGAGGCTGAGATAGGAGGATAGCTTGAGCCCAGAAGTTTGAGGTTGATGTGAGCTAGGCTGATGCCATGGCACTCTAGCCTGGGCAACAGAGTGAGACTCTGTCTCAAAAAAAAAAACCAAAAGAATCCCTATTCAATAAATGGTGCTGGGAAAATTGGATAGCCACATGTAGAAGATTGAAATAGGATCCAAATCTCTGACCACTCACAAAAATTAATTCAAGATAGATAACAGACTTAAGCCTAAGACATGAAACCATAAGAATTCTAGAAGAAAATTTTAGTAAAACTCTTCTACATATTGGCCTAGGCAAAGAATTTACGAAGACGACCTCAAAGACATAGTTTTACTTCAATTAAAGAACCAGCAACAACAAAAATCAATAAATGGGACTTCATTAAATTAAAACGCTTCTGCACAACCAAGGAAATAATCAACAGAGTGACTAAACAACCTGCAGAATGGGAGAAAATATTCGCATGCTATACATCTGATAAAGGACTAATAACCAGAAGCTATAAGAAACTCAAGCAAATCAGCAAGAAAAAAAATCAAAGAACCTCATTAAAAAGTGGGCAAAAGACATGAACAGAAGCTTTTCAAAAGAAGATAGACTAATGGCCAATAAACATGAAAAAATGCTCAATGTCTCTAATCATCAGGGAAATGCAAATCAAAACCACAATGAGATATCACCTAACTCCACTGAAAATGGCTGTTATCAAAAAGTCCCAAAACAATAGATGCTGGCATGGATGTGGAGAGAAAGGAACACTTATACACTATTGGAGGGACTGCAAACTAGTACAATCTCTATGGAAAATAGTATGGAGATTCCTCAGAGAACTAAAGGTAAGACCTACCATTTGATCTAGCAATTCCACTACTGGATATTTACCCAAAGGAAAAAAATTCATTTTATCAAAAAGACACTTGCACTCAAATGTTTATAGCAGCACAAATCACAGTCACAAAGATGTGAAATCAACCCAAGTGCCCATCATTGCAAGAGTGGATTAATAAAATGTGGTATATGTATAGCATGGAGTAGTACTCAGCCATAAAAAATAAATTAATTCCTTTTACAACAAACTGAATGGAACTGAAACCATTCTTCTAAGTGATGTATTGCAAGAATGGAAAAACAAACACCACATGTATTCACTATTAAATTGGAACTCACTGAACAGCACTCATGAGCAGAGATAGAAGTAAATCTCAACAGCAATCAAGCAGGTGGGGGGGAGGAGGAGGGCATACATGAATTCATACCTAATGGGTACAGTGCACATTATCTGGGAGATGGACACACTTATAACTCTGACTGAAGCATTACAAAAGCGATCCATGGAACCAAAACATTTGTACCCCTGTAATGCTCTGAAATTAAAAAAAAATAGAATTACAATATGACCCAGAAATCCTACTTCTGGGTATATATCCAAAAGAAATGAAGTCAGGATCTCAAAGAGATATCTGCATTGCCATGTTTATCGCAGCACTATTCATACTATACGTTATGTGTGTATTTTGATAACAAAGCAACTATTCTACCGTTTCCTCCATTTCTTTGCAAATAGAGTTTGCAAATGCAGCACAGCTGCTATAAATCATCTGGAAATCATCTGCATGAAGATTTGTATATGGCCTGTAAAGCAGGCAAAACATCAACTGTTTAGTAGCTGAAAGTGTAATTAAAAATATTTAAGAGGTAGTAAGATTTACTACATTTGGGACTTGCTTTTTGGATCATAGACTGTCTTCTTTTCACATTTGACGATAATATCTTGAGAGTGGTAGGAGGAAATCTGAGGGAAAAAAACCTAAGAAGAGTAAATGTAGGTAATAGGAATTACACTGAATGGTTAATTCTGCTTCTCATGAAGAATAGTATTATAGTCAAAGAGCACTTTTGTTACCTTGCTGAACTTAAAAGATTTTAGTTGTATTAATATGGGCGTCTCATATATTTTACTGTTTTAAAATTTCAAACTTGACAAATTAAATACATATTGTGACCTATAATCCTTGAGCTGTGGTAAGATTTGCATATATTTATATCCATATGAACTCAATTTTAATAAATCTAGAACATAGGCTAATTAATTTATTTTAGCGATAAGTTCAAACACATTTATGAAGTATGTATGCTGGGCTAAGCATCTTATAATTGTGAGTCAGGGAACACAGTTATTAACCAGGCAAGATTTTTCTCCCAAGCCTTCATTTCTCTGGTCAATATAATGAGGACAAAATGTAAAATATATACTACTTAGCTAAAAGTTCAAGTTTCACAGGTTAGTCCTTAAAAAAAAAAAGTTGTATCAAGAATTGAATCATTACCTTCCTTATCTTTAATAAGTGAAAGAAGAGAGTGAGCTGATGAAAGACATAGTTTTACTTCAATTAAAGAACCATAATGTTTTAGAACTTTGGGCAGCCTATCAACTATAACCATCTAATCTAAGTTAAGGTTACACACGCACATAAGTGTTGGAAGAAACGTGAGAGTGCAGTGAATTGTGGTTGTTGAACAAAGGAGCAGGGTACTGACCATTAAAGTTAAGAGAAATTTCCAATCCCATTTCAAATCCATATACAGTCTTAACTAAATGTTTCTATTTATTTTTGACACTAATGTTTTTATGGTCTTCATCAGTTGTTTAAAGTTTTTCAACAAGGTATCATACTAGCTGATCAATGGCACTGCAAGACAAATATTTCCATCCCCATCATCTTGTCTTCCTTTTATTCCTATACATTTTTAGTAACGGTGCTGAAGGAGTCAAAAAAACTAATCAATAAAATATAAAAATAATAATAAAATATAATCAATAAAATATAATCAATGAAATATAATCAATAAATACTAATTGATTTGGTATGCCTATCAAGTAACGATTTTATCTGCCCGCCCTCCCTTCCTTCCTTCCTTCTTCCTTCCTTCCTTCCTTCCTTCCTTCCTTCCTTCCTTTCTTCCTTCCGTGCAGTGGTGTGCTTGGAGTCCTCTTGCACCAGATAGCAAAAGCTTATTCTGCACATCTTTTCCCAATTCCGCCTTCAGTGGCCCCAATGTGGTAGCTTGAAATTGGACATGATGAGACTATTTCCACAACAGAAAGTAGCAAATGGTATAAATCATCACCTCCCTTCCTCAGCCTTTACCACTCCCAACACACAGGGAGCTGGTTGTTAAATATTTACAAGCACAGCATTGTTATACCACTAACTCTATTTGGGACAGGTTTAAAAATTAAACATAGTACAAAATAGATGATAAACCTGAAAATACTGGGAAGTAAACTAAAACAAGCTGTAGATTGAATTCAAACTTAAAAGAGAAATTTGATTTTAAAACTCTAAACCTACAAATTTGAGGGGAAAAAAACTATTTTCTTGCAAATGAACTGAGAAAGAACCACATTTTTTTCTTTAGCGTTATAAAAACCACCTTTGAAATGGGCAATTCTTTGGCAATCTACAAAGGCTAAAGTTATAATATTTTAAAGCACATATATAGTTTATTTTTGAAGATTATAAAAATAACTTTACTATATCAAACTTTTATTTTTGTAGTTTCTTGAATTAAATGGCTAGATTATTTTGATATTAGTTATCATTAAAATATTATTTTCCACTGAGTATACATTTAGAAAATTTTTAATAAATTTTTAAATGTATTCCTTAACAGTTATCATTATCATTATTTTATGAATATTCTAGAGTTTTAGCTTTTGAGTTTTTGTTTGCCCAGTTACTCAGGAGATTTTTTTTTCACTTTCCAAGTAGTTTGAATCTTAAATGTCATTATTTTGTTATTCAGTTCTAGTTTTTATTTCAGTGTGATCAGAGTACGCGGCCTGAGTAAGTTCTACATTTCAGAATATAAGAATGATTTTGTTTTTACTACAGTAGAATTAGTTTTTATGTATGTCCCATGAACATGGGTATGCTTATATATGTAGCCATTTAATCAGCTTGTTTTTCAAATCATTCAATTTATATGACTTTTCTACATAATTTTTGTCTTCCTTATCTAGCATTGATGCAGTTAGATCCATGTCAAGTCATTGCAATTATATTTGTATCAGTATTTTAATATTACTTAAGTCTAACTATTTGTGTTTTACATGTTTTGAATGTTATCTGATGCCTAACAGTTTGACTATTACTTCTTCACTGTGAACTACACCTTTATCAATGTAAAATGTCCCTCTTTTTTAAACTTTAATAATTTTGTGTAGCATGCTATGTTTTCTTTTGTTCACTCACTGCCTTTGTTCTTTATTTGTCTACAGTTTCCTCTCATAATTTGCTCGTTCATCTGTTTTAAAAACATTGTGTCATCACATTTTATCATTTTCTCAAACATCTAAAAAAATTAATGTAATCTATAAATACTTTCTTTTAATTGATGTTAACTCTGTATAAGTTTACTGAGCTTTCTTGTGAATTTCATTTTGTGATTTTTGCATTTATTGCTTCCTTATTGTTTCTCATCTTATCATAACTTCTATTTGTTGAAATATTGCTTAAATTTTCTTAACTCTTTTTTCCCTATAGGGATTTTAAGTTATATATGTTGTCTTTACTCTCTTTGATTATTTTCAAATTAAAAATAATCTACATTGTTAATTGAATTGTACACACTGTGATGTAGGAACCCAGGCCTGCTCATTTATCTCTGCCATGCCAACTTTAAGCTAGGTCTTTGCACAGGGAGGATGCTATACATTTCTTTCTTAAATTAATAAATAAATCAATAAACATTATTGATAAAACAGAATTGATTTACCATATCTGAAGAAGAGGAGAAGCTTAAGAATAACTTCATTTCTTCCCTCCTCCTAACTCCTACTATTTCCTTGCTTGTATTGAAATAAACTGAATGTTGCCATTGATTTATTTTTAAACAGTATGTTCTTTCCCATCCAAGAATTACTTTTTGACATTTGTCAAGTTTCATAACTATGTTTATAATAGTTACTCAGACACCAGCTCTGTGTTGAGTTAATTACTCACTGCCATTTCTTTTGAACTACACATCCCCTCAAATTGAGTTAATTTCTTGGTATTGATTCATTTCTTGGTTGAATGAAGTACTTCCTTGAGTAATTTTTTCAAGACAGATAAATGGGTAGCATACTTCCTTCCTGAGTCATTTCATGTCTGAGAAGTTTGTTGTGCCCTCACTAATGAAAGTTGACTTGGCTGAGGTTAGAATTCTTGGGTCACAAACTTCCCCTTGAAACTCTGAAAATGTTTCTCCAGTGCCCCGATGGTATCTTGACAGTTCTTACTTTACTCTTTTCTGCATAGATGCTTTTAGAGTATTCTCTTTATACTCAAAGTAATGCAAAATAAGTAGAATCATGGTTACCAGAGGCTGGGAAGTGTAGTGGGGAAGGGTGGATGAGGAGGGGATGGTTAATGGATACAAAAATATAGTTAGATAAAATGAATAAGATCTAATAGTTGGTAGCATACTAGTGTGACTATAATAAACAATAATTCATCATATATTTTAAAATAGCTAAAAGAGTGGAATTAGATTATTCCTAACACAAAAAAGTGATACATGCTTGAGGTGATGGATACCCCAATTACCCTGATTTGGTCATTACACATTGTATTGCTATATCAAACATCATATGTACCCCATAAATATGTACAAACATTATGTATCCATAATAATTAAAAATAAAACAATTTATTTAAAAAAGTAATATGAAATAAATTATCATTTCATCATTGTTTATTTTTAATTGAAGGTTGATTTTTTTATTACAATCTAGTATTCTTAGACCCTTGAACTAAATGTTTAAACTTTCTTCATCTCAGAAATGTTAATGTTTAAAATTAATTTGATTATTGCATCTGTTTGCTTTCTAGAATCCTGTTTTATACTTTGTGTTAGTCAGGCTTGTGTTGCTATAAAGGAATACCTGTGACTGGGTAATTTATAAGGAAAAAAATTTTATTTGGCTCGTGGTTCTGCAGGCTGTACAAGGGGCATTGATTTAAAAATTTGGTGGTAGTGATTTTCACTTGTAAAAATCTTTCCTAACAGCAGGATTTTCTTTCCATAGATGTTATGTTCTGTCAGACTGAATTAGGAATGAGGAAAATTAAATATTTCTTAGAGGCAGAAAATGATTTCATAGATAATATACATGTTATAATGCCTTTGGAAAGTCCTTTATATTGTACTGCTATATTTTTTTCACGTATCATTGCATTTTCTGCACAAACATGGTTATAAAACGTAGTCTGTGATAATACAATATGTGATTTGAAACACATTCCATTAGATACTACGTGGGACATTAACACAGAAAAAAATCATAATCCCAAGGAGGAAAATATGCTTTTATGTTTTCTATATAGTTTTTTAAAAAAACTGTTTTAGGATCTAATCAGCCATGAGAAATAGTGGAAAAACTCTCAAAATCCAGAGTACTCTGGGGAAGTTCACAGGATGGTTTCTACTCAGCTGCTCTGTGTGCGGATTTGTGGGTGTCGTTCTCAGAGTAGTTCCTGAAGTTTCCGTGCCTTGTGTTGACTGAACTTTGTCTATATTTAACTGCATCTTCTGTGCATAATTTAAAAATTACCTCAGCTCTATGTGACAGAAATCCCAAATAACAGTCGCTTCAGTGAGTAGGCTTCCATTTTTATTTTCATTGTTGAATGAATGAATGGTCAATGGACACATAATAATGTATTTTGAGAAAGGGAGAAGCGGGATCAGGTGCCCAGTTATGGTTTTTGAGATAGAATGGAGGAAAGGCAAATGCCTCAACAAAGAAATCTAAGTCAGAATAGCTACCATGATTAATTTGACAAGAACACTTGATTATTAGCTGTGCAGCCTACTTTTAGTTAAAACCATCTTATCATTATCATTCACAGATATTGAAGCCATGTTAGATATTGTGGTGAACAAGACTATGTATGGGCCAGAGGTTCTGGCAGATTTGGGTCTGAATCTTGTCTTTGGCAAGATTGCCAATCTTGACCAGGGGACCTTCAGCAAGCTAAGCACCGTTCTGTGTCTCAGCTTCCTCACATATAAAAGGGGTAAATAGACTCTCTTCCAGCACTATGGACACATGCAAAAATACATGTAAAGTGAAGTCTGACACAGAGGAAGTACTCATTAAATTTAGTGGTTATTGTTATCTTATCATATATAATGACAATACCATGTAGTAGGCATTTAGGTTATCACTAAACAAGAAGGAAAAGAATATCTCCCTTAGGAAAGTGTGGCATTAAGAATGGTAGTCACGGGTATATTCACACCTAATTGGTGCAGTGTGCACTGTCTGGGGGATGGACATGCTTGAAGCTCTGACTTGGGTGGGGCAAAGGCAATATGTGTAAACTAAACATTTGTACCCCTGTAATACACTGAAATAAAAAAATAAAAAAATTTAAAAAAAAAGAATAGTAGTCACATATTCTTTTTTTTTTTTTTTTTTTTTTTTTGAGACAGAGTCTCGCTTTATTGCCCGGGCTAGAGTGAGTGCCGTGGCGTCAGCCTAGCTCACAGCAACCTCAAACTCCTGGGCTTAAGCGATCCTCCTGCCTCAGCCTCCCGAGTAGCTGGGACTACAGGCATGCACCACCATGCCCGGCTAATTTTTTCTATATATGTTTTCAGTTGGCCAGACCATTTCTTTCTATTTTTAGTAGAGACGGGGTCTCGCTCTTGCTCAGGCTGGTCTCGAACTCCTGACCTCGAGCGATCCACCCGCCTCGGCCTCCCAAGTGCTAGGATTACAGGCCTGAGCCACCGCGCCCGGCCTCACATATTCTTAATTTTGAGAATGTTCTGATTAAAATCAAAGGCTATAATCAAAGAGATGCAGAAACAATAAATTCTAAGAACTCTCACATAAAAAGTACATGGTTTTCATTTGTTACAAAGGCTTTCAAACTTGCCTTCACATTAGAACCACCTCGGGATCTCTCAAAAATTCCAAAGCTCAGGTAACACCCTAAGCCAAATAAACTATAATTTCTGGGGTTGAGCCAGAAGCATCAGTATTTTTGAAGCCCTCCAGGTGATTCCAAAGTGCAGGTAACTGTGGAAACCACTGTTCTAACATATAATACCCTTATCTGGCATTTAGTTTCCTTATTTGCAAAATGAAAGTAATAACACATTTACAAAAATGTGGCCTTTAAAATTGAGGGATGTGAAAACAAATTTCTAAATGTCATATAATTAGGGGCTCAGTGAAAAATAGTTTAATTCTACCAACTTAATTTTCTTTCAATGGATATTTTAAATGATTTGAAAGCATTCAGACAGGTTTGAGTTTTATATCCTCTAATATCATTCTATATCCTCTTCATAAAAATCTTCAATGAATAAAAAATGTTAGCACCCATAATCATATTAAAAATCCTGATTTTTAAAAGTTTTCTCACATATCCGTTTGTTACTAAGAACATTAAAAAATGTTTATCAACTATGACTGAAGAGTGAGCAATACGTTGGGTACCCTTTACGAGAGAAATACCGCAACACCCAGCGCATCATCCTTTATTGACGTCAACGTTCTGAAACAATTTGTTTGCTGAGAGTCTCGCCAAATCAGTGACAGTAAAAGTCTCAAGAGTTTTTAAAAAATGTGGTTTGTGGCCAGTGGCAAAACCACACAATATCCATGAATGTCTGGAACCGTAATTGTTCTTTGAAAAATGATCTGCACACGAAACAGGTAAAAGGACATTTAAAAAATGGCAGGTACCGTTATTTATTTTCAAAACAGCAACCTCCATTATCTTTGGTTTTTACTATCATGGATGTCTATCTGTTATATCCACTTTTATGACACGGCGCAGACAGGAATGTGAAGAAGAGAAGATAGACCACCTATAACCACTGAGGAGACAGACACTCAATTGCAGCTCATTTCAAGGATTTAGGACATAAGATCTTTAAAAAACCTTTTAGTCTTTTGTAAGACAAGAACATACGAGCAAACAGCATCTCTGGAGATAATTTGTTAAATAAATTGTTGGCATCACCCCAAATATTACTTCTCTAATTTCATTTAACAAAATGGAACTGATGTGTGCTCAGTTAGAATCAAATGAAACTACCCTCAAACCTGCCTTCTACAAACTTTGAAGGAAACAAATATGGAGTCACAATGTATCATTGATGTGGGGGGAGTTAAAATAAATATCCTTTGACTTAATATGCTGAAATGTGTTAAAGGCAAAGTAGGAAAGGGAACCACTAGTAGAAACTATTTTACATTTGACGAGATCAATAAGCTGTTGATGGATTTGGCTTAGGAAGCCTGCAAATTCCAAGATGGCATCCTTCTGAGTTTATTATAGGTCCAATATACACATATTGTAAAATTCTTACTGTGGGTTTGATAGAGAAATTTAGATTCCATTATTAGTGTGCATTTCATTATGTGCATGAACTTTCTTGAAGTTAGAGTGAAACTACTTAACAAGAATTAGAATTTTTAACACAAGTGTAGTCTGTTTCTGAGGAAGCGAAATAGGCTTTCGAAATTTATCAATGGTACAAGATTTTTCCTACCACATTGACATTAGTTTTAACTGACAAATGGAGAGAATATTGAAAATAGATTATGCTTCAAAATTTAGAGTGAACACAAATAAAGCATGGTAAAGAATGTTCCACCAACCCCAAACACTTCTCTTGTGAGAACCTGCAACAACTCTTAGTACTGCAGTGTCTCCTTTGAAAGCAATATTTTGTCATATTGAGAAAAATAAATAAATACTTTCCCATCCTTCTGGGACAACAATTATCTAGGAATGGTTCACTGCAGGAAATGGAGTTAGGTGTGTTGGGAACTACGGAGCTGGGCTACAAGGTCAACAGAAATTCCCCCAGAAAATAGGTTCAGAAAAATCTGCTTTCTAACTTACAGGTTTCCTCCTCTTCCTTTTTCATACTGGACATTCTCAGACTGGGTTATTCTTTATGTTCTCATCTCATTGCATAGTGCAAATCCACGGTGGGGCTCATTTTTCAGACAACATGGGATGATGTTCAAGACTCGACACATAATCAACAGTAAGACCAGCTCTCTGGCCAACGGAGTGGAAATATTCACTTTGAAAAGGCATATCATAAACCAGAGTATGAGAATCACATTAAAGCATACGTCTATAAAACACAACCTCTGTCCCCGAAGCTGACATTTGACCTGCAATACTCGCACATAAGAAATTATTTTCTGCTGCCTAAACATGTGTTTCAGAAATTGATCTGAGGAGAATTGGTGAACCTTTTCATATATGGATAGAATTTCAGAAAGCCATGCTTCTCTCGCAGTTCAGTTTCATTTACTCTCACTGATAAAGCTTAAGAACTGGAATTTTAAATCTATGAGGAATATAATAATATCTTCCCTGAGAGCTTTATCCTCATGCTACAAGAGTTATCTTATGCAATTGTCCTCCACTTGTGGATGGTGTTGAAGTCAACATATCAGACTCTTCTCCTTATTTTCCATAATTAATCTTCTTGCTCAGCACTTAAAGTCTATTAAATATTGATGTACTGGAGAGGAAACTTAGACCATTTATTTTTATCCTATTGCTTCTTTTTATCATTCAAAATTATTGATGATACATTTTAGAATTAGATGTTAAATGATTGGGGGCTCTTTTTTTTCCTATGGATCCTGAAGTCAACTGTATGATTGAAGTTTTAGTCAAATTTGTAGACTCTCTTGTCATATGTCACTTGTGTCACTACAGTATGGTGTGAATAAAAATGACTGTGGCAACTAATGCCTTGGAGTTGAATGACAGGTGCTTGTCCTTTAGATATATGGCCTTGAATAGTTTCTTCTGTCTTAGTAATTCCCAATGTTCTAGAGCATAAAATGGGAGTAATAACCCCTACCTGCTGAAGAGTGTTTCTGAGAGCATCAGATGGGTGTAACTGAGACTTTATACTCATACAAGTAAGGTGCAGCATCCTTATATACATGCAGAGGGATGTGAAGAATGTCATCAAAATGGAGATATAAATACTGCTACTTTCTGATGTTACTAATGCTGCTCTGTAAGCAGGAAGGGGTGCACATGAGTAGGTTTGTGGTGATGTAGCTGATAACATGAATGACCTGCCTGGGCTCCATCAGCCTCACCACTGTGGTGCTCAGTGGCTCAGCTTCCCACTTTCTGAGGGCTTTCTCTGGTGAGCCCTGAGCACACACAGTCTGTCCAATACAGGCACAGCAGTCATAAGGGGCTGGGACATTAATGTTTCTCCCTCCCTTGTCCAGCACCCCTGAATCAAAGGTGAATGGGAATCAAAGAATAAAGACATTAGTTGCTGCACCCCTTGGGTGAGATCCTTCCCAGGTGTGTGTTCCACACTGTATCCCTTTGTTCTGGAAGCTGATGAAGCTACAGTTGCCCACAGTGGTAACTTGCTTGATAACGCCTTCTTGATCGCTGTCTTTCCTTCTCTGTGTCACATCTCTCCTACTGGTGTTTTCTGGGGTCACCTCCCAGTGGAAACTTTGTTTCAGGGTCTGCTTTTGGGAAACCCAAAGACAAGAGACTTCCACTGTCCCTTGAGCCCTGCAAGGTTAAACCCTCCTGTGCCACTCTCTGCCTGTGCTCACTTTTCAGTACCACAGATTTCTTTCAATTCCTCCAGTGTATCCAACCCAATCCTCTCTCAGGGCCTTTGCACACACTGTTTCCCCTCATTGGTTTGAATTCTACCCTGTTTCACTTTCACAACAGTTAATAGCTGCTCATTTTTCTGATGTCAGCCCCCACATTCATTTTTCAGGGAAGCTTTTCTTGACATTCCAGCATACACTGGTTTCACTTTTACACACTGTCTTACCCTTGTATTCTCATAAATACAATTCTAGTTTATAATTATATGTATATGGGGATATTTGACTATCTCCCCAACAGGAGCATGGAACTCTAAGTGGACAAAGATCATTTCTATCTTACTCACTATTTTCCCCTATTTCCTGGAGGAGTATTTGTTGACTGTTTATTGAAGGAATAAGTATTATAAGCAATAGATTGTATGTAGGTGTGTGTGTATCACTGTATTTATTTATTTAATTTTAGCATACATTCTGCTTCCAGATGTTTCACTTAGTAGCTCTTCCTTTTAGAACAAAAGACTTCTGGGTCTAAAATTCTCATATGTCCATTGTGACAAAAATGAACCTCTTTATGGGCAGAGGTGACTTGGTAGGTTGCGGGCCCTGGAGACAAGAGCTGTTATAGCAGCTATGGTAGGCAGGTGGCTGGCAGGTGAGAAGGAAGTGACATAGACAACTGCTGCTGGTGAAGGAGTCAGTCTTTGGGTCAGCCTGTGCAGTTGCTTATGGGTGGGGTTCAGCATTGGAAACCAAAATCCCTCTTTCCATTTTTCCGGTGGCTTCAGATGCTTTCCTTTAGAGGATCAGTTTCCCTTCATTACCCTAGAATTACTCAGTACATGTTTTCATTCATGTATCAGAATTTAGCCATATGAGAATTGTGTTATGTTACAGTTTCCTTGGTCCATTAGACCCTTCCTTTGCATGGTTCAGTCTGTGGATATAGACTGTTTAAAGGATATTGATCTCATGGAAACAGAGATAGAATGCTGGTTACCAGAAACTGAAAAGGGTAGTGGGGTGGGGGGACAGAGTGGGGATGGCTAATGGGTGCAAAAATATAGTTAGATAGTTAGAATGAATGACATTTAATAGCACAGCACAAATTGGATAGCACAACATTCGATAGTCAACAAGAAGTTATGGTACATTTCAAATAACTACAAGAGTGGAATTGGAATGTTCCTCACACAAAGAAATGATAATTTCTTGATATGATGGATACCCCAATTATCCTGATTTGATGCATATATATTGTATACCTGTATCAAACATCACATGTACAACTATTATGTACCCACAATAATTAAAAATAAAAAAATTTCAAACCACATAGGAACCTACATGAAAATGCTCTAATATTCTAGTGGAATACCAAAATCCCAAATAAAATTATTCAGTCTAAAATGTAAGTCAAAATGTATCCTGAATGAAATACTGTTTTAAGGTATATGAAAAAATGCTCAATATCACTAACCATAAGGGAAATGCAAATTAGAACCACACGGTGTTAGCAGCCTCCAAATGGAGATTTTTTCCGGGTTCTTGGTGATTGTTGGGAGGAAAGAATTTCAAGATGCACCATGTAAGCCAAAGCGACAGTTTTTGTAACTGAAAGGTAGTATTGGAAGTGAAAGTATGTTCTAAAGAGAAGAGAGATGGCAGGATGGAAAAGAGTATTTGCAACGAAAGGAAGGGGTTTTTGGTCTTATGAAGTTTCACCAATTGAGGGGAGAAATACTCAAGGAAGGGGCTAAGGGGTTGGTGTTTACTAAGCATTTGGGTAATAAGCCCTAGATTTGGGTTCCCTCCAATTTTCATACTTGATATAAGAAGTCAGTTCTTGTCTGTGGTTATCAACCCCTCTTAGTTAGACTTTAACAGCTGTACCCACCATGCAATCCCCTGTATCCAGCTTCTAGCTTAGTGGCTAAGTTAGCTTCCACTTGAGGGTTGCTCATTTCAACACCCGCACCCCCTCTGCAAGCCCCTGCATCTGGGCTGAGCCCTGTCTCCTAGTCTAACAATAGGATATCATCTCACCCCTATTAGACAGGCTGTTGTCAAAAAGACAAAAGATAAGTGTTGACAAGGAAATGGAGAAAAGAGAACTCTTGCACACTGTTGGTAGGAATGTAAATTAATACAGACATTATGGAAAACAATATAGAGAGTCCTAAAAAATTTGAAATAGAATCGTCATATCCAGCAATCTCACTAATGGATATATATCCAAAGAAAAAGAAATCAGTATGTTCAAGAGATATCTGCACTGCCATGTTTATTGCAGTATTATTCACAATAGCAATGATATAGAATCTGCCTAACTGTCTATCAACAGATGACTGGACAAATAATGTGTGGTATTTACACACAATGGAGTACTACTCAGCAATAAAAAAGAAGAAAATCCTGTCAATTGCAACAATGTGGATAAACCTAGAAAACATTATGCTAAGTAAAATAGGCAGAGCATAGACGGACAAATATCACATGATATCACTTACATGTGGAGTTTGAAAAAGTTAATTGCATAGAAGTAGAGAGTAGAATAGTGGGCTGGGGCAGTAACCACAGAGGGCATTGGGGAGACGTTGCTCAAAGGTTATAAAACTTCAGTTAAATAGAAGGAATAAGATCAAGAGATCTATTGCACAACATGGCGACTGAAGTTAATAACAATGTATTGTATTCTTGAAAAATTCTAAGACAGTAGATTTTAAGTGTTCTTACCACAAAAATGACAACTATGTGAGGAAATATACATGTTAATTAGGTTAATTTAGCTATTGCACAATGTATATTGTAAATTTCAAAATGTCCTGTTGTACATGATAGATATATACAATTTTAACTGTCATTTTAAAAACAGAAGTTTTTAAAAAATTTCTACCAAATTCTCTTGGGAGATAGTATTTAGATACCCTGGGAATAGCTAAAGAGTAAATTCCAGCAGTTGACCCTTCTGGAGGCCTGAGTAGGACAACTTCTTGTTAACTTTGCACATGAGAGGCAATGTCTCTCACCCTCCCTATGTTTGTGCATGCCAAATTTGTATGGGAAAAAAATCCACTCAGTGATTGGGATAACACAATCCACTTCCCCAGCCGTTGCTCCAGAAATCTCCAGATAATCTGAAACCAAATAACAAAAGTGCTTCCTATTTTTCTATTCTGCTTGATAAATTGACCTCATTCTTGACTTTGTTTTGTGTGTGTTGACATAGCCCTTGTGCTCTAAGCCTGTGGTCCCCAACCCCCTCAGGACCGTACAGCATAGGTGAGAGACCAGCAGGTGGGTGAGTGAAATCCCATCTGCACCCACAGCCGCTTCCCATCGCTGGCATCACCGCCGGAGCCCGGCTCCCCGTCAGATCCGCTGCAGCATCAGACCCTCACAGGAGCATGAACCCCACTGCAAACTTCACATGGGAGGGATCCAGGCTGTGCGTGCACTCTGCATGAGAATCCAACCCCTGATGATCTGAGGTGGAGCCCAGGCGGCAACCTCTCCTCCCCTGGTCCGTGGAAAACCTGTCTTCCATGAAACCGGTCCCTGGTGTCCAAAAGTTTGGGGACAGCTGTCTAAGCAGTTGTCCATGATCAGCTGCACCAATTAAACAAAACACTACCCCAGCTTGGTAGTCAGAAATGCTGGGGAAATTTAGAATGAGCCCTGGGGAGCAAACTCACATGTACAAATGAAATTATAATAATATTCAGCAGAGGGTACCTGTTGTTGTTTTTCTTCTTTTCCTAGAGCAAAAAGAACCTTAGGGGAACTGAACACCTGGTGAAATGGTTTGCTCAAATTCACTTAGCAATTTTTTTTTCATTCCTATAGGGGAATTAGCAGAGTGTTAAAGGTTTTAAAGAATTCAGATGAAAAGCCATCTGTTCGCTGGGCTTTGTTCAATCTCAATTTAAGGATGGCTTTGGAGATTTCCTATTCCCTAATTAATTCCTCTAGATGAGCTTGTGGGGTTGGCTCAATTTGTGTTTTGAAAGATGAAAAAAAAATGCTTCCATCAATTAGTCCTTTGTTATGTTGTGACTGAGATGGAAATAGCTTTTTGCCAAATGGAGCGAGGAGCTAAGAGATGCTTGCGTTTGCTGTGGCCAGGTGTCCTTCGTCATTAGGCCTGGCTTTGATGTAAGTACCATTCTCTGGGCTTTTCAGATAATTGGTGAGAAAGCACTTGGCCTTGCAGAAATCTGAGTAATATTTAGCCTGGGGCACAAAGATAGGGAATCCAATGCATTGAGTGAGAATCAGATTTTAAAAATCATAATTGTTCTAACAATTCTTTGCATTATCACATGCAATGAATTTTACATGGAGGCTACTTGAGTACTGTTTTCTAGAACCAGGTTTTCTGTGTGGACAAGGACTAAGGGATAACGTGAGGGTTAAGTGACAGTGTGGGGAGTGAACGGGAAGGGGGGGAATACAGAGAGAGAAAGAGGAGAGAGAAAGAGAGACAGGAGAGGAGAGTTTGGGGGAGAGAGACTCCTCAATAAGTGGGCTATGGATTTGGCAAAGTGTGGCAAAAATGTCCAGCCTGCCTGCCTCAATTCTGTCTCCTCAAAGATTAGAGCTTCAAAACAAGGGCTTGTATGGGAATCTCCATCCAGGAGGAGAAACAAAGAAGTTCAATGTTCTCTGCCCCACAGCCTGTAGAGAGTGAGTCCAGTCCAGTACTTCCGCCTGTGTGGGTTGTGGGAAGAAAAAGGGAATTGGTGAGGAGGGAGGGAAGCAGGTCAGATCCATGAAATGTCTTCAAATTCCTGTCTCAGATCTTGCAGGGTGCTTTTCTCAAATCAGATAAGGGAAAGAAAACAGGTGCAGTTACCGCTTTTCCAGTTTGGGATTTTGGAAAGATTGCTGCTCCTGGCTGGTGAAGCACAGACCCCTCCTCTGGCAAGATTGAGGGTGGGAGGAGGTGGAGTTGGGGTCTAAGCCGCACTGTTGCCCAGCATTGATGGGCTTAAATACTGGCACAGGACACTGCCGAAGAAAAGTTCCCTTTCGGAGAAGCCAGGGTGCAGGGATCAGTTTTGGACAAGTTAGTCCCTATCTCTCAATTATTAGCTTATTCATTCCTAAACTTCCTCTCCTTTAAAGGTGGAGATATAATGGCACTCTTTTATAGAACTATTGGGAAGAGCAAATTAAGTAATGCACATAAAATCCTTGGCATAGTTCTCAGCAGATAATAAGAACTCAAATTTTATTATTATGTTGTAATTCTATGATAGTTAAGACAATCTTATTGAGGGCTTGCTTACAATATTTAAGAAAATAAATAAAGACACCTGCACCCGCATGTTTATAGCAGCACAATTCACAATTGCTAAGATGTGGAAACAACCCAAATGTCCATCAATTCATGAATGGATTAGTAAAATGTGGTATTTGTATACCATGGAGTATTACTCAGCTACAAGAAATAACGGTGATACAACATCTCTTTGGTTCTCCTGGAGAGAGTTGGAACTCATTCTGTTAAGTGAAGTATCCCAAGAATGGAAAAATAAGCACCACATGTACTCACCAGAAAACTGGTTTCCCTGATCATCACCTAAGTGCACATTTGGGAATAACACCAATTGTGTATCGGACCGAGGTGGGGGGTGGGGGGAGGGGATGGGTGTATACCTACATGATGAGTGCGATGTGCACTGTCTGGGGAATGGACACACTTGAAGCCCAGACTCGGGGGAATGGGAGGGGCATGGGCAATATATCTAACCAGAACTTTTGTACCCCCATAATAAGCTGAAATAAAAAAAATAAAATAAAATAAAGGCTGTAATAGATGCAAAAAAAAAAAAAAAAGAAAATACGATTTTCTTCAAGTGCTAAGATTCTTTAGACTACTATATCCAACTTCTCCTTTCTCTTTCTGAGAGTCCAACTTCCTGAGTAGTATGTTTAGGTCCCGTATCTACTACCCTGTTCTCTGTTGGTTTCCTATATATGTTCTGATTTCTTAACTGGATTGTCCAATTCACATCTTATACTTCTGTTGTGTCCTATCCCCCTCGCTCTGTACCTTGTTCTAGACCAGAGAGCAAAGAAACTCAACAAATGTGTATTCATTATCAAGATAGTTATAAATCCCTTAAAATAGATTCCTGGAAGCAAAGCCAATGAGAAACTCTGCTATACAACTTTGGTATATCTCATTCGGGTTTTGGAATGCACTTTAATATATTTACAAATTTCAAATCAGTTTTTTTTT
>CM052436.1:190092333-190115333 GCA_028533085.1 Varecia variegata | reverse complement strand
AGTTGGTCGTCTTAGGTGGAATGGAAGTGCAATGGGCCAAATTCAATAACAAGAAACTAAATCAGAAGGCAATGAGCTGGCTGTTTTGGAGAGTGGGTCCAGAAACTCAAACCACTGGTTATTAAAACATGTCTTAATACTAAAAGGAAAAATTATGGTAAATCCCTTAAGAATGGAAGCCAAAATCATTTTCCATAAAAAGAGACCTGAAGATGAAAGGGGGAGCTCCCCCCAGCCCCGGCTTGTGGTCAAAGAGCCACTGTCACCTAAGTGTGAGGAGCAGACGTACACCAGAGTGCCAGAATAATCAGGCTCGAGTCAGGCACAGTGGAGACCCAAGGAGTCAACTCCAAGTCACTGCTCCATTGGTGAGTCAACCCCACGGACCAATTACCAACAGGGCAGTCATGGTTGGTGAGGCCGTGAGTGCTGTTCTTCCTGATCTCTGCTGCTGCTTTGGGGAAGTAACCGAATTAGTAAGAGTCAACCTAGAGCATCACGACTATATCAGGCCTTGCTGCAAATATTTTCTTCATATATCGTTGCTATAGATAAAATGAGAAATGTTTGTGGAGAAGAATTTTGATATTTCTGACCCTAAGGCACACGGAAAAAGAGTGGCATCCTATGAACCTGAAATCAGGGTTTTAAAATCCTCAAATCCACTGGAAAAGGAGAATTTTCAGCTCCGTTTATTTTTTCCATGAATGTTATGGTAATTTTTAAAAGGATTTTCAAAGTATGCGGTGATATCATCAAGTGAACAATCTGGAAAGCCTAACATTAAAAACCCATGGAAGGACCTTGAACTATCATTAGTGCTGGAGGCAGGCCTGCTGTCTGCTCACCCTGCTCTCGTTTGGTACCCGTTCCGAGGCACACTCACTTTAGTTTATTTTTTCAATATCAAAGCGCTGATAGAACCGGGAAAACCCAGATTCCTTTCTCTAAGTCACTGGCCTCCGGACAAGCTATATTGGACATGCCCTTGTGGTGAGGGGATTAAAATATTACTAGCTTTGTTTTGAAACTGTGACACAGAGTGTGTTTTTGGAATCTTTCTGAGGTGGTTTGGGCCCTTGACTTGCCTGGTAACCACAGCTTCTGGACTAATCCAACTCGCAGTTTGGGAATTTCCAAAGTGACTACTAACAGGGGGCCTTGGTTTACATAACACTGTGCCCGTTTGCAGCTTGCCTTCTGACAGGTGAGCAGACTCTTTCAGCAGCAGGTGGGGAACTTCTTTACATTTCACCGTTCACATTTGGAGAGAATCTCTGATGCAAGAGCTTCGCCAACTTTCATGTGCACAGAGATCACGGAATCTTCTGGAAGCCTTGTTGACCAGTTGAGTCTAGAACGAGGCATTTCTAATCAGCTGCTGCTAGTCTGCAAACCACGCTCTGTAAAGTAAGGTTTTAGAGAAAAATAAAGTGTTCTTGCAGCAGGAGAGTACCACGTGCTTTCAGGACACTCAAAATTTATGAGTCTAATTTGTCCTCGGGGGCCAGTGCAGCAATGTCAAGTTGAGTAAATGTCCTCGGCTGTAATAAACTTGCCTGAATTTATGTATTATGAAAACTCCTCTAGAGATCATTTTCTTCACGACATTTACGATTCTCTGTTAGAGTCCGGTGGCATCTCTTCTCTGTTGCTCAATTGGATTGGGAGGTGTTGCATGTTTGATTTCTTTAGCTATATTTGCTGTTCTTGCTTATTACTGCACAGAGGAATTGGTGCTCTATGCCAAGGCCCAACACACGGGCTTTCTGATACACTGCCTAGAGAAGAGGCATGGGCATGAAATGTGCATCCTCAGGTTAAATGAAACGGAAGGCTCTTATTCAAAGAAACTGGCATTCAAAAGGAATGAACATGTAAGTAAGTGTGATTACCAATGTGAAGAGAAAGTGTAAGAATAAAAAAGTAAAAAGTGTATATTCAAAGCCAAAGCTAAGGAGTCGAAGACTGGCGTGTTTCCCTTTTATCTCACCTGGCCTCATGAAATAGGGACCACAGGGATCCTCGGACACTGACACCAGCCACAGAGCATTAAGGCAAAGGAATTGGGTTGAAGTACTTTTGGATCAGAAGCAGAGAGCTTCCGTTGTAAAGAATTAGAATTTATACACTTTATCCTGTGTCGGGGGTGTGGTGTTTCCGACAGCTGAATGTAGACCGGACTTTGTCCAGTTTCTTTAAAACACATGATCATTTGGAAATCATGTCTATTTTTGTCAAGAATTTAATTCACAGTTATTCCCAACAATGGAGGCCTGTCAGATATTACTGAATTTAAAGGAAGCTGTTAACGCCAGTCTTCACCCCTCCTAATTCACCGTGGTAGTCAGTAGCAGCTTTAAGATATGCAGTTTTCCCCCAGTGTATAAAGGAGTGGAAATCTGCTTCCTAGCACAGCTTATTGCTACGTCTCTGTGTGGTTGTTAATCAGAGGACAAATGGACACTCACCAGAGCCTTCTGTTTGCACATAAAATAAAAGCCTTGTGGTCATGACTGCTTTTGTGCTAACCAAAATAGAAAGCCAAATGGAACAGAGAGCACAGGGATTGTTTAATTATGTATCGTTACATGGTAAACCTATGCAAATACCTCTTAAATATGCATTGATTTTATATCTTCTTTACGCAGAAGTGATCAATTTCAGTTTCTAAGTTTTTGTCATCCGCTCACCAACTATTTCTCCCTTTTCCATGACCCCAGCTTCTAACTGAACAACAGAAGATTTGAATCATAAAAGAAGAGTCCAAAAAAACTTTTATTTGTTTGAAGGAAATTCTTTCCATGTGTCCCTGCTCCTTCCTTTGCTAATTTGGGTCATGTGCTTTGCTTTAGTCATCTGTCTCAGGCAGAGAATGGCCAGGGTCCTCCTCCCCTCACCGCAGAGAGGTCTGGAGGTCTACAAGTGGTAACTGAAGACTGCTGGGCTCACCACATCCTACAAAAACTGTAATAGCTGCTTTAGGCTGAGAGGTTCCACTGGAATTTGAGGCTAAGAACACAAAGTAAGCCAACAACTGAAAGGTCTGCAAGGCAGGGTGTGAGTTGATTGAAGGGGAGGAGGAAAGAGAGGAGGGAAGAACAAGGAAGAACCAATATCAAGGGTAGAGAGGATGGACCAAGACAAAGCCAGAGAGCTTTATGTTTGAATAACAGCTGTGTTCTGCACACCTGGAGAAAGATGACTTCACTTCATATTAAGAATGAAAGTCAAGCTATTGATACAAATTGCTGCTCCTGAAGATAAAATTGCATGTATGTTAGGGAAACAGAAGGACTGACCTCCAAGAGTTCAGAATTCACCTAGGTTTGTACCTAACTTGTATATGTGCTCTTTTAAAGTTTGGGGGAAATAGAGACTTTCCCTACAATTTCCTACTTTGTCTTTAGGGTAAGTGGAAAACGGTTTCTGGAAGTTATGCATACCTCTCTTCAATGATTTCTCCCTATTGATCTTGTGAAACATTCACTGCCTGTACTTACTTGGCAGTTATTCAAGATGTATTGAGATGTGCATCATTGTACTGTTTTTTGGTATTTTTTCTCAGTCCTTGCATTCTTACTTGCATTTAGTTCTACTTCATTTATGTTGGTTTTCTCTGTGCCTAGGAGAGTCTGTTTTAAAACATGACTATGCATTCTTTCATATTCTCACTTAGAGGCAGGCTACATTCCCCCTTCTGTTGAATCTGGGTAAGCTTGTGACTGCTTCGATCAACAGAGTTGTACAGAGTTCTGCACAGAGTACAGAAAAAGTGACGTCATATTACCAACAACACAGAGCTGCAAAAGCACAACTCACTCCCAACGGTATATCATGGAAGACCATGTAGACTCAGCTTTGTTTTCTGGTCAGATTCATTCTTGGTGCCCTGAAATACGATGTCCAAAGTTTGACCAATTTGAAGTTGTAATGCTTGCTGTAGAAGTGACGTGTAGTTATTCCACTTGATAGTCCCTGCTGTGTCTGTCCTTTAGTTATCCCAATGCGGGCACGTGTCTGTGCAGGAAGATATTATATTTGAAGAGCGTCCTCCAGCATCAGCCTTTAGAGTTACCCCAGCTGAGGCTCCATGTATCATAGAGCAAAGCCAGAGTGGCTCCATCTCTCTGTGAGCACATGCAATGGTTGTGGTTTTACAGCACCGTGTATTTAGGTAATTCGTTACACAGCAATGGATAACTGGAATGAAAGAGAAGAACTCATAAAAATTACATTTCTCATTGGCTTGAAGGTATAATAATTATTAGTGGTAGATTCTAGGGTGACAGTAGAGGATAAAGCAAGGTATTTTTCTCTCTCCCACTTTCTGTGTAGCAGGCAGAGTTAACTGTGTCTTTTTATGGTTCCAGCTCCTGGCAGGTTACCCTTGAAATGGCTTCAGCAACCACCTGCAGATGCCAGCTCCTAGTCTCTGGGAGTATCCTTTCCCTTTGACTCTCTGGTCCTAGGGGCAGTCACAGCTTTCTGCTATTGTTAATCTCTGGGTTGGCGTACTATGTCTTGACTTACCCTTCAACTCTTTTTTTAACCAGTTCCTGATATTAACTTTCTTCTGTTAAACTACTTGTTTGCTTGATGGGGCCCTGGATGATACAGGCTTCAACTCATATTTCTTTATATGCTCAATTGGACACAGAAAATATGCAACTGATTTTAGTTGATTGATTAAATACAGACCAGTCTGCAGAAAATTCATCTTCATGGTGGGGTTGGAGATTCTTTTGTAGCATCAGGTTGACTGTAATCCTTCCATCAGTCTACCATCACCAATATTAGCTAGAACTCACACTTGGGCGTGATTTTATGGGAACTTCTATGTATTTGGCCAATTTCTTTGCAGGAGCAGATTGGCAAAAGTTTTAATGAGTCTCTGTTTCATTTGGAAGGTTATTTGAGCCACTGTTATCTAAAGGGTGTTTCCAGCTAAACCTTTGACTTTTTTTAAGGGCAAGAAAATGGGAAATGGGTTAGAAGATAATGCAAAGCACAGGTTCATAACTGCTCCGCTTGGGCTATAGGGCTTATTTATCTCATTGGTATCTTTATTTTAAAAAAAAAGCTTAGACCTTATAAAAAGAAATTGTATCCATGTATCTATATTGGTATCACATAAAATTGTGGTTAAGACAGATATGACATCCATGGAAAAATGTATTCCTTCTAACCTCAGCATATTAGCTAATACATAAACATAGCTTGAATGACCCATTATAGTAGCACAGATTCAAGAGCAAATAGCCTCTTTTACATCCTATAGTATTGAGTTTGCTGTAGTGGGCGATAGTCATGGCTGTGTAGACCTGCTGTGTCACCATGCCTGAATCATTTAATCTTTTTGGTCCCCAGAGTTCATATTGTAAAATGAAAGGGCTGGACTCACCCCTCGTATCACTGCAGCTGGAACATTCTGAATCATTCCCTCTAAATACCTGATTTCATGCTCTTTTCCAGGGAGTTTCTTTCTTTGTCATTTCTTTTAAACCATCATAAAATCATTGCTTCCTGATGCAAATGAAGGGATGAGGCCCCATGATACAGGATGTTGAATTACAAGCAGCTTTATAATAGCACCCAAACCTGATGTTACAGTGAATGATGGAGTAGAACAACTGCAGAGTGGGACATTCCTCTAACTGCATCAATTCAAGTTTGGATTGGAGCCTCATGTAAGGTGAAGATCACAGTCAGTCTTTCTCATGGATTATCAAATATAAACAACACTGGTTTTAAAGAACATGATTTGTTTAAGGACTTTTCCATTGAAATTCATTATAACTTTTTTATGACAGGAAAAATGCAGTACGAGTGAGAGCTCTATCTGTGTAGGTTAATGTATGAAATGAATTGATTTCTCCCATCTGATTCCTAAGACTAAGATATCAAAACTAATTTCTTCCATTGATCATCAGGATGCCCATAAAAAATCGGAAGCATGAAATGATTTTGGGTAACTATCCCACCTTTCTCTAAATAAACAGTCTTCACAGTGGCCCAAAGGCCATGGGTATTGTAGAGTGTTTGAAAATCCAAGTTAATACTGGTGGGTATGTAATATTTTATTTGTCATTGTTTTATTCTTAGAGTGAGTGCTTTGTAGTGATAATTTCTAGATATCATATTTCTAGGCCTCATAAAAAGTGGTTTGGAGGCTTTTTCAAAAGGTTTGTGGGTCTGTCCTTATTGACCAAAGAGGTTCAGTTCTGGAGTTCAACCAGCTGGGTTTAAGTCCTTATTTCTTCACTCAGCCACAGGATAAGTTTTTAAAGCTTTCTGACCATGATTTTGACTTTTATTCTAGAAATTTTCATATGCATTATATAACAGATATATAATGCATCTAGCATAATGCTAGCTCATGAAAGACATCTGATCTTCATCATTGCTTTCTTCTTCCCCCAATTACTTGGATACTATTAATAGAAAACTCCCCTAGTATATATTTTCTTTGGGTAAGATATGTCATAAAACATATTCCCCTCAAAAATTAGAGTAATGTTGAGAGAAAGAGAGGGCAATGGAATGTGATGACCAAAAAGTTACCGTTGTGTGAAATTTATTTTGGCAATAGAATTTTATTTATTTTTCAATTTTATTTTTTGATTTATTTAAATAAACTGTCATTAATTTTTTTTCCAGCAAGGTGACCAGGTACATCATGGCACTTGAAATTATAAATCCCAGAAAAAAAACATGCTAATATCTTTGAACACTGTGATTTTTATTGTCTAGCTAAAAAAATTCTTATTTTCTTGATTTCTTTTCCTTAAATAAAAATTTTAATAGATGTTCTCTTATGATGGTGTGGGCCAAAGGTGCTATATAAGAGGATTTATGTGTCACACTAATGTTTTCCTCTTCATTTTCTTTTAACACCTTTAGCACGTTTCTCTTGAACTATCATTTGTGTAGACTGAATGTGCCACCTGAAATACTGTAATACTATTCAGCTAACACTGGCAGGGGCTAAACTTCTTACCTAACTAAAGGTTTTTATCAAAACACATTTCACACCTTGCTAAATGCATCTTGGTGGTAAATGTATCGGCGGGGAGAGCCTTAGTCGCAGCTGAACTTTGAGCTCTGAGGCAAAGTCTTTGAAAGACTATAAAGCAAGGCCCCATGTCTGGAAATAGCAATGAAGCAACTCTGCTATATACACAGACTAAAGGATGGTGTAGCATTTAAGAGGTCTGAGAGACCATGTTCTAAAACCACAACATTTTATGTGTTAGAGCTTAGAAGCCTATTATGTGTGGATGATAAGTTTATTAATGGTGGCAGACTTGGGTTCAAATCCAGAATTTGCCTTTTGCAAGTTGTGGAACCCCAAGAAAGTTATTGAACATCTCTGAACCATGCTTTTTCAAAGAATAAAGGCATTGTTCAAAGTCAGGCAGTGTAATTATCATCTGTAATTTATAAGGCAGAAAATAAAGTTGTATTATACAATTTCTCCTACCTTTGTACCCTACACTTTTTGATACCAAAACTGACACGGATGCATCCCAATATAATGAACATGGGTGTGGTCATTATAATATTTTTCATAATTCTTTCTTATCTCCCACTCTCTGGGTTGTATGTACTTCCTCACGCCATCGTCTTGGGGTCATGTGACTTACTGTAACTGATAGTGTGTCGCTGCAGTGTCAGTTCTGAATGGAGGCTAAATACTAGATACTGCCAAGTCTGCCTGAGAGTTCAAGCCAGATGTGGTGACAACAAGAACATACCGGAATCTAAGATGTAGTATTTTCATCTGGCAAGGATAAAGGTTACTATAATTTCAAATCTGGTGTCAATATGAATATATATTATTCTTATTGAAAGTCAAAAGTGTTGTTGCACATTCTTGGCAGCAAGAAAATTATTTTGAAGTAAAGGCTCCACAGAAGCCACTTGACAAACCCTTACTCCAATGTTCAGTTATTTTTGGTGAAATAATAGAGCCAAGGACCTCGTCACCTCCAATAAGAGTAAGCTGATGCTACCATGACTTGTGGTCCATGAACTGACCAAATGTGTGTTCTTCAATCAAAGTTGCATCTAAGTAGTGACGATTCTGGGTCCTTACATTTATGCATTAAAAAAAAAAAAAAAAGAAAAACTCACAAAACCTGTTAAACAAATAATTATTAATAAATTTTGTGTTTAATGCCTAAAGTTTAGAAAATGTAGAAAGCCACAGCAAATAGTGAAACCAAGACACGTGTAAAATACGCAGATTTAACAAATGTTATGATTTAGTCACATTCATGTTTTTTAAATAAAATAATTAGGGCATTAAAAAGAAAGTTTTCACTTTTCCCTTCCTAGTCCTTTTCTCACAGGCAAACATTGTAATGAATTTGGTGTGCATCTTTTAGTCCATGTTTTTATATTTTTCCTGGAGAGATTCATAATTTATTCATAAAAATACACGATATTAAATTGCATTTTTAAATTTACATACATGTTATCACATGCTATGTATCATTTTGTGACTACTTTTTTCAATACGCATTTTGTTTTTGAGATCTCAAGTTGCAGATATATCATATATATGTAAATAAATAAATATACAATTTTTATTTACTTTAAGTATCTTATAATATTGTGTTATATAATTTTAAAACAATATCTTTATCCATTTCCCTTTTGACATTCAGTTTCAATTTTTTATTGCTATATAGAATGTTGTATTCTCCTAAGAGTAAAGCACAGTGTCTGATACTAATGTGTTTTTATCACTTTTGATATTATGTGAAATCCAATTCACTTTTCTCTAATTATACTGTAAAGCATCTACAGTTTTTTTTTTAAATTAAGAATGCAATAAAATGCAAAATAGAAAATTATGTCTCTGAATGAAACAACTAGGAAGAGAATGGCTGGACATTAGCATTTGAAGGAACAAAGACTTGGTGAGTGTTCTGTGATGTTTTTCTGAATGAGATCCAAACTGTTCTATGTCTGTGGGTGAGAAATGGATTGTGGTAAAGGATATTCTCATGCACGAAGTTTTAATTACATCACACCAACTCACTGTCACTAACCTCAACAGTATGTATTTTCTTAAAAATTCTACTTCAAAATCAGTGTTTCAGTAAGAACAGGAAGGAAATATTCTCCAAATTTTCAAAAGGTACAGATATTTCTAAAAAGGTATTTTAAAAATATTCCTCTCTTGTTTACATAACCACCAGTTAACATGTCTTGACATGAACACCGATATGATGATTTACTTCCATCAGGGCATTTGGCTTAAAAAAATTTTTTTCTTCTATCTTTTTTCTTCAACTTGCCTTAAACAGTTGGTTTCACATTAGTAAGTTTAGTACCTAAATAAAACTGAAAATACGTATTATCTGGTAATAGCCTTTCACTAACTTTAAGTGTCAAAAGTTTTATAAAAATTACACAAGACAATATAGAATCCTCACATAAAAACCTAATGGTGTGATATTTTAAGCATGTGGGTAGATGGCTTTTATTTATGTCTGTAAACTAGGACAGGAAATGCTATAAATTGACAGTTATTTAACCTTAGAGCTCACACCAAGTCTTTTAGTTAAATGTACAGTAGCTGCCTTTGTGGTTGAGGTGGCAGAGAAACTCTTCATGCTTTTCCTTGATAGAATAAAAATATGTGCATTTTTCCCTTCTGTGTACCTCAGAAGTTATTATTGCCACGATTCCTATAAGAATAAAACTTCATTATTATTATTGGAGTTTTTCTATTTTAAGGCCCATTTTAAATAGGTTGTTTTTTTCAAGGGAGAGAACATGACAGAGGAAAAGATCATTCTGTAAATTTTAAAAATGAAGAACTTTCTGAACAAGCTATTTAAAAAAAAATTGGCGAGCATTTTATAGAACTTATTACACACCAGGCACAGTTTAAAGTATTTTAGAAATATAATGTTATTTAATCCTTATAATATCTGTATGACATCTCCACTTAAAGCATGAGCATGAAGCAGAGAGATAAAGTCACTTGCTCAAAACGATCACACGGCTCATAAGTGAAAGAGCTGGGATTTTAACTCAGGCAGCTCACATTTTATATCCCTAGACTATGCTGGTTGATAATATATCTGAACAACTGTGGGAATCACAATTTTCACAGTAGATGAGCATCTCAAATGGTGCATTGATGAGAGTGTGCCGGATTTGGAGAAGAAATTTGGCAAGTTAATTTCTGTAAATAAAAAAAAAATGTAAAACAAGAAGAAATGTTCAAAATGTCCTTGAGAATAATTTTGGTTAAATACAAGTCAGCATTTCCTAGAAATTAGGGTCATTATTAAGGCTGGCAAAACTTTTTTCTATTGGGTTTGAATACGACCATTCCCGGAGGAAGGCGGTGGATAAGATGCTTCAACAATATTAATTCTGACCTTAGGGGTTTCAAAATAGATGCCATCTTGGTGTGTTCAGGTTTTGGCCTGGGATCCTACTTTCTTTCCCTAAAATTTGCATCTACTTAGACTCTTGGGCTGCAAATATTACTCTAAATATCTCTCTTAAATGTTTCTGTTCCGATATTGCTTTTTAAAAGGACTGGACTTGGTTCTATTATCTAAACTTTCCTAAACTTTGCATGTCTGAACTAAACTCCCTTAGATTAGATTTAAACTCCCATGAACTAATTGTTTTTCTATTTCCCCTAAATGTCTTTATTCTCATGAAATTATACACACACACACACACACACACACACACACACACACACAGAGAAATAGAGAGAAAACACATGTGAATAATTTGTTGATGGGCTTCATTTCTCAATATGACATAGTTCCTGACAGAATAATATGGTTCTCAAGATCCAACTGCATTTGCAGCAATGTCTGTATATTGTAAAATAATTGAACTGCAATTGGCGGTGGTAGTTTTGTCTGCCTTCGTAATAATACATTTGGGCTGTATCACACCTGGCTAAAACGCAAGCTGCTGGCTGGTGACTGGGTAGATTCTGCTGCATCGGGAGGCAATTTGCCGTAGACACATGCTTACCAGTTGATCAAAATAAAAGGAAGACATAAGTCATTAATTTACATAATTCTGGGCTTTTAAAAATGAATTAAATACTTCCACCCAATAGTGTAAACTTTTATTAATTAAATGAATGTAGGTCACTGGTTAAGGTTAATTCTTAGAGCAAGTAGCCTGGTTATTATTTTTTTCTAAATGCTTCAAACCAAACGGGGTATTTATTATCTAGAACTTACTTTAATATTTGCTTATTTTATTAGATTTGTTTAAAAAGTACTCTTTTACTGGGTAGCAGAAGAATATACTCTGTATAATTTTAATATTTTTCCAATTTTTTGAGACTGGCTTTATGGTCCAGAATATGGTCTCTCTTCATATGTACCTCCTTTTACACTTGAAAAGAACATGTATTTTCTTGTTGTCAAGTGGAGTGTTCTTTAAGTATCAGTTTGTTCACACTAGCTGAAAATGTTCATATCTGCGGTATTCTTACTGATTTTCTGTCCACTTGTTTCTGACAATCACTAATATTTGTGGGTTAGTTTTATTTTCCTTTTAGTAGTGTTAATTTTTGTTTCATGCATTTCAAAGCATTGTCATCAGGGGCATGAACTTTAGGGTGGTTATGTATTCTTTATGAACAGAACCTTTCATCATTATGAAATGTTCCTTTTTTATGTCTGATAATATTCCCTGTCCTGATGTATATTTTGTCTTATATTAATATAGCCATTCCAGCTTTCTTATGATTAGTGTTTGTATGGTATGTTTTTTCATCCTTTTAACCTATTTATGTCTTTTTAATTTGAGTGGTTTTTTTGTAGAGAGCAATTATGTCTTTCTTTTTTCAATCAAGTCTGAAAACTTCTGCCTTTTAAATGGAGTGGCAGGTCGTCTACATTTACTATAATTATTGACACGAATGTGCTTAAATCTAGCTTCTTGCTTTTAATTTTCAATTGTCACAAATTTTTTGTTTCTCTTTTCTTTTCGTCCTGCCTTAATTTAGCTAAATAAGTGTCATACTTTAATTTTATCTCTACTATTGGCTTATTTGCTATACATCTTTTCTCTGGTTTTGAGTAATGGTTTTATAGGGTATATAATTTACACAGAATTCCTTCAAATAATATTGTACCACTTCAAGTGTAGCATGATAACCTTATAAATAATATTCTTCCATTTCTCCTCTTCTTTGTATGACTTGTCATACATTTTATTTCTATGTATGTAGTAAACTCTACAATAGATTCTTGTTATTATTTTTTAAATCAGGTGTCAGCAAGTTTCTTTTCCTAAAGGTCCAGATAGTATATATTTGAATCTGTGCAGATCATACTGTCTCTGTCAAAGCTACTGAACTCTGACATTGTAGTGTGAAAGCAGTCATAGATGATACACAAATAGTGTGACAGTGTTCCAATAAAACTTTATTTACAAAAGGAAGCAGGGGTCCATATTCAGCCTTTGGTCCATAGTCTTCTAATTTCTGCTCAAACAATCAATTCTCTTCTTGACGTTAGAACATCAAGAAAACAAAACATATTTACCATTTTTGGCTCTTTTCATTTATTTAAATAGATTTGAGTTTGTGTTTGACACAATTTTCCTGCTGTAAGAAGACTTTTCTTTAATATTTCTTATCATGCAATTTTGATGCAAAACAATCAATCAAATAAACAAACAAAACCCCTCAGAATGCAAACAAATAAAACCTTTCAGCATTCATATGTTTAAAATGATTTTATTTTATTTTGTTTTTTAAAAGATATTTTGAAGGGTAAAGATATTTTTATGCAGTAAAATAGTGTTTTTTTCTTTCCATATTTCAAAGATTCCTTTGATTTCTGGCTTGCCTTGTTTCTGACAAAAGGCTGTTGACATTTTAATCTTTGTTTCCCTGTAAGTAATGTGCCTTCCCTCCTCACCCATGCTCCCTTCCCTCTGGCTGCTTTTAAGATTTCCTTTTCATCGTTACTTTCTAGAAATTTGATTATGATGTTTCTTGATGTAGTTTATTCTTCCCACTTTATTGTGCTTATAGGATTTGTCAGTTTATAATTTTTATCAAATTTAGATAATCGTCAGCTGCTTTTTATTCAAAGTTTTTTATTTGTTTTTCTGCTGGTTCTCTCTCTCTTTTTCTTCTAGAACTTCATGCTAGACTGAATAATGGCCCCCCCCCCAAAGATGTCCATGACCTAATCCCCAGAACCTATGAATATGTTACTTTGCATGATAAAATGGACTTTACAGATGTGATTACATTGAGAATTCTAAAATGGGATAATTATGCCTAGATTATCTGGGCAAATCCTGTATAATCACAAGGATCCCTGTAAGAGGGTGGTGACAGGAGGGTCAGAGTGAAAAGATAATGTGACAATGAAAGCAAAAGTTGGAGTGATATGCTTTGAAAATGGAAAAGAGGCCAGACACTCAGGAATGCAGTGACTACTAGAAGATGAGAAATGCAAAGGATTAGATTCTTTCCTAGAGTCTCCAGAAGGAATGCAGCTCTGCCAACTCATTGATTTTGACCCAGAGGATTCATTCTTGGACTTCTGACCTCCTGGATGCTAAGATAATAAATTTGGTTTTTTAACCATTAAGTTTGTTACAATTTCTTACAGCAGCAATAGGAAACTAATACAGACTTCAGTTATATGTATGTTAGACTGCTTGATACTAGACTCATAGGTCATTGTGGCTCTCTTCATTTTATTGCAATGTTTTTAATTCTTTGTGTTTGATGGCCATTTCTTGAAGTTCACTTACCTTTTCTTTTGCAATGTCTAATCATCTGTTAAACCCATCTCATGATTTTTAAAATATATATATTAATTTTTTCTGTAGACTATTCTATTTGATTTTTGTATCTTGTTTCTTTAACCTGATATTTATGTTTTTCTTTAAATCCTTGGGTTTATTGATAATAGCTCTTTTAAAATCTTCATCTCTTGGTACTATTATCTTTATTTCTACTATTTCTATTGGCAGATTTTTTTTTCCTTCTATTTATTTGTCATAATTTCTTGCTACTTTATGTCTTACTATTTTTGATTAGATAACAGATATTGTAAATTTAATGTTTTTGAAAGTCTGAATTTTGTTATTTTACCTTTAAAAAAATGTCAAACTTTGTTTTGGAAGGTAGTTAAGTAACTTCCGAGTCAGTTTACTCCTTTCCATGACTGTAAAATTTGTTAGGAAATGTCTATGCTATCCTTTATCATAGGGCTACTTTAGCCTTACTACTAAAATTAACTCTTTTAGGCTCCCTACTGAATGTTCTCTATCATCACTGAAATCACTGCATTCTGCTAGACAGAACTTTAATATCCTCCAGTCCTATCTATACTCTTGGAATTATTCAAGTTAAATCTTCCTGAGAATTCTTTGCCAAGCATCAGGAAATACCACCCTATTCATTCTGGTCTTACCACTTGGAAATGGGCTCCAGGAGATTCCTATCTGATTTCTGGAACTCTTTCTCTGTGTAACCCCTTTGTCTATGGTATTCTGCCCCACAAAATCAAGTTGTCTCCATCTTTCCAAGCCTAACTTCTGTCTTCTCATCTCAATGGGACCGTCTAGCTCTGCTTTGGGCTCTTCCTTACTGTGTTATATATAGTCTGTGGTAAGGCTCAAGGCAAAAAGCTGGTGGATTTTAGGGCTCGTGTCATTTGTTTTACCTTCTGTAATGTATCACAGTTATGCACTGATAGTAGTCCAATGTCTGAGAGCCACTCTTCCATATATATTGTTCAATCTTCTAGTTGTTTCCACTAGGAGGGCAAGTTCAGATCCAGTCTGGTCTCTTTAACATGGAAAGTAGTAGAGATCTTTGTATTCTAACTAGTGATTTTTTATTTTGGGTCCTTTTGAGAAAGATGTGGATTAACCAAAATTGATTTCACAAATTGTTTTGCAATTAATTTCTTAATGTTTCTATTTTCCAAAGTCAAGGTGAATTTTATAAGAATGTCTATACCTTTTTTTAAAAAAAATCTTTTGTGAAGAATTTCAATTTTTGGCTCCAAAATTTTCATTAAATTCATTTGTAAATTTGCAACTTAAACACTTGAAAATGAAAAATGAAAATATATTATCTTTTATGCATTGTTTTAGCAAGAGGGTGTAAGAGGAGTATTTTATCCTTGGTGTAAGAGGAGTATTTTTTTAAATGAGGAAGAGTAAATCTTTTGGCAATGTTATGCAAATACATGCCACTTAATGAAATTTTAAATTTATTTTAAAAATGTGGGGTTTTTTGTTCCAAAAACAGGTTAATTCTTCCCTAACCACCTTCTTCCTTTCTTGGTAAAATAATAGTTAAAGATGGCATTCCTATCCCACTGTTCCATATAAATAACTTTTCTTTGAGGCCTATATGGGCATGATATGAGCATCACATACTTATTTTTCTAGTCACTGAATGCTTTGTTGGTTGATCTGGGTCCCAATTTTCTTCGTGACCTGTAAAATTGTCTTTTCCAACTTTTTGGCAGCAGCTACTTGCAGGCTTGATGATGTTTCATGTGGCCAGCCCCTTTCCTTGGCTCTGCTCAGATCATATGTCCATCATCGGAAGTGTACAAAATGTGGTCTAACCACGAAAGAGACTTCCAAGACAAGATCATAAATAGAGATGCTTTAGTTTAGAAAGCCAAGTTATCTGTACCATCTGTGAATTCAGAATTTGCCAAAGAAAAAAATAAGTGGGAAATATATGGTTTTCCATTTCAACTTCCATATTAAAATGGGCCCAGTCTTTTACTGTGCCATGTCCTGTATATATTATCTTATTTTATGACGAGAATATTAGGGGCTTAACAATATAATTACTAGCATATCCCATTACTGACATATTAATTATTGAAAGTTAATCAGCCTTTTAAAAAACTGTGCCTTGAAGTATTAATATTACACACGGACTGGATTAAGTCGAGAAGTGCTTGAGGCAATATGGGGCAGGGAGACGGAGACCTTGTAGAAGGAACACTTTCTACCCAGAATTGCACTACAGCTATTCAAATCTGACCAATGGGACATGGCTAGGTATCTTGGACACTTTGAGCCTTTAGCTGTCAGGTATTTTTTAAAGTTAAAATATATTTTAAATTAAAATAAACAGGCGAGATAGCTGATAAGACATTTAAAAATGTGCAGAGTAGTGCCCTATATAAGAGTATTATACTGCATGTCTTAATTCATAACAGGGAGAACAATGTAAATAAACTGCCGCTTAGAAAATGAAATCTTTCCTGGTGGTTTTTGACTTCTAAATTAAGACAGTTTGGTTGGTACATCTTAGCTCATTCGTGTTTAGTTTAATTATTTCAATAGACAAAAATCCAGACAATACAAAATGATATAAAAAGAAAAATAATTCTTTCTCTAGTTATTAGTGCTAGTTGCTATAACAAACAATCCTTAGATTACAATGGTTACTACAATAAATGCTATTTCTTTCTATATTATGGTCTAATGTAGGACTGGTAGCTTTTTTTGTTGGCTTTTCCCCAAGTTCTAGCTCAGCAATGCCGGCTTTCTTCTTGGGTCTTTGCTCTCTCCTAGGCCTCCTTAGAATCCAGTGCTGATTCCCTGTTTTCACTTGAATCAATGAACAAAGAGAGGGAAGTTGGAAAGGTCATTCTGGCCTCTTAATCATTTCAACTGGAAACTGACACACTTAGCTTCTGCTCATACATCTTTGGCCAGAACTTGCTATGTAACACATATCTAAGTGAAGAAAGAGTGGAAAATGTCTTTCTGTACGTGAAAGAAGTTGAAACAATGTTGGTGAGCATCTAACCAATTTCTGGCATCTACTTTTTCCTTGATTTCCTAGTGCATAAGGCCCATAGGTATTCTTTTTAGAAGAAAATGTGTATTTGTATGTGTGTGTATTCATTTTTCTTTTCTTGAAACAAAAGTAGTATGCTAATATGCTCTTTCTACTATACTTCCCTTTATCATTTAATTGATGATCATTTAACATGATCATTTTCTCTCTATATATATAGAGAGAAATATACATATATACATACATATTATGTAAATATATTTAATCTTTTTAATGGCTGTATAGTATTACATTCTAGAAATATTCTATGCCATATTTAGCTATTTCACTGTTGATAGACATTTAGATCATTTTATCTATTAAATAACAATTTGAAATAGATAACATTTTATTAGCAGTTAATATATGCCAGATAGTGAACTAAGCGCTTCTCATTAGTTAATCTTGTTCCATCTTTACTGTAATTCTGTAATGAATTCATCTTATCCTCATTTTATGGTGGATGAGACTGAAGTTTAGAGATTCTCGGTAACTAGCCCAACAAATCAGAGAACTTAGGTGGTAGAATTGCTACGTAGACCCAAAAAGTTTCATTCGGAGTTAACAATCATGACTGCTGTACCACACTACCCCTCAAACTCTAGGTAGTCGAGGGGTACAAATGGCTACAAAATGAATCTAAAATTTCCTTTTATATCCAACTTGTCAAGGCAAAAGGCTGCATTAGTATACTTACTGGAAAATAACTCTACACCAGTGTTGTCTGCTACCCTCATTACCCCTCCCCCAACCAGCTATTTCTGAAGATTTTTCTGTATTTGTGTCCTCTCACATGGATTGTGGAACAAATCCTCAGACTCTCTCCTCCGAAATGCCACATGCTGCCTTTTTTCTTGTCTCATGGGCCAGAATTAGGTTGAATCAATACCTAGCTTCAAGGGAGTCTTGGAAAACAAATACTCCATTTCATTCCATAAACATGTAGTTGCAAGGTAGTCTAGAAAATGTAGCATTAAACATTCCCTTATAGTTAAATGGTCAAGCAGCATATTTCTAATTAGAGAGATGCATGCAGCAATTCCTTAGTCACAGCAACATTTGGCCTCTGGGAACCACTAAAGGGTCCTGTCTTAGTTTTCAGAAAAGAAGTGCTTTTCTTCAAATGTCCTATAACAAAACTGAGAGCCTGTGAAGCACACAGTGAAGGAAGGCTCCAGTGATTTTTCTGGCCCTTTCCCATGACAGATGGGATTTTATTGGCTCAAAATTATTAAAAATTATTCTTTTCCCAGCACCAAAAATTGCAGATCAACCAAATCATTAGTCTTTTATTTTTATTATTTGACTATGAGCAGACCAGAAAGGTATTCTTTTGCGAAAAAAATTGAAATAAATAACGTTTTAAAATCTGATTTGTGGAACATTCAGAAGCTAGCAACAGAAGAAAGCTATCATCACTCCCAGAGCTGAAGAGAAGGGAATAAAAAGAATTAACAAAGTCAATTAGGATGAGGAACTGTGGAGGAAAGACCAGCAGGAGTAGAGGGCACAGCTGCCGCTAGAAATGCCTTGTTAACAATGCGAGAAAAAGGGGAGGAAACAGCAGGTAAGTACCTGCCACTGGCCAAACCCAGTTGGAAGCCCAAGAGCAAAGGAGCCCAGAGGGTAAACCCTGCAGCCTCACTGACATGGAGTTTCAGAGGAGGGTGAGGAATGGATCTTGAGGAAGAGAGAAATCGAGGAAAACCGTCACAGAGGGACAAGTCTTTTAAGGTAAAAGGCACTTCTGAGTTCTCCTTACATATCAATATATAGGCAGAGCCCTACTTTGCATAGCATAGGATAAAGGAGGTTTTGATATTTTTGTAAGTAGACTTTGTAGAACCGAGGCTCTGATTTTATAGCATACTTTTCAGTGTTGAACGCTTGTGGGGTAGATCTGGGTGGGCAACTTTAAAAGTTAGAGAAGTTGTTTTAACTTTTAAAAACTTTGTGGTAAATTAAAGAAGGTATAAGAAAAATTATTTGCTATTCCTCCTACTGAGAGGTGGGATTGATTTTCCCTACCCCCTTGAATCTGGGCTGGAATTAGTGACTCGCTAGACCAATAAAACATTGCAGAAGTAATGTTTGGGGCTTTGGAGGCTCAGGCATAGGAAGCTTTGTAGCTTTCATGTGGGTCTCTGGGAACATTTGCTCTTGGGACACTCCCTCTCCAACCACAGCTGTCATACTTTGAGAAAACTCAGCCACATGTGTAGCCCATACATAGGTGGTCTAGTCAACCTCTTCAGCTGTCAACAGCCCAGGGCAGCTCTCAGCCAGGTGGGCCAGCCATCTCAGACATCTAACCAGCAGAGCCTTCAGGTGACTGTGACCACTGTAGCCTAATTGTAACTGCCTGGGAGGCCTCAAATAATAACTTCCCAGCTGAACCCTGTCAACCCACAGAATCAAGAAAGATAATAATGAATTGTAGTTTTAAGCCACTAAGTGTTGGAGTGGCTTTTACTTAGCAATGATAAGTGATCAAAAACCTCAAGGTGATAATTTCATAATTTCTTGAAAGCCCAAGGAAAATAGCCAGTTATTATTTCTCCTATCACTGACACAGAGAAGCAACTTTAGGATTTGGTTTCAAATTGATATTTTTATCTAAAACTTAGAAAATCTTTTAAAATGAGAAGTTTATAGACCCTCCAAACCAGGAAAATTCTTATTTTTCAAATCATTGTTTACATGGCCATTTTTCTTATGAAATATCTCATGAGGTCTTTATGCAAATGATGATCTTTTCCTGTTCTTTGCCTCCTGAAGATGGACTCAGGATGAAACTAAGCTTAATGTTTCATACATAGCAACAAATACTCTAGAGTTGGGCGGTGTGACCATGTTTAGATGCTTAATAGAAACTCTAATGTTCCATGCTTTCAAGCTTTGATATGCATATTTTTCACCTGGGGATCTTGTGAAAATACAGATTCTGATTTGTTGGCTTGAGGTAGTTCCTGAGAATCCCTACTTCTCATATTTCCAGCTGATATCTATGCTGATGCTATAGGTCCCCTTTAAGGAGTGTGGACTTACAGGACTCCAAATTTGAAGAAAAGTAGAAATTTAATTAACAGAGAGATGAGTTTTACTCTTGAAGGAAAAGTAATTCACCAACAGATTAAGTGATTATCATGAGTCAGATTTTATTACATTAAATTGGTCATTACCAGTAATCAATATAGCATTGCAAGTTTAAATGCTTCCTGAACTTGGCATATTCCTTAAATATCAAGGCTTATCATCATATCACACTAAAAAATATACACCCTCTGTTTTCAGCTTCAGTTTTCTGTGAGAGATTGAAGATTATGTTGAATTCAGAATATAGATGCATTACATTTCGGATCTGACTAGTGTGTTCAAACTTTTGAGTACCCTGTGTTCTTCTACAAACAGTTTATAAAAACAAGGAAGCTTGTGATTTAATTTTTATAAATTGCCTAGATGATTTGTAGAAAAGTAGGGTACCATTTATTACATAAAATCTACAGATGTATATGCACAAGGCACTGATAGTGGAGCTAACATGGTTTATGATTACAAATTTCTCTGGAGGGGTTGTTAACATTGATGGTCTATTTAAGATATAAAGTAACCAAATGAAAAATGAAAAGTGAATGTTCTGTTTTAGAATTTCATCCCAAATTGTGGTATTTGTTCTCCCTGAATATCTATTTCCATGCCCAACCAAATTTCCATTTTATTTTTCACCTATCAAAATGGCAAACATTTTTTTTTTAAGTTATAGTTAAGAAATTGCAAAGAACTTGACGTTCTCAAACATTACTAATGGAAGTTGCATTGGTTCAATAATTTGAGGGGAAGTATAGCAATCCTTTATCAAAATTTAAATTTTTTTATGTTTCGTTTCTAAGAACTTAAGAAAGCAATCATGGATATATGTGAAGATTTATCAAGCAGATAGGATAAATACAAGACTGTCCAAAGACAATAATATATTACCTTGTAAGAAAAAAAGTCTGTAAGAATATGATGTATTTGCTGCTTGTTTATTAACATTTCTTTGTAAACTTCATAGAAAAATACCAGGAGCAATATTTAAAGGGCTAGAATTTAAAGGATGTGGCTATGGGTTATTTTGTTTTTTTCTTTGTCCTGTATATATAGTCTTAATCATTTTTAGTGAGTATACTTTATTGGCAATCACATTTAAAAATGTTTTTAAGCAGCTTTGACATGTTATTTTAACATTAAAACATTTCTTCCATTTGATTTTCTATTTTCCTTCTTTTCTTCTTTAGCAAGTTTGCTTTCAAAAGAAAACTTCATGTTCATAATTCCATCTTAATTATCTCTAATAACTTTTCTTCAGATACTGTGAATATACTAATCCCAGCTCTTTCACCTTTATTTTAGTTATTCTGTTTTTATTTTCTAAATTTTTCTTATTATTGTATTCATTTATCTTTCATGCAACCTTTAGTTGAGCACCTACTATCTGTCATGCGCTGTTCTTGATTATAGATTGGTCATAATTATTTTGTTTTGTTTTTCCGTATCTGCCAAATGAGTCATCTCCTCTTACCTATGCATTTATTCAACAAATGTTTTCTCGACACCTACTGTATGCCATGTAGTTCTAAGGACACAGAAATGGGTGAATGAATGGAAAACTCTGTTCTCATGGAGCTCACATCCTAACAGGTGTAAAAACACAATAAATGAAACAAATAAATGCATAACATATCAGAATGAAATAAAGTAGGGCAGGGATATTGATAGAGCCAGGATGGGGTGAGATTATGATATAAAATAGGGTACATCAAGGAAGGCCTTTCTGAAAAGGTGTGATTTGAGCAAAGAGTTGAGAGAACAAAGGGCTAGGGGAAGGAAAAAAGTCTTCAGGTGCTCATATTCTTGAGTTTTTAAAAATAATTCCTCTCAACACCCCAAATTCCAGATTTAGCAAATAATTAGATTTTCGTTTTCATATTTTGAACATTGGCTGATCAGAGAAAGATAATTTTGAGAAAAACATCTTGAAGTGAAAAAACAAACAAAAACACTTTGAAGAAGACATATTTCATCATATAGGAGTCCAGACACCCAAATTAATAGAAGCACGTGTCCAAGACAGATATCCTTTCCCAAAGGCAACGACTGTGACCTTGACAGCACTTTTCAACTCTTTAAGAGTCATAATAAGGCAGAAAGACACCAAGTTAAGCATTGATGAATTAAGTCACTGAAAATAGATGAAAAAAGTTGAAAAAAAAATAAGAGGCTCTTTATAAAACCTCTCTTGAAATTTATAATCAAGAGATGGTAACTCATTTTTATGGCATCTCTCTTTAATAGATGATTAAGAATAAATTGCCTTCAATAGCTGAACGTCCAGATGGGCTTCTGTTAAAATCTCCTACTGTGCATTCGTTGCTGTAGACGGTTTCCTGTCAGAATACTGTGTAAATTAGCAGCTTGATGTTCTAAGACTGGGTTAAGTGGTCTGTTTCAGACAGGGAAGAATTTATGGCATGAAAATACAAATGCTTAAGTAATCGTAAAAGTATTCCATTCTCTGAGGCTGATTTGACATTAACACTTGGCCTATCATACAGCTCATCGTGTCTTCCCTTGTAATCGGGAGGACATGTGTTCTTTATCCCAGGAAGGCACTGGGGCAGTTTGAAATCTTTTTCATGAAAAGAATCTTGTAGTACGATGGGGAAGGAGGTTAAGAAAACAATAGATGTGTAAATGTCATTGGAGGGTATACATCTGTAAACCATTCCCTCCTAAAATGTTGGAAAGATTGCAATATAAATACTGCTCCATCACATGTTTTCCTTTTGTCTAGCTCTTCTGTTGTCTGGAGTCTCGTGAGATGAAATGCACACCCCGAGACAGCCTCCCCTACGAACCACAGTGGGAGGATATTACACTATTTTGTGGCCCTGCCTGCTCTTTGTAGCCCTGGTATTTTCTTCTGCAGGTGCCAGGTCTGGCTCAGGGATGAAGCTCAAAGTTAAAACCAAATCAATCGCATACACAGGTGGTTAGACTAGAATGTGTTTGAATCTGAAAACCAGGAAAATGATTTAGGTTAGAATGCTTCCAGAAAATAGTAGGAAAAATCTCTAGGGTGAAATGATGCCAGCGTAAACAGTCGTGGGCT
>CM052436.1:190054985-190091833 GCA_028533085.1 Varecia variegata | reverse complement strand
AAAAAAAAAAAAAAAAAAAAAAAAAAAAAAAAAATATTCAGTGGAACCTAATCATGGATAAACTGTGATTATATTTTTATTCATTCAAATTCATGTTGATAATTCTTCCTGCAATCGATTTGGGGATGAAGCGTACCCTCACCTCCTCCCTCCTTACTCACATCTCCAGAGAGTCCAGATACTCAGAAAGAAAGAACTATAAATCCCATTGAAGTACTTCATACTAAAATGTGAATGAAGTCTAACCACCTGAGGGAGCATTTGCACTTAATAAGATGAGGTTGTTAATCAACTCAAATCCGTCATTGGGGATGTGGTGTGGGTATGTTAGATGATATATTTGAATAACAAAATCCTGGTGATCCTTGCCTCTTCCAGTCAAAAATTATGTCCTTTGAGTCTTTCCCACATGGGATATGCATTTTAACTGCACACTAATTTTTTCTGTGTCCCTAAGTTATCCTTGAAAGTGGCTCTGTGGTCTGCATGTGGCATATAAAAAATGGGACGTAGACTTTGAAAATCATAAGTGACCCAGGAAATCCATTTTGTGTGTGATTCCTTTTTTCTAAATGCTTGAGTAATATAGTCATCTCTGTTGTATAAATTACGGTTTGCAGAGATAGGCAAATGTGATTTGCAACAACAAATCGCTAATCTGGGTATGGGGCGGGCCTCATGTATTTCATAAAGGAAGGCATGCCCGTGTTCCCATTTCCCACAAGCATTTTGGTTAAATAACCCTTCATGTGAATCAGAGTTTGTGCTTCCTCTTAGACATGCTGACCTGGGCCTCCCAGCACAGCTGCAAGCTCCTAAAGAGGTTGCACTGCAGAGTGATCCTACATATCTGATGAACCACAGGATGTCAACAAGGCACACCCATTGTCCCACATTTGGCAGGCTCTAAAAAAAGAATGCAGCAAGAGCTTGAAGCAAGCCAAACCAACCCTGACCAGAGTAATAGCCTCTTCCAAATGGGTGCGGCCAAGTAGATCGCATTGAAAAAGAACAGGCCCTAGGATAAATCTGTATTAAAGAAAAGCAAAACAGGACTTAATGTCACAAAGAATGAAAAGGGAGCAATGGACCCTTTCATCCTCACCAGGGTTTGAGAGGGTGTTGACTGAACAATATTGTTCTAGCCTCAAGATTTTTCCTTGAATGGAGACTCTGAAGAGTGAGGGGAGGTGGTTTAAACTCATGGTGGCCATGCCACACCTCAAAACACAGGACAGGGTGAGGTTTTTTGGTGGTAGCTTGATGAGAAAGGCCCAAATGACTTTTAATTTGGACTCAGAATAAAGGAAAGGTCATGTCTCATAACTGCTATTCATTTTAGTACACAAAGGAAATAGAAGTCTGCTCTACATCTCAGGGTGTGCTGTTTGTCTATCCCCTTGCTACATGCCCATGCACACATGGTCAACACACAGATTGATACTAAAGAGTTGGTGTAAGATTGTATGACTATTATAGGTACAAGGGAGCATGTAGGTAAATATCATGTTATTCCATATCAAGTATGCAGAGTAAAGAAGAAATATATACTACACAATAATTGAGAAAAAAATCTGCTCCAAAAGTTTGTGTAATCTAAATGTGGACTGTAAGCAAAGAGATATGTGTGTATCCATGGCCTTGAAGTGTTCTCTGAACCAGCAAAGATTTGGATTTCTGTTCCTGTAATTTGAGTTCTAAGTCTAATCTATTGTGTGCTGCAAGCTTAAAATCAATGAATCCGGGTGAGTACGTGTGATGAATTCGAGCTAAGTCCCCCATCTCTTGTCAGTGGTCTTACCCTGCTGCTTTTCATGCCCAATCTACATCCAGAATGTTAGTTTTTCCCCACCATCATGTTTTCCATTCAGTTTTGAAAGCCCACAATTAAAAACTCAGTGCTTTATAATGCCTGCCAGGATTATACCAGCTCTCAATTATGTGCTAAACTTTTCACCAATAATAATTTCAGTCAAAGGCATTACACACATGCATATTGCCTTCAAATGCTTGATGTAGTTTCAGATGGGTTTGTCTGATCAATTAGAGGTGGGAAATTCTTTCAGAGAAAGGACCATGCAATATGAATATATTCCCCATAGAAACTCTAAAACAACTAGCATAATACCATATACAGTATACTATGTTCAGTTAATGCTTATTTTGGAATGAATTAAGATTGATGATAAATATGAATATGGATATTTATAAAAAACATCACATTAACCAAACCATCTCAAACTTAGCTTTGTTCTGGACAAGTAGAGTTTTTAATCTGTGTATGCAATAATACTGAAAAAAAAATCATATCAGTTTCCACTCTAATTTGGAGTTTGCTAAGAACTTTCTTACAGAGTAGAACATTTTTTTTTACCACATGGAAGCACTATAATAAGGTAAATGTTATCACCATTTGAGAGAAGAGAAAACTGTTTCAGAGAATTTAATTTGATTAAGATCACACTCTAACTCTAACCTAACCCTAACCCTAATTTTAACACTGTTCCAAATATAACCCAAGTTCAAATCAAACACTAGGCTTAAATCTCACCCTCACCTAACCCTAGGTTTAGCCCTATATTTAAACCAGATCCTATCCTTAACTTTAAACTTAATGCTAAACATAGTGCCAGCTCTTGCCCTAGCCCTAACCACAGCTCTAGTCTTAGGTCTAACCCTAATCTTGACCTGAACAATAATCCTAATCCTAGTTTTAAACATACCCTAACCCCTAATTATAGTCCTAATTCGACTCCTGTCCCTAACACTAGCCATAAAACCTAACCCCTAGCCCTAAACCTGACCTTCAAATTCACATAGCTAATGTATAATTAAAAACAAGAAAGTCTTCCCAGGGGCTCATGAACAAAAGAGGGCTAGTACAATAGCTCAGTACCAGAGATATTTGGAAAGCAATCATCACTCTTTTCTCGATAGTTGTCTAACTTTGAAGAAGAGAAAAACTCAAATTAAGAAACCTATTTTTTATGAATAAATAGTTTTATACAGGTGCTCAATAAGGTTATATGGGTCTTTGACAAACAAATTAAAATCAATTTTTTCTTATGTTTAGGGTCTGAGGGTTGGCTGCAACTAGATTAGGCAAGACAGATTTAGACTCAGCAATTCCCACTTGCCATGAAAAATGTAATGAAAAACTGATCAGAGACTTAAGGTGGACATCATAGTAGGTTGAATGGGGATAGCTCCTAAAGCAAAAGTCCATGTCAAAATCTGAAACCTGTGAATGTTACCTCATTTTGAAAAGAGTCTTTGTCGATGTAATTAAGTTGATGATCTTGAGGTGAGATCATCCTAAATCCAATGATGATTGTCCTTACAAGAAACAGAAGGGGAATGTGACAATGTGACCATGTGAGTGGAGATTGGAGTGATGCAGCTGGAAGGGACAAGAGCCAGAATCTCCCCTAAAGCCTCCAGAGGGAGTGCAACCCTGCTGACACCTTGGTTTTGAACTTTTGGCCTCCAGAATTGTGAGAAAATAAATTTTTATTGATTTTTAAGCTTCTGAGTTTGTGTTAATTGGTAACAGTAGCCCTAGGAAACTAATAGAGACACGTCCTCATGTGGTCAACTACATGAAAACCAGACAGGTAAAGTTCATGAATTCGCTGGGCTAAAGTTCCTGAAATAAACCACGGGGCAAAGAAAGCTTAATCAGAAAAAGGGTTGCTAGGGGTGAAGCTTGTGCTCTAATGAAATTGGATCAATGTATAAGCTTTTTGCATGAAAGATGATCTTTAATGTTACCATCTTCACCACCTACTGCAGACTGCACATGCCACAGTTGAGGCAAAAATCAAATGACAAAGTTGCTGCTCTTAAGAATTTTACAGGCCAGGGGAGGAATAAACGTGTAATTAGGTAATTCTAAAAGAATAGTGTGGACAAATGAGTAAGGAACCCAGGCAACTTCCTCTGCTAGAGCAGGGGCTGGTGGGGTGGTGGTGGTGGGCTGTATTATATCTTCTCATTGTATTGATCTTTTCATCATTATATAATGATCTTCTTTGTCATTTATTTTTACTATTGTTGATATAATATCTCTTTTATCTGATGTAAGAATCGCTACTTTTGCTTGATTTTGTTTTCCATTTGCATGAAATATTATTTTCTATCCCTTTACCTTGAGTCTATGAGAACCTTTCTGAGTTAAGTGGGTCCCTTGGAGATAGCAGATATTTGGACTGTGTTGTTTTTTTTTTAAATCCATTCTGCCAATCTGTATCTTTAAGTGGGGCATTTGGACCATTTACATTTAATGTTAATATTGATATGTGAGATACTATTCCAGACATTATGTTGGTTGTTACTTAGTTGCTTTATGTTCTCTTTTGTGTTACTGTTTTATAAAAGCTGTGAATTTTTTTTACATTTTGGTATTTTTATGCTGGTGAGTATCAACCTTTGGTTTCAATGTTTAAAACTCCTTTGAGCATTTCTTGCAGTGATGTTCTGGTGGTGACAAATTCCCTTAACATTTGCTTGTCTGAGAAAGACTTTGTTTCTCCTTCTTTATGAAACTTAATTTTGCAAGATAAAAAAAAAATTCTTGGCTAACAGTTATTCTGATTAAGAGGATTAAAGATAGAACCTCAACCCCTTTTGGCTTCTGAGGTTTCTATTGAGAAGTCTGCTGTTAGTCTGATGGGTTTTGCTCTGTAAGTAACTTGTTGCTTTCATCTCACAGCTGGTAGGCTTTTCTCCTTCACATTGACTTTGGCCAGTCTGATGACTTTGTGCCGTGGTAATGTCCTATTTGCAATGAATCTTCCAGGAGTTTGTTTAGCTTCTTCTGTCTGGATGTCTAAATCTCTAACAAGACCAGGGAAGTTTTCCTCCATTCCTCCCTCAAATAGATTTTCCATGCTTTTTGCTTTTTCTTCTCCCTCCGGGATATCTGTGATTTTTATGTTTGGGCATTTTACATGATCCTATATTTGTTGAGACTTTGTTCATTTCTTTTGATTCTTTTTCTCTTTACTTTTGACCGACTGGGTTAATTCAAAAGCTTTGTCTTCAAGCTCTGAAATTCTTTCTTACGCTTGGTCTAGTCTGTTGTTAAAATTTTCCACTGCATTTTGAAATTCTCTAAATGACTGTTTCATTTCCAGTTCTGTTATTTTTTTTAAATCTATCTTTTTAGTGAATTTTTTTTCATATTCTGAATTATCTTTATGGTTTCTTTGTGTTGGTTTTCAACTTTCTCACGGATCCCATTGAGCTTCCTTGTGATCCATATTTTGAATTCCATATTTGATATTTCAAAAATTTCCTTTTGGTTGGAGTCAGTTGCTGGAGATCTAGTAAGATCCATTGGGGGTGTGAAGATAACCTGTTTTTTTCATATTTCGGGAGTTCTTATACTGGTTCCTTCTCGCCTGGAACCTCTTCCCTCAGCTCAAATCAGAAAACTTTGCAGTTTACCTGTTCTCCTCTGCCGGGAACTCTGCTACTCAACACAGAAAGACAGAGGTGCACTGCCTTTTGGTTTGTACAGGGGGGTACCCACTGTGGTGTTGCTGGCAATTTGGGTTGGCTGGACCTCACACCCCTGGGAGAGTGTTCGGATGCCAGCAGTGGTGGACTGGGTTAGGTAATTACTAGCCCACAGGTCCCTGGATAGCATGCTGGCGGGACCAGACCAAGACTGGCTTGGTGAACTTGCCATCCAGCAGGGCTCTCTGAGTTCAGGTACTGGCTGTCATGGCAGGGGCAGTGTGATCTCCCGGTTTGGAAGAATGTTCAGGCAGGAGAAAGGTGGAGGCACTGTGAGCCTGCCACAGGAGGGGCAGACCCCTCTTGACAAGACTAGCAGAGACAGGCAGCTGTGGGCTGCACAAGCCACTAATATCTCCTCTCTTTTAAGTGACGGTGTTCTCTATCCTTTGAGGGTACAGAAGTGCCAAGATGCCCAACTCCCACCCTGGCCCAGCTGCAGCAGTGGTGGTAGAGGCAGCTCAACCCACGGCTGGGCTACCGGCATGGCTGTGGACTGCAGCTAAAGTGATGAGGTTGGGTGGAGGCCGTTGTGTCACAGATTTGCTTCCAGGGAGGGCAGGCTTCTTCCCTTAGAGGCTGGCAACTGGAGGCCAGGGCTGCTCACTGCACCCTCCCTTGGCAGAGGTGGTTATTTTTGTGTTTGGGGTTCAAAAGTGCCTGCATTTCCAGCTCCCTTCCTGTCCTGGCTGCAGCAGAGCTGACAGAGAAAGCTCACACCCCTGTGTTTGGGCTCCCAGAATGGCTGGGGGCTGCTGCTGAAATGCTCTGGCAGGGAAGAGTAGTTGTGCCTGAGACTTGCCTCCAGGGAGGGTAGGCTCCTCCTAAAAGAGACAGGCAGCTCAGGGAGGACTGTTTGCCCTGCCCTCCTTCAGCAGAGTTGGTAGTCTTTGTCCTTGAGGCACACAAAAGCGTTTGCTGTGGCTTTTTAAAGAGAAAGGAGTGACAGTACTCATTGTGGAAGCCTGGATGTGATAGGGGCCCTGTCAGAGGCAGGGCAGCCACTCCCAAGTGCCGTGACTTGATCATCCTCTATGGAGCCCTCGCCACCCTGAGTGGACACAGCTATGGCTGCCTTGGCAGCAGTGGGTGAGGGTGGGGAAGAGGAGAAGGCTCCAAATGGGAGGGGTCCCCTTTGTACCAAGGGGTCCTCTGGTATGCAGGAAGCGGCCTACGCAGTATGTCCAAGCTCCAGAAGTCTCACAGTTTCCCTGGACCCACACGTCCCCAAGGCTGCTGCAATCCGAGGGGGTGCTGTGGAGGATTGGCTATGGCTCCAGAGATGTATACACCTAAGGGTTGAGATTTATTTGTTGAGACATTTGCAAAAATGCTGCCTGTACATGAAGGTAAGGAAAAGATCTGCACCCTGTGCAAAACCCAGGCATGGTAGGCACACTATTATTGGGGAGTATACCCCCTCTACAAGCCCAGAGCTGGCTGTCCTGCAGCATACCCGTGCCCAGTGCTCATGCTTTGGAGCAGATGCAGCCATGTCTGCAGCAGTAGGTGGTTGGAGGAGAAGTCCCTGTCTTCACATCCTTTCCTGGGCTTAGGTGCTACTTTTGTTCTGGGGTGGGAACACTCTCCTACCTTACGGACTCCACTCAGTACCTGCATCTCCCCTGGCAGGGATGCAGACAACTTCAAATCAGAATCCAAGGGCTCTGAGATGCAAGAGAGAGCGTGGTCAGCTTTCCTTGGTCCTAAAAAGTATTCATGGCACTTCCTTACCCCTTGGGACATCCTGCCTTATGGATCAGAACTGTGGGAATATGGCTGCTCTCCTGTATCTCCCTGATTCTTTGTGGTTGTCACAGTCCATGTGGGTGCTGGGGAATGTTTGTGTGATCCAGTGACAGGAGACTGAGGGGCTGTGACTTTCCGAGTGGGATAAGGGAACTCAGGGGGTGAGTGGGAAATACGGCACCTGCGGCCTCAGCTCTGGTCTGTGGTAGGGGGAAGTGTGGGTTTGCAGCCTGGTGCTCTGTTCTTAAGAAATTCTCAGTTTGCTGATGGCAGCAGCTCTTGGACTGGTGAGGGTAGAAGGGCTCTCTGACAGATTGAGACCTGCCAACTGCCTCAGGTGTGAGGGGAGGAAAGGTAAATGCTCCCAGCTACCCTCTCTGCCAGACTCCAAGTCTCTTGGGTGTTGGTCTCTGCCCAAATTTTGCTCCTTGTTCTGCTCTGGAACTTCTTCCTGTAGGACCTCTGCTAAGAGTAAGTTCTGGTACCTTTCCCTCAGTATTTCACGTGGGCTACGCTTTTTCACCTGGACCTTTTTCTTCTTTTTGGGAAGATCTGGAGACCAATGTCTCTAGTCAGCTGTCTTGCTCCAATCTCCCTACTGGAAAATTAGTATTATTGTATACTTTTTGTTAATCCTTGAAGTTTTCATAAATATATTTATTACATTGTATTGGTAAATAGTGAAACAAAAGTTTCACTGCAGGAGGAACGGTAAATAATTATACAGCCTCCTCCCACTGAATTCATCAGGCGTGCAAATTTTATTTCCTTAAATTCTGATTGGAAGGAGAAACTGGTAATAAGACCTTGAACCTCCTTTATCTTTATCTTTTAAAATTTGGTGTCCTCTCACTGGAGTCTCCTGGTCTCCTGGACTTTTCAGGACTGCACTTGACTCTACATCAACAAAAGCTCAGCTCAGAATTATGGAGCAAAGAGACTGGGGATAAGAAGAATTCAGGAGGTAGTTAGTAGCTAAATTCTCCTAATGGGCAATTGGAGAATTGGAGCTTTCTCTCAAAAGAAGATTTTAAGTAGTGATTGTCATGATTAGATTTTCATTGCAAAATATATATTGATGGGTAGATGGCATTTTGGTTGCAGTGTAGAAATTTAATTAGAAGAAAGCAATGTGGAGGTCAGAGATTTGAAATCAAGTTTCCAGTCCCAATATATGTGTGTTAAAATGATCTCTTAAGCAGGACCAGTCTTATAAAAAGGCCAAATAGGGAATCTATTCCTCAGTGTGATAAGTTTAAGGGATTCTGGGAAGCTGGCACCCTAAACTTGGCTCCTATTCTTAGCAGTGCTGAGCTTTGATATCTTTCTGACAAAGAAGCATTTTGCAACACTAAGAATTCACTTTTTATGCAAATTAAAGTAACACTGTGATCTTTTGCCTTGGGAAATCAGATTAATAAAATATTTCCCAAATTCCTTAAGAGAATATCTAAAAGGGCATCCAGATACTCAGGTTATGACACAAAAGTAGGTTTTCAATTAATCTTTAATGAATGAATAAATGGACAAATAAAGAGAATATAAGAATAAATTAAAAGGAATATTTGGGAGTTGAGGGGTGTTGGTGGGAACAGCAGTTGCCCCTGAGAGAGATAGTAAGAACATCTGAACTTAAATTCCTATCTGGTCAGGGACTTGCTGGTGACCAGTCCTGCTATATGAAAATACCTTCTATCCAGCAGATATCAGAAGTGTCCCAAAGAATAAAAATAAATGAATTGATTTCACCAAAATAAAAGAGAACGGTTCATTGAATACTGATATAGGTATAACATGGAAAAGTTGTGCTATGTAAAAATAGAGCAATCCTAAATGAAACCCTAGATTTTCTACTTCTCTTCTCTTGTAACACCCCTCCCCTCTGTAACTTATATCATCCTTATTGTTTGTTAAACTTTGCCCTATATTTGTCATCATGGTCTGAGTTTAACCTGGAGGAAAAACGGGAAGGAAATGAAACCTTTTCTTAAGAAATATTCCTTACTAAACACAGGAACAGCCCCATAGTGACCGGGAAGCAGAGCTCCCCATGAATTCAGGCTCTATTTTTGAAAGTCAAAAGGATTCCAGGCAGGCAGGTTTAGTTCAGATAAGCATCCGGCTTTGGGAATGGTTATCTGAAGCCCTGCCTGTCATTACATTTCACAGCAGTGAAACAACATCTACGCTTAGTTTCTAAGTCAATGAAGGAGATTCAATGAACGTCTCAGCTTGTTCTCTTGCCCAAGTCACTGTCATATTCCCAGATTCGCACTTTGCCTGTTCAAGTGTGCGGGTATCAGTGTGTGATCAGCACCTCCCATCCTGTTTGTAGATATATTGCTTCCTACCCAGACAAGGGCCTCTTAACTGATCCTTAAAATAGAGGTCAGGATGAAAAGGTGTCCTTGCTGTTACTCACGAAGGACGTTTTAATGGCCAGAGGTCCAGATGCTGAGAAGCTAAAATAACAAAGGGAATTATTTGGAAAAGCAGGTGAGAAACTTCTTATCATGAGGTATCATTGCAAGACTGGCACATCCCTTAAACTGAAGGATAGCTACCAGGAAAAGCATTCAAAGATAATAGGATGGAGTTAGAATAAATTAGCTACAAGAAAGGAATGCCTTCTGGAATTAATTCCAGTTCAGCTGTGCCTTGCTTCAGAAAAGGTATTAGATATAACTGTGACTATGAATTTCTGCTGCAGAGTGCCTTAAGATGCAGGTAAATTTTGGCTTCTCAATCTGAAAGAGGTTATGCAGATATGAGTAGTTAGAGAAAACTCAACAAGTTTATGATATATATGCATAATTTTATGTATGAATGTTATGATATGTCCATAAAAATAAACAAAAATCTGCTACCTACTTATTAGGGAAAACTGCAGGAAGTCATCACTAAACTTTTTAAGACAATGGATGTTTTACATCCCACTCAACACCTACTCCCCACTTGTGTCCCTTAATGGCTTTCCCCTAAAATCAGGTTTTGGAGTGTCCTCTGGGTGGTGTCCATTCTTAGAATTCTGGCAAGATTTTTTGGGTAAAATGGGTCAAGAAAGGAGGATCGGTCATGGGACATGGTTAGACTTCATTGTTTTTACATATTGAGGAGCCAGAGAATGATGAAAGAGACATACTCAAATGTAATAAATATGAAAACAATTATATATTGTGCTTGCCTTCAGTCACTGCTTGCATAGCTGTTAAGAACTGATATTATCTCTTGTGCTAGAAGGGTGGGGATGTTACTATTATATGTGGGCAGGATGTGGACAGCTGTAGAAAAACATTCTGCAGGAGATAAGATCTAGAAACCCTTTTTTCACTGATCCTCAAATCCTTTCACCCACCCCATGTGTCCCTCGAGATAACTAGTCTGGTGGACTTCTCCTTATGAGTTATGAGTAATGTCTTTCAATTATTATCTCTCCATTGTCCTGGTAATACAAAACTATATCTTGCTTCTTCACTGGTTTTCTTTGTTCTTCTGGACTCTAATCACCATTCCAATGCTGGTGTTAAGGCCAAATCAAGGCCAGGTAGGCCAGAGCAGAAATTTTTTATTCCAATGGACCTTTGAGTTTCATCAAGGGATCTTAAGAACTCCTGGAACTCTGTGCAAATATTATATGTATACATACTTGTGCATTTTTCTTGAAAGTAGGTCTCTAGCATTTATCACAACTTTTCAGATATCCATAGCATGCCCCCTCCCACACACACACATAGCTTAAGGACTACAAGCCTGGATTCTCTTCAACAGAATTTTGATACGTCATTGTATTTTCTTTTTATTTGACTTCCTATAAAGCCAATATATTCTTAATAAGGGACAGAGTTTTTGTGGTCCCAAATAGGAATATCCACCTCCCTCGCTGGTACGGGTCTCCTTTAGGGGCAGGTGTACCCAACACTTAGCTATGATGAGTAGCTATCATAAGCTGTCATGAGTACCTAAATTGGTAGCTATCCATGTAGGGGGGGCACTTTCTCCAGAGAGTTAGCCTCCATCTAACTGTGAGGTCTTGCTCACAGGAATGGGAAGAGCCCATAGCTAATGACTACTGACATGGAGTACCAAAAACCTGCCCCAATGCTTCAAGGAGGCACCAAGTCTGTAGTGCAATTTCATACTTCAGAGCATTCTTTGGGATCAGGCTGAAGCTCAACTCTAGCTGAAACCACATCCTTGCTCAGTAACTTCTCCTGCCCAATCTACTTCCCTTGTTCCCCTTTTCCTGAGAGCACTTGAATCCCTGCCTCAGGCTCTGCTTTTGTAGAACACAATCTAAAACAATAGTCCAAGCTCTTAAACCCTTAAATGAATTTATGTTGCTGGTTATCTTGTAGGGTGAATGTTCTAATTGAGATCATTCTGTGGGATCATTAATTCCAAATTGGTTCTACGATTAGAGTAAAAACTTTAATTATAATACTCTTAAATATTTTCTTGGCCTGTTTATTTAGAAATAAAAATAACATTTTGGATTTAGATAAGACTGTTTTTCATGAACTCTGAGTGAAAATTGCTATTATTCTAAATTAAAATAATTAATTTGATCTTTTCAAGTTAAGCAGAAATGGAATTATAATTTGTCTACTTTCTATCATATTTACTACTCAATCTTCTTTCTTTCTTCCATATTGCAGTTATACAGGTACTTCAAGCCATGTTCTTAGATGACAGTTCAGCTTGCAAATTTGTAGGGCTAGCTCAGTTCTGGAAGGACACTCAAATTTTGAAGGAAGGCAAATTATCTTGGCACCCTTACAACTTGGCTTATTCCTTAGCTGTGAGCCAACAGGAAATTTATTCCTGATCACCTGTTCATGTGGCATAGGTCCTTGACTATAATAAAATGATGATCATTTCATGAGTTCTTAAAATATGCCAGACCCCATGCATGCATTATTTCATTTAAGGATCAAAACATTCCTATGATGTAGGCACAAGTACCTCTACAAATAAGAACTTTATATATGTTAATAAACTTATGTATATTTAAGTGACAATTGAAATACAAATTGTAGCATCATCTAATACTGAGACAATTGTATTTAGAAGTGGAGAGTGAAAGGAACCTGTCTTAGTCTGTGTTGCTATAACCTGAGGCTGGGTAATTTATAAAGAGTAGAGTTTATTTGGTTCACAGTTTTGCAGACTATACAAGAAGCATGGTACCAGAATCTACTTCCAATGAGGGCTTTAGGAAGCTTCCACTCATGGTGGAAGGTGAAGGGGAGCCAGTGTGTGCAGATTACATGGTGAGAGAGGAGCAACAGAGAAAGAAGAGGGGAGGTGCCAAGCTCTTTTAAATAACCAACACTCAGGCAAACTCTTGCAGGAGCTAATGGAGTGAGAACTCATTCATTACTATAAGGACATCACCAAGCCATTCTTGAACAAAATACCTCCAACTTTGGGTATCAAATATCCAGACTGTACCAGGACCTACACAGAAGTAAGTTTCAACACTTCACAGAAGTGGTGAGGCACTGATACCAGTAGCCTTTGATTATAACACTGAGAAAAATCACTGAGTAAACACATAAAGAACCAAAACAATATAAACAAATTGTGTTTAAATCTTAAAATAATGTTCAAGTAAATCAAAAGAAGGCAAGAAAAGAGAACAGAGAAACAACAGAGGAAACAAACAGAAAACAAGCAATAAAATCATGGACTGAAGCTTAGCATTAAATATAAATGGTCTTAGTACAATAATTAAAAGGTAGAGATGAGCAGATTAGACAAGCAAACATGAGCCAACTCTATGGTATTTGCAAGAAACTCTCTTAAACTTTGACAACATAAGTAGGCTTAAAGTAAAAGGATGGAAAAGTTATACCATGATGATATATTTTTCAAACCCTAAGTGTCTATATTAATAAGGTAAATTTTAGAGCAAAAGAATTTCAAATCTGTAACTTAATCCTACCCCAGAAATTAGAAAAAGAAGAACAAAAGAAACATGAAGCAGGCATAAAGAAGGAAATAATGAGGATAAGAGCAGAACTCAATGAAATTGAAAACAAAAACAGTAGAGAAAAATCAATAAAACAAAAGGCAGTTTCTTTGAAAAAAATTACTAAAATTGGTAAACTTGAGCACCACTGACAAAAGTAAAAGAGAGAATGCATACATCACCAAAATTAGGAATAAAACAGGGGATATCATTACAGATCCTGCGGCTAGTAATAGGATAATATTCCAAACAATTTCACGCTCAAAGTCAACAACTTAGAAGAAATGGATGAACTTCTCAAAAACTGCAACTACTAAAACCCAACTAAGAAGAGATAGATAATATGAATAGTCCTATAACCATTTAAGAACTTGAATTTGTAATTAAAAATTCCTGAATAAAATCTCCAGGCCTAGACAGTTTCATTAGAGAATTCTACCAAACATTTAAAGAATAATTAACATACCAACTTTACACAATCTCTTCCAGAAAACTGAATATTCCCCAATTCATTTTATGAAGCCACCATTACCTTGACATAAAACCCAGGAAAAGATAGTATCAAAGGAAAGGAAAAAATACAGATCAATGTTTCTCATGAACTCAGACAAAAAATCCTTAACCAAATATTAGAAAATCAAATCCAACAGTATGTAAAAAGAATTATACATCATGACCAAATGAGGTTTGTTTCAGGTGTGTAAGACTTATTTAATATTTGAAATTCAATTTGTGATCTACCATATCAGTAAGCTAAATATTTTAAAAATCATATAATCATAACAATTGATGCAGAAGAAACATTTGAATAGACCCCAAAACTCATTAATATTAAAAACACTCAGCATATTAGGGAAAAGAGATTACCTTCAAGTTGATAAAGAATATCTATGAAAAAACTGACAGCCAGCAGTTTACTGTTGAAAGACCGAATGCTTTTCCCTTAAGATGGGAACAAGTCACAAGTCACCACTCTTTTTTTTTTTTTTTTTGAGACAGAGTCTCGCTTTGTTGCCCGGGCTAGAGTGCCGTGGCGTCAGCCTAGCTCACAGCAACCTCAAACTCCTGGGCTTAAGCAATCCTCCTGCCTCAGCCTCCCGAGTAGCTGGGACTACAGGCATGTGCCACCATGCCCGGCTAATTTTTTGTATATATATTTTTAGTTGGCCAGATCATTTCTTTTTATTTTTAGTAGAGACGGGGTCTCGCTCTTGCTCAGGCTGGTCTCGAATTCCTGACCTCGAGCGATCCACCTGCCTCGGCCTCCCAGAGTGCTAGGATTACAAGCATGAGCCACCGCGCCCGGCCAAGTCACCACTCTTATGTAACATTGTACTGGAAGTTGTACCTCCATTCAATTAGGCAAAAATGAAATAAAATAAAGAAAAGAAACAAATAACAAAGGAAAGATATACACAATAGATTGTGCAGGAAGAAATAAAAGTGTCCCTATTTGCAAATGACATGACCATCTACTAAGAAAATCCCCAGAGATATACAAAAACAAGCAAACAAACAAAAACACCTATAACTAATAAATGAGTTCAGCAAGGTTACAGGATTCAATATTAACACACACATACAAAACTCAGTCACATTTCTATATGAAAATAAATAACATGAACATGTGGAAACCAAAATTCAAAACAATACCATTCACAATCACATAACAAAGCATTTATAGAATCTGCATGCTAAAAATTACAAAATATTTGCAAACCATGAAAATATTTGCAAACTGTGTATTCAACAAAGAACCACTATCTAGAATATATAAAGAACTCTCAAAACTCTGCTTTAAAAACAAACAATCCTGAACAGTTCTTCAAAGAAAATATACAGAGGGCAAATAAGCACATGAAAATATGTTCCACATTGTTATCCATTAGGGAAATGCGAAGTGAAATCACAATGAGATATTAGTACCCACCTATCAGAATGGATAAAATAAAAAACAGGGATAACACCAAAAGCTGGTGAAAATGCAGAGAAACTGGATCACTCATATACTGCTGGCAGGAATGTAAAATTGTATGGCTACTCTTGAAAAGAGTGTGGCAGTTGCTTACAAAACTGAACATGCACCTACCATATGATCTAGCATTTGCACTCTTGGGCATTTATCTCACAAAAATTAAAACTATGTTGACACAAAAACCTGTATGTAAATATTGACAGCATCTTTATTCATAAGTGCAAACAGCACATATGTGTTTCACCTAGTGAATGATTGAACAAACTATGGTGCATACATAGCATGGGACACTACCCAAGAACAAAAAGGAACAAACTATTGATAAGCACAATAGTGTGGATGGATGGCCAGTGAATTAGGCTGAATAAAAAAGCCAATCTCAAAAGCTAACATGCTATATGATTCCATTTCTGTAACATTCTTGAAATGACAAAATTGTAGAAGTGAAGGATTGCCAGGGTTTAGAGTTGGGAGTATTGATGAGAGGCTGGTAGATGTGATTCTCAATGGGCAACAGGAGGGATTCCTCTGGTGATGGCATTTTTCTCTCTCTGAACTGTATCAATGTCAATATCTTGGTTATGATATTGTATCTACAGTTTTCCAAGATGAGAAAAACCAAGTAAAGAGTATATGGGGTCTCTATATTAAGTCTTACAATGACATATTAATCTAAAATTAATCTCAAAGTAAAAAGTTAATTTAAAAAAGTTAAATGCATAATTCTCATACAAATATATGATTAACTTGTGTCAAATATTTTATGCAGCTCTTTAATTAATGAAGGAACCAGTAAGATACTAGATTGGCTCAAAGGAGAACTTGAGAACACACACACACACACATACACACACACAGAGTCATACAGGCAGTTATGAATGATAAAGTGAATTTTCTAATAGATATAAGACTGGTTAATCTTCTATAGGTCAATAAATGTGATTTTTAGTGTAATCTTTGTTGCATTACAGAAGGTCAGAAAACAATGTTATCCCCATGGGGAGAAACCTCATTTACACTGATATGTTTAAGAATAATTATTTTCTTATCATTTTTTCTACCAGCTCTCTTCTACTCCTATATAATTGTAAAATAGCTTGGTCCATAGACTTGGTTAGAGGGGCTTATTCTTTTAGAATCTGAGTATCTCCAGAGAGTTTGCTCATGAACACTCAGCATTGTGTGGAAAACATACCCAATAACTTCTTTTGCCTATTTTCAAAATTTAGGAAAAATTTCCTTACATATTTTTTGAGCACTTCTGGTGTGCAGTTGGTGGAATAGTCATAATAGTGAAATTACTCGTTGAAAGCAAAAGGTATGCTATTTCTTGCGGATTCATTATTAGAGTTTCCTTAGTAATTGCCTTTTTTTTTTTTTTTTGGTTCCCAGATGTCATAGAGGAGGAACATAGGAATTACCAAAAGAAGGACAGCATAGCATGCCTTTGCCTATGAGCTGGGCATGAGGAAATGGAAGAAATGATAAAGTTATGTTAACCTGTTCTCTCTCCATCTCAAAATGGTTCTAATGATATCTTACCATAAGGGAAATGTCATAAAACCAGTTTAGATGCTCCAGTCAGAGCCTGCAATGTATCCAACAAAAGTAATGCTAGAGGAGGTACATTTACTGTGCATTTACTTTGTTTAGGCACTGTTATCAGTGTTTCACATTTATCAATCCTTAAGACAGCTCTGTGAGTTAATACATGCTATGATTAACCCTATTGTCAAATCAGGGAATGGAGACACAAAGAGACTAAGTACTTTCCTAAAGTCAGATAGCTAGTAAGTGGTAGAGTGGGAATTTGAATCTAGGAAGTTTGGATTTAGATTCCATGCTTATAAATGCTATGCTACAACTTTATGTCCTCAGGAAATTGTGACTCATATCTTCTACAACATGTAAAGTTTTCTTGAAATAGAAAAATCACAAATTTGATTCCTGATAGTAGCATGGAAAACACTTTTACCATGTTCATTCAGTCATAAGTATATTAAGTTGGTATTTAAAAATCTTGATATGAAATGACAATTCAAATGAGTTAATGTGGAACAGATAAAACAAAAATCATTGTTTTTGCTTTTATTATCATTTTCCATTTGTTATAGATGATGCATACTTAGGAACATTGGAGATTTTTCAGCAATATGCAAATTATGAATCTAAAATGGACTTGTTTGAACCTTGTTTTACAATGTGAAGTGAATAAAATGAAACCCAGAAAAAAATGTGAAAATTAAAGTCACATGTTTTTGGCACTTAATGAGTGTTAATTAGCAATGGTAGTAATTTCCGTACATTATTTCATGTCACAGAACTTGTGCATGGAATATTGGCTTCTTGCCCTCATTGTCTTTGGAATGTGGAAACTATTAGAAATTATTGCTCATGCAAAGAAAACCTAGCATGATGTTTTAGGAACTTCAGGAGGTTGTGAATAATATAGGTTGAGTAAGTAAATGAATAATCATGTAGCCCTTCTTTATAGTTTTTGCTTTTCTGAGTTTGAAGTTATAAGCTTGGCATTTTATCATTCCCATGACTTTCTTTTATGATGAAAAACTGTTTACTTAGTAGTCCCAGGAAGATGGGAGAATGCTCATATTTGATATTTCTTGCTGAAAGGAAATATAGAATTGCTAGAATTTAATAATCTCTTAATGAAAGGCTAGTTTTCAAAACACTTATCTGATGCACTCATCTTTTGAAGTCCAGCTTCAAAAAGTTTGAAGAACATAGAATATCAATCAGAACCTTTTCTTGCAGTTTGCCCAGCTGGCAACATCTAATGCCTCAAGTCATACAGCTAAGATCTAGTAGAAATGAATTCATACCCAACTCTGTCTCCAGATCTCTGTCATAGTGTCTCTTCATTAAGCAGAGTAAAGAGTTTGTCATTTGTAAAATAGCCCAGAAAGCAGGACTCAGACTTCCTCCTGATGGCGAGTCAGAGCTCATTCTTAGAGAGTCCTTCCTGAGCTGACCCTGGGCCTTGCAGTGTGGTCTACCTTGATCTAGCAGGAGGCCAGATTTTGCTGCTTCTGTAGTTGCTACACAAGCCCTTTCTACCTTCATAGCTATAGTCCCAGTTACTTCCAATAACTATCAAATATGGTAAAGCCAGAGAAGTAGAGATGCAGAAGTGATTAAATAAACATAGCCTTTAAAATACAATTTTAAAAATGTATCTAGGTGTTGGTAATTCTGATTACTCAACTTGGAGCAAAACCCAAAGAAAGGAATCAAACCTTTGGCTTCATTATATTTTGATTTTTACTGCCTTGCAGTGACAACAGAGAAGAATCATACTGTAGTAGATACTAGTGCCTTGCCAAGATTCCATTTGATCTTCCAGTACACTCTCTCCCAGCTGTTCTGACAGTTGGCTGCTCATGGCTCACATCTGTCTTCGCTTTTCAAAACTTACCTTTGGCCAATGGGCACCTTTTTACCCAGCAATGCCTGGGGAGTTACACTCCCACAGGAGAAGATAGCCAGTAGCCAAAGGCTGAGTGGTGAGAGGGTACAAAAGCTCTGCCCCTGTAACCAACCCCAACGTGTCATTCACATTCCAAAGCTCCCCAGGGGATCAGACTAAGGCTAGACTTCAGCAGAAACACCTGTCTGCGTAACTTCCTCTTTCTTCTTCTTTCCTCATTCTCTTATGGGTTTCTCCTGAGAGTACTCCCTCAGTAGATTATTTTCATACACTCTTGCACACACATACACAAACGCACACAAATATGTCAGGCTCTGCTTCTAGGGAATTTAACCAAAACAAATACTTGTTGAGAGTCATTAGGAAATCATAATAGGAGGGGAATAAATCTCCATGTAGACGGAAACAGATAAGAAAAGAGAAAGAAGTTGCATTGAACATACAAAGGGATAAACAGAGTTACTTTGTATCCAGTGCTCTAAAACCAAGAATGCTCTGGGTATTTAAACAATATGGTAGTATATTATCACTGGAAGTCTATATTTCATAGACTTTGTGAGCTACAAATAATTTTTAAAATTAGAAGTGTTTCAAAAATAGGCATTATGGTTATGCATGGGATGGAAGAAGCCTAGAGATTCTTTACAGATAGGCCTCAAGACATACCTAAGAATTGGTCCTTTCTACAGATTCTGAGAGAAGAACATTTATAACTACTCAGCAACAACTCATTTCAATAATGATTCTTACAGTCTAAAAAGTCTTCATTTTAGCTCAATGCAATTGCTTGCCATCAGTTTAAATTTTCTTCTTCTCTTCTGTCCTGTGTAGACTTGAGGAATTGCTGAATTGCAATGTTCCCTTTACAGTTATCAGAATTTTTCTTCTTCATTTCTTTTTTGGGTAGAAATGACATGAGGGTTCCCATTTCTCTAATAAAGGGACAAGGGTCTCTTAAACTTCCTTCTGGTTACAAACACATAGATATTCTAGATAAAATATGCTACTGTAATATCTGAGCATGAATGGCAGAAAATAAAGGCTCTAGAAACACAGAGGGAATTAATGCTAGAATGGCAAAGCACAAGCTGATAATTGGGTAGCCTGAAATAGTTAAGGGTCTAATATATATATGTGTGTGTGTGTATGTATGTGTGTGTATGTGTGTGTATGTGTGTGTGTATATATATATATATGTGTGTGTGTGTGTATATATATATATATATATATATATATGACAGGATTAGGGATGGGGTTGTAAAGTTGTCAGGAGCTCAGCTGAGCTGGGAGTTGAGCTGCCAGGTGTCAAAGGAGCCAATTAAAGCAACAAGCCAAAAATGAAAGAGTTAAGCCTTTAATCACTTTCTGCAATGGTACATACAAAAAACCCAAATCAGACAAAGCACCCCCGACTCCCCCTGTTCCCTTTTTCCCATGGAACAGCACACAGGTGGAGGGTCAGGTGGATTGGTGCAGAAGTGGGTGACAGGGTCTTCTCATTGCAGAGGGAGACCCCCAACAGCAATGTTGTGGACTCTGAGGTTGCAGGAGGAGGGTGAGGAAGAAGGAATAGGAGCGGAAAGTCCTGGGTACTGAATCAGAGTGGGGACAGCGTCTCCAGGGTTGCCCTCTCCTCCCCCAATAGGGAGGGCTCAGCAGAGGTGCCTGAAGAACTCTGCCCAAGGGCTTGGACACGGAGACCTAGGAATGAAGGCTCCGGGGCTAGGAGTGTAAATAGCAAGTGAAAGAGCATGACTGGTGAGGGGCTGAATCCTTGACTGCAACTTCCTGGGAGATTCTGTAGCCCTGGGTGTGCCCCAAGTCTGCAGTGGGGAGCGCAGCCTTCCCCCCAGGCAGCCGGGTAAAGTCCGGGTCATTGCCTCTGGCTGGGCCTGAAAAATAACACACAGGTTTTTAACCAGAAACAGGACTCTTCCAGTGCCCTAGGCACAGGTAATATGTTCTTGCGCTTGTCAAAAGGCATAGCACTTGCAACTGATAGCATTGCTTTAAGCTAGGACCCTGAAGAGCTTTCTCTTTGGTAAAAGGAAGAATAAATTAACTTTACTCATGAGGCCACAGAAGGGAAAAATAAAAGCTTCTTTTTTAAAAATATCTCTATATGGAATAAAATCTCAAATAAGTACAGGACTCGGGGCTATCTATCCCTTTCTGTGGGTTTGGAGTCCAACTTATACTATATATGTGATGGGAAAATCCCCCCACATCACTTAGGATCTGACAAGTGAAAGACATAAAGAACTTGGTAAGTGTTAAAAGAAAAGCCTTAGACAAATTAAATTCAATGGAGTTTAATTGAGCAAGGAATTATTTGTGCGTGGGGGCAGCCCCCCAACCAGAATAAGATCAGAGAGACTCTGGCACTGTCATGTGGTCAAAGAAGATTTATGGACAGAAAAAGGAAAGTAATGTACAGAACATGGAAATGAGGTACAGAAACAGCCGAACTGCTTACAGCTCAGCATTTGCGTTATTCTAACATGGTTTGAACAGTTGGACACCTTTGGCCAAAACTCAGAGATTGGTGCAAGAGTGGGTTACAACCCGTTTACACATCCAGTTAGGTTACAGTTCACTATGTACAGAGCAACCTTTAGGTCACACTTAAAATATGAAAGGAGGGAGCTTTAGGCTTTAGGCTAAACTTAATTTATCAGTAGCAACCTTTCCAGAGCAAAGAGTACACAAAATTTCCACAGAAAACATTAAGTAACCAATGTGAGATAAAAATAGTTGATAGTAAAAAAATTAACAAATGACACAAAGAAACAATCCACGGTGAATAAAAGTTATGTGAATAGTTAGTCATACAATAGATACACACTTAGACACCTAGTAATAAAACTACAGAACATGCAAGACAAGGAAAAAAATTTCATAAGAATTCAGAAAGAATAAGCATTATTTTCCAAGTAGGAATAACAAACTGATGGTAAGTTTTTTCATCAAGAATAAGAGAGACCAGAAAACAGTGAAAAAATATGTTCAATGGATATTTGGAAATAACTGTGAGAAAGAAAGAAATCAAACTGTAATTGTTAAGACCAACTCAGAAAATCAATACCATTTCTGTACATTAGCCCACACCAATTAGAAAATGTGATGCATTTTATAAAGTTTCCATTCACCATTGGAGCAAAAATCAGAAGGTATCAATGAGTGAAAAGAGTAAAACATGTTTGTAAAGAAAAGTATTAAACTTTATTGTAAGTCATCAAAGAAAACCTTAATATATTGGGGGAGATACTGAAAGAAATCAAAATATTTTACTCCAAAATATGTTTCTTTGACATAGTTTGTGATGGCTGTCAGAGAGCCTGCAAACAGAAGTAACACCCTGAAAAGCTGTCTTTTGTGGGGGAAGTTTGCATCTGTAGAGAATCTGCATTAATGCAGCCAGGTATTCTTCTGTCTGGATCCATAAAACATTAATTGAGAGTCTGACACCTTTAAAGGTCTGAAAGAAACATTTACCATCTATTATCTCTAAGAGGTGCTACCTGTGAGGTTTCATCTCTATAGCAAGAACACCTTTGGTAGCTAAGCATCCTCTTCTCTCCCTCCCATAACCTGGTTTGCCACAATCCAAGCCTCCATTATTTCTGTATCCTCAAGATGGTATGTAAGTTTCTGCATCCTACTGGGGGGTTGAGTAATGACTGTGATGTTCCCTGTGTACGTGCAAATAAATTTTACATGTCTTTTCTCCAATTAATCTGCCTTTTGATAGTTGATTTTTCAGTGAAACTTAAGAGGGTGGCCCTTCCAATATCATGTCCATGGGTGGAAAGGCAATGCTTTAATTTCCATAAAATAATCTATATATATATTTCCAATTAAAACTACAAAATGATTAGAGCATTCTTCTCACAGATCTTGACAAACAGATCTTAAAATCTTATGGGGTAAGAAACGTTTTAAGACTTGAGATAAATTTGAAAAAGAGCAAGAAGAGCAACTCTATCACCAGATACTGTTACTCAGTGTGATGCCTACATGACATAGCTGAGTTCCTACCCCTGCCCTAATTCTGCTTATCTTTAAGAAACAGGATGCCTTCTGTCAAAGATTCCCCTCATGACCACACCGTCTAAAACTGGTGGGATCCAAGATGGCAGCTCACTTGACCTCTGAAGAACCTTTAACTTCATTTTAATCTAATTTCCATGCTAAATGACACTCCTATACTCCAGTTCCAAGAAAATCTCCAGTCCGTCCCAGAAAAAAACATGAATATTCTTTCCTCTATTTTTAATATCCAACCCCTTCATTATATTTTAACCCTCTTACCACTCACAAGTTAAGAAGTCGATTTGTAAGTCACAATCCCTCTTCTCCATTCCTTGACAAATTGAATAAAGCTTGACCTGCTCACTGCTCACTTTCAGTTTCATATATTGGCTTCATGATACCAAACAGGAAAGAATCCCATCTTTTGGGAAAAAGTTGACAAAGTTGGTTACAACACTGGTGATACAGTGATCCAACAGTGAGGTATTGATATAGATAATAGACAATTGTGATGCTGGTGTACACATTAGACTAACGACAGAATAGAGAGCTTAGAAATAGGTCCATGTATGTATATGAGTATTTTCTCTGTAACAGAGTTGGTATTATAAATCATCATGGACAGAATAAAATAAAAAATAAAATTATATTACTATTCCACATGATACACAAAAATAAATTTCAAACAGTAAAATTCAAAATGTGAACAACAAAAACTTTAAAAATTTTAGGAGACCCTATAAGAAAAATCCCTTAGTGGCCACAGAATAAAGTGGAATTTTGTAAACAAGGCAAAATGCACAAACCACAAAGGAAATGAATGATAAATTGACCACACTAAAATGAATAAAATCTGTGGAAAAAAAATACCATGAACAAAGTTAAAATCCACACCACAGAGTGGCAGAAGATATTAACAATGAACATAGCCACTATAGGCTTAGAAGCCAAAATACATAAGGCATTCCTCCAAAACAATGAGAAAAAAATAAATAACCTGATAGAAAATGGGCAAGAGATGAAGAGGCAGGTCAAAAAGGAGAAAACCAAATGCCAGTAAACATAGAAAATGCTACTTAATCTCAGTAGAACAGAGAATTACAATGTGGCACAATATTGAGATCTGTATAGTCATCTGTCTTATAAAATGAAAATAGATTAACAAATAGAAGTCTGATAACTTCAAAAGAAGGTTATGATAGAGGGAAATGTACATTAATTAAGCTTGTAAGTTGAAATTGAAATTCACAATTGCAGTAGCTTAATACAACAAAAGTTCATTTATTGTTCATGTCCCAGTCTGGTGGACATGTTCCTGATCCTACAGCCTCTGAGGAGGTCATTCATGAAGCCCAGTTCCTCTCATCTTGAAGCGCAGTTCTCTTTGAGGTCCTCAGAGTAATCTCTATTCTGTTGATATATGGGGGAAAAAAGCCATGAGGAAGACTCACTTCTTAATCACAGTGACTGAAGGACCACACATCTCTTCTTACTCACAGGTCACCAATACAGTTCTTTGGCAACACCTAACTGCAAGGAAGACTAGAAAATGGAGTCAAGCTTTTTGGTACGAAGGAAAAGGAAATTAGACTTGGTAAACATCATAATCTCTTGCCTCACTGAGACACTTGTACATTACTTGCGAGACCATCCATTAATACAACCATTTTGGAGGGCATTTTTTAGTCAAGTGTAGTTAAAATGAACATTAAAAATTAAATATATCAGTGTAGCTACATTTGAAAGTGTGAATGAAATTACTATAAGACATTCAAGGATACAAAAAGTACAAAACCATGCATGCTTTCTATGTATGTTGTGCATTTTGCCATACTAGGGATATCTTGGGGGCATAAAAACAAACAAAACAAAATAGTAAAAATGAAACATTGCCCTCACAGAGCTTACATAGTAAGTAAAGAAGATATTTTTTGATTCATCAGTGATCACTAATGCAAATCATTCCTATAATTAATGTGTTCTCCAAACTAACCAATGATTCTATGTGGTACTGAGTAAGACATAGTAGTAAGAAGGCAAATGAATGTTTCTCCCTGACTTAGAGTCAATAATGTGGCATTCCTTTGGGCCAAGGTCTCTGCCTGATTCTACTTCACAACAACTCCTCCTCAACAAAGTCAGAGGATATAATATCTTTTTTCCTAAAAACAAAACAAAACAAAAAACGAGTATCCACTGTGACTTTAAATCCACAATTTGAACCTGTGCCCTCTTTTCAAGTCAGCCCGGGGCTGCCCAACTTGTGGCCCTCCAGCATTCAGCACCATGGCCAGAGCACAAAGTTTAAAAAAAAAAAAAAAGTCTGGGGGAAACTCTATACAGGGGGCCATAGGCAAAGATTTTACTGCCTTCTACTTAATCCTAGCCTCCTGAAATGCAAAGTGTGACCTAGGTTATTTAAATGCAACTGAGTGGGTGATACCAGGGTCTGTATGCCTAAATGGTGGTCTGGCAAGTTTCCTTTTATTTCTGCACATGCAATTGTTCTTATTCCTATAGTTTACTTGTAAAAATGTAAGCCCTTCCCCCTTTCCCTTCCCAGGAAATATCTGCATTAAGTTTAATGGATTAGCATGCTCTTCATTCTTATGGTGATCTACAGCACATATTTCACAACGTAGAATTTTTGAGAGGGAAATTCGTCTTGTTTACTTTGTATAAGTCAAAGAGATAAAGATACCTAGAAATTATGTAATATAAAACACATGCTGATTTACTAATTCAAGTGTTCAGGGTGTTCCCCAAGTAAACTGTTTATTACTTTACTGTACAATTCTTCATCTCTTCCAGATATTACATGTAATAGTAAATTTTTACAAATGAAGAGTCCAGAGTCCATACAAGATGAACTAGATTATACTTGGTATAAATAGTTTATTTTTCACTGCCAACCCGTCTTCTTCTAGAGGCAGGGCTAGTCTCTTCCTTCAGGGGAATCATGTTTTACTGTTCATTTCTGGGGTAGGCAGGTAACTCAGGCCTGGCCAATCAGATCCATGAACATAAGATCCAAGTTGGACCAATTGCATCAGCTCCATGACTTTTGATGTATGTCTTGCGAAAGGGAGTTTTTTCCCTTTGAAGATCACAGGTACCACGAATATCACATGGCAATTCTAGGCCTCATCTTTCCTACTACATAGAGAGCTCATTTGTAGATGGAGAAAAGGAAAACAAAGGAGAGAGTCTGCGAGAGAGATCAAATCTTCTAATCAAAGTTCTGATCTAGCTACAACCAACTTACTCCTAGACATTTTAATTATTTAGGCCAATAAATTTCCCACTGGGATTGAATATAAGTGAGATTTTCCTCCCTTCCAAGAGAAAGATTCTTAGCTAATAGAAATCTATTTCACTGCTTTTATATTTCAGAAAAAGTAAAACAGGAAAGCAAAGAGATTTGCCCAAATTCCCATAACTAATTATTTATAGTAGCAGATTTGGTACTTTGGATTAACACTGGTACAAAAGTTCACTGCCTTCTAACATTCAGTGTAATTTTATATTATAGAAAAGAATTGAAACAGATAAGCATTTCTGTACATGAATGCATGGTAGTATGAAGATTGGCCCAGTTTCAGCAAATTATGCTCCCAAGCATAACAGTAGATCTCCTGATCAGTCGTTATGATGACAACAATTCCCAAATAGTTTTGTTATTGTGCCGTCACTAGGTTTTTCCTATTGTCATGCACTACTTGCATTAGATTAGGTATGGTCTATAAGTTACTAACTTTATTGAAATTTAGTGATAAATAAAAATAATGTTATAACCATTTTGTCATTGCATTCTTATTACAAACCAGAGACAGTAAGACAGCTTTCCTAGGCTTTTCTTAAGTATCAATATGGAAATTTAGGAGTTAGAATCTGTTCGTGTTGGTTACCCCATAATGGGGGGGCCACTGCTTACAGGGTAAAAGTTATTTGTAATTACCTGTAGATGTAGGTCAAAAACTATCTTAATGTTTCTAAATGTATAAGGCCACTTATTCACTAAATATATTAAAATGCATATGTGAATAGATTAATTAAAACATTTATATATAGTGTAAAGCTTTTGACACTGACATTATTTAAATATAATGTCATCTGTGTTAAGGAGGAGGTGAAATGTCCTATGGAGCCAAGTGTATGTTTTGAAGCCAGAGTCCCAATATTGTTAGCTGTGACCTCAAAAGAGTAACTTAGGTTCTCTGAGCTTCAATTTTCTCATCTGGAAGATGGGGGACAACGATAACTAATTAGTTTGTGATTAGGAATAGAGATAATATGTGAAGTGCCTAAGACACTATGGGAATATAATAAGGGTGTTGAAAAAATATATAGTATTTCCTGAACTATTGATAAACATGTAATTTCTAATGGAATACATAAAACTGAAGATTTATGTTAACATATCTTATTTATCCAGTAAGCCAAAAATAAGATAGTTATGTTCATATTATTTCCTTTGAATATGAGACAACTAAGCTCTATTGACTCTGATAACTAAGGAAAAAACTCACATGTGATAGCTCAGTCCCTGAATTTAGAATGCTCTTGAATGCTTTGCTTGTATTTTCTGCTTGCTGACTAATAAAGCACCCTCCCACTTTCCTCCAAGATAGATGACAATGGATAGAAATTAGGTCTATAACATTTCAAGAGATGAATATCATTTCCTAGTTAGAATTAGACTCTCTGTTCACCCTAAATTTGCCAATGGTTTTCATACCTATTAGGTATTTCATACCTAATTTCATACCAATTAGTCCATACCTAATTTGCCCTGTTATTTGTTTGGAGAAGGATTATTAAGGTACTAAAATGGGAAAACAAAATAGAGAAGACATAGAACACACCCAGTTTTCTTCAGAATGGCAAAAACCTGGCAAGAATCCACGATTTTTCTCCTCCTATGGGTCTCACCTAAATCAGTGGTTTGCTCTATTAACTTTTGATACCTCTACTTCTATATTACAGTATCCATTTTTCTCCTGAATGCATGTGGCAAAGCAGGATATCAAACAAAAACCAGCATGTTTCATTTTGCTCAGCTTCCCACAGCCTCCTGAGATGTGTGGTTTTGTGATATTGGAAGAAGGAGATGAGTTGGAATTTGCCAGACAAAATATGACGCAAATCCTTTTCTAAGGCTGGGCCAGTGTGTTCTCTGACCTCAGCATTGCTAAACAACAGACAGAAGCAAAGGACTCTCATTTTCTTCAGGCCAAGAAAATAGAGCAAAATACCTAAGCTTGCTCTCATACCTACAGCATGTTTCAAAACATTTGGTTGAATATTTCCTCTTCTGGTAACCATTGACACTGAACAAACTAACTAAATAAAAACAACCACCACAGGCTCAATTTTAAATCAGGATCTCATGATCAATAGTTGAGCCATGATAGTATTTTCCAAACAGCAAATTTTACTAAATTGATCAGATAGAAACATAAATATCTGACACATTTGTCTTTTTTTAATTTGTTCTGAACAGAGGAAGGTGGCTTGTTGTTTTCACTGAAATTATGGTTATAGAAGGTAGATTCCCAATAAAACTAAATAAAAAGATAAAGAGGACTTTGGTTTAAAATCCAGATTTACTATTTGGACAAGCCAATGCCTTGTGTCTTAATTATTAGACATTAGAGTTAGTAATGCACATAAGAGTTATTAAAGGGTTGTCTGGAACAGGGCTTCTTAAACTTGGATGCAAATGAAGCACCTGGGTGTCTTGTAAAATTAAAATTCTGATTCGGTAAGTCTGAGGTGGGATTGCAATTCTGCATATGCAACAGGCTTCCGGGTGATACTGACAGGAGAAGTCAAGTTTATGGTCACACTCATAGGGTTTAGGGACTCACGTGAAATGGTATATATGAAACAGGAAGAACAGGTCCTGGAATAGCTTTCTATGTACTACATTCTGCTCTAATACTATGACCTTGTCTTTCTTCCTACTGGATGAGTAGTGGACTGAAAGAAAAGTTGTACTTAACAGTCAGAGGGATCCAAAGGGATATGATATTAATACAAGGAGCATTATACATTGCTCCTTGAAAAAGTATTTATTTCATTGATCCAGATGCTTTTCAGGATCTCTGAACTACTAACCTAAATATAAACAAGTCAAGGAAAACTAGCACAGCCAGCTTGCAAGTTATTACTTTATTTCGATACCACTTAACATAATAAGCATAGCTCTTTTAAGTCTATGCCTGATAATTGCAAAATCTGAAGCCCCCGTGGGTGTTTTTCTTTTGTGTGTTAGTTACCTTCTTCCATGTTGACTTATCATTTAATGTAATCAGCCTTTTATTATGTGGATGAGATTTATTTATAAACTGGTTTGCAAAATAATTAGAGACCTCAGATAATAGATGACTTTAACTTCCTTCAGAAGGGATTTAAGTTGTTCTTTGTTGTTGTTGATTTCCTGCGAAGTCCCCAAGGGCATTAGTCTCAAGGATTTTCCTTAAATTTTAGAGAAATTTGAAAATGAGCTGCAGTCATTATGAGGGTTTCTTAACTCCAGAGACTCAGATTATAAGCCTTTGGTGTTTGTATCCATCAGATTTCAATCAGGAAAAGCAAAACTATTCCGAATTATGGAATAAGAGAGTTATTAAAGGAATTTGACTTCTCACACTTTGGGAGGAACCGGAGAACCGAAAGGTTGAAAGGAAGGATTTTAGGATCACAGCATCAACAATCGTTCCATCTGATAAGCTTACCACCTCTAGCCACCAAGTGGTATCATGAAGAGGGAACGGGTTGAGAAGTTCACAAGAAGCTGTTGCTTTTGAACAGCACTTGTTAATTAGTATGAATTATAGTGAAGAACAGTTGAACATTGAGCAGAGGAGATTGAGGGTTAGCTGGAATTTTCAAGTATCTCTGCTTATTTCACCCACCCAATCATAACAATATTCACAGAGTAATGCAGTGTTTCATTTCTACTTCCCTAATCTTCTTCAAGTTCCTTTTTTGGCCCACTCTAAGCAGTATCATGTAGAAAGGGATATTCTGGGAAATACAGCTTCCATCTTAACCAACTTGATAATAGAACATCCCTGCACAAGGTCCCAACATAAGTGAGAACTATTCAGGGTTATCTATCTCTTTATCTCTGGAATTCAGAAATATTACCAGCATTTGTCTTTTTATTTTTCCCATTAATCTTTTGGTGATCCTTCTTTGCTGAAGTTTTGATGTTCTTGGAATTTCTTTCCTAACATAGCTTTGATTATTTTATGCCTGTTGGAAGAATATTTTCCATGGGCCTCTCATGTTTTTGCACATCTTGTGAGCAGAAACACTGCCTGCTCTTTGTTTTAGCCTATCTTTTTCAAGTATGATTATATAACAAACAGCCTAGGAATATAAGATAGTGTCTCTATCCAGAGCAAAGGGCAAATATGCATATAGCCTGGCAAAGTAGAGATGGTGTTGTGCTTCAGCATTAAACACTTGCATTCTTGTTGCCCTTATAAAAAATTTAGATTACCTAAATTCAGGTTCCTTTTCTGCAATGCCACCTATTTTAGGAACAGACATCCATCTGGACCCATCCATGTCATCCTACAGGACTTGGGGGAAAGGGGAACTGGTACATATATGCTGATACTCATGACTATTAGGGGACTTTATCTCTGATCCAGTAGTCTTATGTCTTCTGTCAGCCTCCATAAAACTATATCAGATTAACTTCTTAGTTTGAAAGTAGGGTAAAATCCACAGTCTGTGACACTGCCCTCTATTTTTTTCCCCTGTTATTTTGTTTTCTTCTTGAATTGCTATTAGATAGATACTGTATTTGGTGTGCACATCTCCCAATTCTGTTAGGATTTCTATCCCCACTTGCTAGCTAGTCATCTTGTTGCCCTTCATTTTGTAGGACTTAATTTACCCATTCTTCTACATGACTAATTATCTTCTCATCTTGTTGATTCTATTATTTAGCTTTTTGATTAAATGTACTAACAATTTAAAAATTCCAAAATAATATTGTTGTCTCTTATTTATTCTCTTTTATAACGTAGATTCAGGCTCTGATTGGCTTCTCTACTAAGACCCTGTTGGCGTGCTTGGAGCACTTCCAAGGTGGATTTTGCATTTTTAAAGGATATAATACTTGAGACTTTAGTTAGGAATAAGAGGTTAATGCCTGCCACTCTGAATATGTGGGGAGTGAGAGGAAGTTAGACATTGCTGAGAATTACTGATCTGCTGGTGGTATGTTTTCTTTTGGAGGCAGAGTATTGCTCTGTCACCCTGGATAAAGTGCAGTGGGGTAATCATAGCTCACTGCAATCTCAAACTCCTGGGGTCCAGGAATTCTCCTGTCTCAGCCTCCTGAATAGCTGGAGCTACAGGCATGCACCACCACACCCAGATAATTTTTCTATTTTTAGTGGAGATGGGGTCTTGCTCTTCCTCAGGCTGGTCTTAAACTCCTGAGCTCAAGCAATTCTCCTGCCTCAGCCTTCCAGAATGTTAGGATTACAGGCGTGAGCCACTGTACCTGGCCATGTTTTCTGATTTGCAAGTATTTTTACATATTTGTTATTTCTAAATAATATAATCTTATTTTAGTGAGAATTTTAGATAGAGAAGAAGTAAACAAAAGTGCCCACTCCACAATTCTTGACACCAAATTATTGGAAATTTTTTTTCACTCATCGTTCTTTGTTAAAGATGAGTAACCAATAGTAAACCATTTTAGTAAATATGGTTTACTAAAATGAAAAGAGAATAAAACATGTATTCAAAATATGCTATGAGTCCCAGACTAGTGGTTCCCAGTCTGCCTCTCATTTTTTTTTTTTTTTAGACATAAACAGCCTAGTTTGTATAGGCATTGATCAATGTGGATGGCATGGACTCTATATTAATAACTCATCCCATACATTTCTTTGAATATAATAAGGTTTAGTTTTCTAATAAAGGAGGATAATAAGAGGAAAAGAAGGAGGAAAGAATTTTCAGACTAACCAAATTTACAGCTATTACTGAAGCTCTCAGTCTATGTTTTTTCTCCAATCACTTCAGCAGACATATGAGCATCCTCTGACAAACCAGAGAACTCCGTGTGCACCTAGCAGGGGTACATTTATCTTACCATCCCGGTGGAACTACAGTGGCAAGCCATAATTGTTCAAGTGGTTTCATAACTTTTCTACCATTTTGGAATCAGCTGTACCTCACATCTCTACTTTTGAGTCCAACTCAAAAAAGTTCCCTTGGTAGGAATTCTGCAAATGGATCATTTTATTTTAATTTTTACCTTTCTCTAATAATTCAGTTAGGTTTTACTAGACCAGACATGCAGGAGATGAGTTTTCCATAACCCTTTCTTCTTGCCAGGAAATCTCCAGGCTTGGTTACACTTCTGTATTTTGGTGCTAATTCCATAGCTTCTGTTTTTTATTTCAACTGGATGAATTCCTTCAATGTCAGGTCCATGACCTCGGTGAGCTCATGGGCCTCCCTCAGAGATGACCAGGACACAGGTTTGTAACTTGCTCAGAGCATCGTTTCCAAAACACCAATGTCCAGGCTTCCATGTTCCCCCAGGTGTAAGCCACTGTAAGGAAACCTATCATCCAAATTCTCAGATCCTTTATGAATCCATTTTTGCCCAAATGTGTTTACCATTCAGTGAACCTGCTAGGAAATCCAATATAAGAGGCTAAAATGACAAGCTTTGGAGCCAGAGCTCCTGAGTTTAAACCCTGACTCTATTATTTACTAGCAACGTGATGTTGGGGAAAATATTTAATATTTTTCATAACACTTAACGATTCAAAAATGTGTAAGTGTTCCTAACTTGTATCAATAAAAGTCTAAATAACTTTGTCTGGATTTCAAAGCCATCTGGAATATGACCCCATCAGATACTTCTTCACCACAAGTTGGCTTCCTCTTTACATTACAAATTCCACTCAATTATATCACCCACAACTTCTAAAATATATTCCTTCTCCTTTCTACCCATCTAAATACTTCTCATCCTAGATTCTGGTACAAACTATACTTCCTGTATGAAGTCCTTCAAGATTATCAAACCTCATATTTGCATCCTTTTTCTCTAAATACTTGGATTGTTTATAGTCAGTACTTCCTTGTATTATCTAGTATAGCATTTTCTAAACATAATTTTTAAAATTTTCCTCTATCTATCCAGCAGAGGAAAAAAGACTGATGTTCAATTAAATTGGGACATACTGAAATAAATGTAGTTAAATATGCTGCTTATCTGCAAGACTTTTTGCAAAATATTCTTAATGTATAATTTATTTTCAGAATGGAGCTAGAGTCTACAACATTCTCTAAAATTATTATAAGATAGTACATTCTAGAAAATGAAGCCAGCAGTATTGGTCAGGAGAATGTTTTTGGAGCAGGATATTCTAGCTTAATCTGATTATTTATAAAAAGTTGGAGCCTTAACCTTTTACCTAAAGCATAAATTTCTTGAGGGTCTGCATAGCTCCATAATGCTTAGAAAAATAAATGACCATTGTTGGGTAGATATTAGGGACATATGGAAAACACTTGCTAATTCTTTATCTGTCTACCTTTTAATTTCTTTTTTCATTTTGAAATTTTCCTTTTTCAATTCCTTTATAATTTCTAGTGGGATTTACTCTCCATTTCCTCACTGACTCATTAGCACTGGTACATTCCATATAGATAAGAAGGATTAGATAAGGGAAGGAAACCCTTATGAGTGACAGGGAATAAATGATTTATTATAAACATTGCTTTAGCTCTCACACAACTATGGGATCTGGTAAAGAAGTCTAAGGAAGGATGCTGTCTCGACATCTGGTGGTGGGCCCAAAGTTGTGGTAGGTAAGGGCTAGTGGAAAGAAACCTGGACATGTAATAGGGAAGAGTGAAGACAAATTGGAACTAGGGAATAGGGGTTCAAAGCAGAGGTCTTTCCAAATAAAAGGACCAATCAAAACCCACAAGGACAAACTGGGAGCATGCATATGTCTACCAGTGCCTCCAACCTTGACAGTGTAGAAGCTGACACCATTTGCTGCAGAGCTACACGGTTCCTGACTCAGAACTGAAGACCCCGGAATAGAAGATCCAGTGGGGGCTGGGGAAGCTGCTGACTCACACTAGCAAGGTGTGTAAATTTTTCTTAAGGCCAATGCTGATTTGTAACCATCTAGGGAAGGAGTATTCAGCAAAATGAAGTTCCTATTTAGCTATGTTGACACAGTGAAAAACACTACACCATGGAGTCATAGGATTAGAAAAGATATTAGAGTCGATTATCCTCATCTTCCCAACCTACAGAAGAAGAAATGGAAACTCAGAGATGTTGTGTCTTGTTCAAGAATCATTGTCAGCTGGAGTCAGAGTGGAAAAATGAATTGGTAGCTCTGATTCCCAGTTCATTCATCTCTCCTGCTGTTTGTCTAGGAAACACCATGGTCTGGAATGGATTTCATACACCCTTGCACCCCTGCACCCTCTGAGGACTTCACCTAGTGGAACATAATTTTATACAACCAGATGGATCTAAATGCTTTTCTTTGGCCATGACCTTCATTACCCTCTTCAGCAAACACATGAATATTACACATGAGTAGTCTGGGATCTGTTTTATTATTTGTAACGTGAGCATTTCTACCAGAGTTAAATTTCTAGTCTAGGGTTTCTCAGTCTGGGTACTCTTGACATTTGGGGCTGAAGAATGCTTTCTCATACCTATTGTTGGGGGAAAGGGACTGTCTTGTGCATTTTAGGATGTTCAGCAACACCCTTGGCCTCTATGCACTAAATACCAGTAGTACCCCCTGAGTTGTGATAATCAAAAATGTCTGCAGACATTGACAAATATTCCCTTGGGGTGGCAGAACAGGAACAATTTGTCCCTCATTAAGAAGCGCTGGTCTAGCAGTTATTTTATTTAGATAAACCAAAACAACGTTCTTTTTAAGCACTGTCTGTACAGCAGGAACACTGATTTTTTTTTCTCAAATTACAAAAAGATTCCATTCTCTGAATCCCACCCTAGACCGTTTCCATGTATTTTCCCTGTGAAGCTAGTTTTCTTCTAGCTGAGAATGGAATCTATCCTACAGTAAGAATATACAAAGAAAGCAGTGAGGTCCCCTATGAAATGATTATATGCATATCCTATACTAAATTGTTTATTTAGATAATATCCTGCAAAAATTAATAATGGGGTTGTGAAATAGATCAGATGACATTGAAAATAAGGACTTGGTTAGAAGATGACCTATCTCCAATTTTACAAGGTGTGTTGAGGCCTCTTTCAGAGCCTGCATACCTTCTCAGGCATAAAGCCACAGCTGTAGCACATCAAATTGCATGTACTCTAGGACAACCTTGATGTAGTATCAACTGATACTGTTGATAGGACTCAAGATATTTTCTTTTTCTAGCTGCAGTTTTCTATTTTTTTGATGGAGTATACAAAAATAAAGAGATATCATTAAGAAAAGAAAACCCAAAACACAAAAAAAATCTGTTGTTTCAGCCAAAATGAGGCCATGAATTTGTGAATTGAAATAAAATCTTAAACTCTCCCTGCCCCAGCTGATTGAGTGGACCCCTCTTGGCCAAAGGGATGTTCTAAAACTGAGCTGCCGGCCATAAGAAGGGAGGTCAGACATGCCTCATCATGCCCTCCTCCCTTCTTATAGATATCCTTTGTAACTCATTAATAGGCATAAGGCTACAGAAAACAAACCAGCTGGTCCTCAATTTACATAACAAATCTCTATAACCTGGGTATAGGGCCTGTGGCTTGTCTCTGATTAGCAGACTTCCTTATCTTAACTTAAAGCCTTCCAAGCCTCTAGACAAAGCTGCATTTCCTTAACCATTTACAAATCAAAGAGTCTTTAAACCCACCTACAACCTGTAATCCTTCCCACTTTGAAATCTCCCACCTTTTTGGGCCAAACCAATGTATGTCTTCCATGTATTGTTTTATGACTTTACTTGCAATTCTGTCTCCCTGAAATGTATAAAACCAAACGGTGATCCAACCACAGTGAGTCCACTTGCTCAAGGCTTTTTGGGTGTGGCTCTGGGCCATGGTCCTCAAATTTGGCTCAGAATAAACCTCTTTAAGTTATTTTACCGAGTTTGGCTTCTTTTCCATTGACAAATTCAATATTTATCCTTATCCTGTAGAAATTCAAGAACCAAAAATATAATCAGTAAAAATATCAGATTTCTTTGGTAGCCTCTTAAAACCTTATCCTTTACAGACTCCACTGTTTTGTTTTTTTTTTTTTTGCCTTTGAATATGATCCTCCTATATTTAATATCCACCAGTGATTCCCATAAACCTTCAGTGTTGGTGGGGAGGGGGGTCCATGCCATGATCTATGAGACACTACTTGATTTGGACTTGACCTTATCTTCCATCATTCTTCCTTTTGAGAACTATATTTTTGGTCAAACTGACCTTTCTGTTCCTCAGGATCTGCTAGCCTTAGTACCTCTGTATCTGCTGTTCATTCTGTCTGTAAAGATCTCTTTTCCTTTTTAAAGATTGATTCTTCCTGATCTTCATGTCTGTTGAAAATTAAAATTCCCAGGCTTCCCTTGAGAAATTCTTCTTCATTGGTCTTAAATAATGCCCAGAAATTTGCGTTTTAATACGGACCTGAGGCAATACTGATGAAGACAATTCATACGTACACACTGAATAACCCTAATTTAAATGTCTTAAACAGTACAATTGTGGTCCCTATAATCAGTAGAGACTTCCCCCTACTTCCAAGGAAACAAGCCCTGGGGTGGACATTGCCCTAAGTTCTCACCTGTAGCTAGAAAGAAGCAGCAAACCCTATACAAAATTCCACCTAATCAGCATTTCATATTGCACCTTTTGTGACATCTACTTCTCAGTCAAAGATGCCTGACTTCTTGTGTCAGTCAATCTCTCACCTCTTCCTACCAAAGCTAAGTTGTCATTCCTTACAGTATGCTTATACCTGTATTTGTCGCATCTTTGGATTTAAAGAAGGCAGCTCTTCTTAACGTTAAGCGTTGGCCTATTCATTCTCTGTTGGTTCAACTTCCACTCTTCACTTGATACTAGGATGGAATGACCTTTTCAAGGAGGCCTGTTATATCACTTATAAGCT
>CM052436.1:189997895-190054485 GCA_028533085.1 Varecia variegata | reverse complement strand
TTAGCACTTTGTTTTGTAATTTTTTCTGTTCATATGTCTTTTATCATCAGAAGAATTTTAGATTCCATTAGCATTGTCAGAATCTAATATAGTGCCTGGCATATGAAAGGTACAGAATAAATCCTTACTGAATAATGAAATGTTAATTAGAAAAACTTTTATACTGCAAGTAAGAGATTATTTCATGTGTCATGTCTCTTCAGTAAAAGGTTGAATTTTGGTTGAGATGAAGCAGAAGTCTTGAGACATTTTGACAAATGTCTATCTCCTAAGATGTTATCAATGGGATGACCTGGTGTGAAGCTAGGAGATTTATTTTTCTGTTGCATGTAACTGAGCACAAAATAAATGCTGTATTGATGACAGTATAGTGGTCAAAATGAGGACTTAAGACCTTAATCTCAATTACAGAGGGCTTTTGTGCTCAAGGGAAATTTCTAACTTCAAGGTTATTTTCAAACTAATAGTCCCAGCTAAACAAAACAAAATAAGGATTCTAAAAATAGCATCAGGGAGAAATATGAGACTATGTGATTGATCTGCCTTATAGTTAAAACTTTACCTGTAACAGGGGTTCTAAAGCTTTCTTGGACCATGTACCATTTGAAAAAGAGGCGAGCTCTTTCCCTTTCCCCGTTTTTAGGCTCACCCATGTTAAACCCTCCTGTACGAGAGATACCATAGACAGAGGGGAAAATGCAGCTCGGGCCCACTCCCACTTCAATCTAGCTTCACTATAAAACCAAGAGAAGAGCAAGTACAGAAATCCCTGGGATCTGCCATGGCTTTTCATCACCACTGGTGTGGGTTTTAAAAGAGGGATAATTTAAGTTTAGGCGGGGAGAAATCAGAAATTTGTAAATGCATGAAATTTGGAGGTCTTAGTAAGGAGCATTTTAATTCCCTCCCCACCTTTGGTCATTTTGTGTTGATATGGGCTATAGAAATGAACAAATCACTTCCTATTCCCCAGCCTCCCAGGCTGAAATCCTAGCGTAGATCTCCTCGTGCTAGAACGAGGCCAGCTGTGTTCTCTGCAGGTGTCGGCCTTCTGAGTGTCCTCTCTGTGTAGGCATAGTTAACCTGGCACCAAGCTGCCATGGCCACCATATCAATGCTTACACTTCTTCCACTCTTTTTTTCAGTTCAGACTTTGGAACCAAAGTCTATAAATGTATATGCCCAACTTGTATTTCCACTTACCTTGTTGTAAGTAAGACTGTGAGTCTTATTTACTTAACTGATGCCCACCTCAGTTTCCTGGTTTTTAAAATGCAGTTTGTTCTAAGAATTAAAGAAAAGAAATATAAATGAATGAGTCCGGCACAAAGTTGGCTTCTATTTTTCCATCCTTATTGTGAAAAATCTCCATATCAATTGCTTTTTAAATCTTTTTGCTTTTTAGACACTTAACGTTGTCTTATATACAAGTGAGGGTGAAAAAGTATGTCTGTAACTCCAAACCTATCCCATTTTCTATAAGCTTACATCTCTCTCTCTCTCTCTCTCTCTCTCTCTCACACACACACACACACACACACGCATGCATATATATTTTTTACAAAGTCAAGAGTCTTATTGATAGCACTCTTGTTACATCTGCTGTCCCACCTGATGCACTAACAGTTCGTCTTTATTTCGGCATATTTTGAGGGTACAAATGTTTAGGTTACATATATTGCCTTTGCCCCACCCGAGTCAGAGCTTCAAGTGTGTCTGTCACCCACACAGTGTGCACTGCACCCATTAGGTGTGTATATGCCCATCCCCTCTTCCCCCAAACCTGCCCGACACCAGATGAGTGTTACTAGTATATGTACACATAAGTGTTGGTCAGTTAATACTAATTTGATGATGAGTACATGTGGTGCTTGTTTTTCCATTCTTGTGATAAGTCACTTAATAGAATGGGCTCCAGCTCTATCCAGGATAATACAAGAGGTGCTAGATCACCATTGTTTTTTGTGGCTGAGTAGAGCTCCATGGTATACATATACCATATTTTATTAATCTACTCATGTATTGGTGGGCACTTGGGTTGTTTCCACATCTTTGGAATTATGAATTGTGCTGCTATAAACATTCTAGTGCACATGTCTTTTTTATACAATGTCTTTTTTTCCCTTGGGTAGATTCTCAGTAATGGGATTGCCGGATCAAATGCTAGGTCTACTTGTAGCTCTTTGAGATATCTCCATATTGCTTTCCACAGAGGTTGCACTAGTTTGCAGTCCCACCAGCAGTGTATGAGTGTTCCTACATATCTGCATCCACACCAACATTTATTGTTTTGGGACTTTTTGATAAAGGCCATTCTGACTGGACTTAAGCGATATCTCATTGTGGTTTTGATTTGCATTTCCATGATGATTAGAGATGTTGAGGATTTTTTCATATGTTTGTTGGTCATTAGTCTGTCTTCTTTTGAAAAGTTTCTGTTCATGTCCTTTGCCCACTTTTTAATGGGGTTGTTTGACTTTTTCTTGCTGATTTTCCTGAGTTCTATATAGATTCTGGTTATCAGCCCATTATGGGATGTGTAGCATGTGAATATTTTTTCCCATGCTGAAGGTTGTCTGTTTACTCTTGTGATAGTTTCCTTGGCTGTGCAGAAGCTTTTTTCTGCACTAGCACTTCTAGAAGTGGATTCAGTCTGATAGAATAAAAGCAAATTCCAGTGTACCTTCCTAGGTTTCAAATACTCCCACCAAGTAAATTTCTCAATTGGTAAATTAAGATTGTCAAAGCTGTGAAAAGAAACTTGAGATTTATTGTTGCCCATTTTGGTACATGTGAAGTAATTTTTCATGGCTACTGTCATCAAAATCATGGAAGGTTTCGGAGTGTGTCTGGGATGGAAACTATTCTTACCCTAGGGAGGAAGTACAGGGTGTACTTTATGTAAAGTCTATTGCTTCAATTCTTATGCTCTGCTTTCTGCCAAAAAATAACGTCATTTGCCATTGAGAGGCTTGGGGACAGTCTATGTGTGACAAATGAACTTGTTTTGATAAACAAAAACAGGGCAGTGTCTAATCTAAGCTTCTAGGAGAAGCGGAGAACAAATATACTAGAAAAAATAACCCTAACAATGGTGAAAATTTAAGGGTGTTTGCACTCAATTCTAAGATTTTTCTTATTCTTTTCCTTTGCATTCCAATTTCCTCAGTGACATGATAATTTGTAATTTGTATCACATGTCCACCAAGAAATGGATAAATGTCTCCAATGCCCTCTGGCCAATATTCAATGTTAAATAATGATGTTTTATATATAGAGAGATAGATATAGATTATAGAGAGATATATAGACAGATATATATATAGCTGTACACACAGGTATATACATATATATATGTATCATGAATTCAATTTTATGGTCTCACAGTACGGATACCTGTTTAGTGGGAGAACTAGAAAACCAGGCTATTGAACATTTTGTTTGCTTATTTTTCTGAAACAGCTTGGTAGTTAAAAACAACACGCAAATGAAAAAAAATCACAGAATTTCTTAAGTACTTATCCATCTACTTTATATATGAAAAGAGTAATTCTTGAATAACCTTTAAATAATAGCAAAAGACTGCAGCAAGACCTCTGACTGGGTATAGTGCCTTCACAATGTCAATACATCAGCACGTTATCCTTTGCATACACTTCATAATTCACATGGTTCCTGTTCAGTGAATCTTGCCTATTAGATTCCTAACTCCAGAGATTATAAAAGGAATCATTTCTGGTTATAAACAGCTCAATACATTACAAATTTCTCTAGCTAAAAATGGAAGAGATTTTTCAGATTTGCTTAAATCAATGAGATTAGTATTGCATGTTTTGTGAGCATTGTACAAATAAAACAGAAAAGTTGGTATTCTTTATGACAAATTATTAGTGATGGTCTTGCTCATGAACTTTACTCTTTTGCTAAATTGGGAGTCTTCTCGAGCGTGAGGGGGACGCCACCTTGCCCAACATTTTACTTGACAGTTCAGTCCTCTAGCACTTTGGTTGTGAGAAGATTCTTCCCTGTGATGGAAACACAGTGCACCAGATCAATGAAAGTGCTCTTTCTGGTGTACTATTGCCACCACTCCTCTGTTATGTTAGGGATCAATGCAATCTGACACACTGTTTCTCAATCTCAGGAGAGTCGTGTTGCCAAACAGTTGAAAGGTGTAAGGAACAGCTGTGTAGCAAAAAGAATGGAGTGGCTGTTTAGTCAAACAGTGACTCTTAGGTGACTATTCCTGTTGGGCTCCTAAAAGCTGTTTCTCTCTGGTCTTGTTATTGAATGTGAATGTGGGTCACGAAAGCAATGCCATCTCCCATTCAGACAGCTCAAAGTCAAAGTCCAGTTCCTTGCTTGTCTTCCACACAAACAGGACAAATTGCTTTCTCTGCATGGTGTAATTTCATTGAAACTTTATATTCTGTTAGGTAAAGGACTCCTATTTTTCCTTCCTATTCATTCAGCAAGCACTTCATGTCACTTCAGGCACCATCTGGTGACAGGTAGTGTAAGGAAAAATGAACTATGCAATAAAAATGGTTTACTTTATTGAGAGGTTATGATGACCCAGGCATTTCTAAGCTCTTTACATGTATTAACTCATTTAATATACCTTAGGTAGGTATATTATTATGCCTATTTTATAGATGAGAAAAGTCAGGCAGAGAGGGGTTAACCAGTAGTTAACCTGAGAGTTGAGCCCCGAGCTGAGAGTTGAACCCTGACTCTAATCCTAGTTGCTGCCTTTTTATTTATAGAATGGCTATTTACTTTAATTCTATTGTTTAAGAGTCTATATTCTCGAAGCAGCAGTAAAACAATTAAAATCATGTGAGCATTTCCTGAGTTGGCTGTTGGTTATAAGACTGTGGGCTGGGTATGGTGGCTCATGCCTGTAATCCTAGCACTCTGGGAAACCAAGGCAGGAGGACCACTAGAGGTCAGGAGTTCGAGACCAGTGTGAGCAAAAGTGAGACCCTGTCTTTACAAGAAATAGAAAAATTAGCTGGGTGTAGTGGCATGTGCCTATAGTCCCAGCTATTTGGGAGGCTGAGGCAGGAGAATCGCTTGAGCCCAGGAGTTTGAGATTGCAGTGAGCTATGATGATGCTACTGCACTCCAGCCTGGGTGACAGAGGGAAACAAAACAAAACAAAACAAACAAAAAGACTATATGCAGTTTGTAAAGATTCCATGATCTGTACATTTATGGCATGTGCACTTGTAAATATGGCTTCAGTGCACAATTTAAAACTGAAAAAGAATTATGGGAGCAAGGCTGTGACAATGTAGGACAATCCATGTGTATGAATGCTGGAGGCAAATCTTAACATAAAGGCTCTAGAGGCTATAATCAAGGATGTCTATGTGCACGGCTTGAATCAGTGCTATCACTGTGGAAACCAGACATGCTTGGAAATCTATCCATCAGTACATATGTTTCACTGTCAAACCCATAATGTCATTCTTCCTAGGAAGAAGCGAAAGAAAGTTTACATTAACTACATTAAGAGCATAAATCAAATAATGTGATTCAGGTTTAAAAATTTGGTGTGGATTCTTACTTCAACCTAGACTTCTCTCTCCAATATTTCCTTTGTTCTATTAAAGTCCTTGTGTTTAGAAGTAGTGAGGCTGTTAAGATTTGGCTTCAAGTAATTCTTAAAATCATGAGATAAAACTTCCAGAGGGATTACTGAGACAGCTAAACCATTTACTCCTAAGAAGAATCTGGGATCACCATGACCTTTACAAAGCATCATTCTTGGCCTTGGTTTTCCAGGATCTGGGACAATGGTGGTCCAGTTCTAGGTTCAATCTCACAATGCCTGGGCCAATACTGAACATATTTTCTTCCTTGAACTTAATATTAATAGTAATAACTAATGCTAACAATGACTAACATTTGCTGAAACAGTATTTTACGCTAGGGCTTCAGTGGTACTTACATCCATTATTTTGTTTAATATCCTAGTAAAGTCTTAAGGTGAGTATTTGTGATAATTAATTTTCTGTGTCAATTTAACCAGACCATGGCGTGCGCAGATATTAGGTCAAACATTCTCAGTGTGTTTATGTGTGTGTTTTTGGATGAGAGTAACATTTGAATTGGTAGACTGACTAATGTAGATTGGCCTCCTGATGGGGGTGGCCCTCTTCCACTCGGTGGAATGGCTGGAATGGAACAAAAACACTGACCCGATCATGAATAAGAGGGAACTCCTCCTGCCTGATTGAGCTGGGACATTAATCTTCTTCTGCCTTGCGACTTAATTTGTAACATGGACTACTTTTGGGTCTCCAGCCCACCAGCTTTCCAACTAGAACTTACACCATCAGTTCTCCTGGTTCTGAGGCCTACAGACTCAAACTGGAACTTACACCATTGGCTCTCCTGGTTCTCGGGTCTTTGCACTTGGACTGAAAATATATTATTGGCTTTCCTGGGTCTACAGCTTGCTGACTGCAGATCTTGAGACTTGAGAATTCTCAGCCTCCATAATCATATGAGCCAATACCTAATATTATATATTGTTTATATAATACATATATATATATATATACACACATATATATATCTTGCATTATTTTATTTCTCTAGAAAACCCTAATACAGATTTTGGGAACTAGAGTGGCTCTAATGAGTCCAGTGGGTCCCTAAACCCAATCTGTGATCATTTCCTCAGTCACAGAAGGCATAGAGTATATCTACTTGGACACTGGCAGAGTCCCCACATTGGTTTCATGACCTGTGGAGTGAAGGCTATTATAATGAGAAAATCCAATTGAAAGACACTAGAATTGTCTCTACTTAGGGCAATAGCAAGCCAATAGCAATACTGCATTCCTTGAAGGATTGCAGAGATTAGTGACACAATCAGAGACTCGAAGGATGTAGGGGTGGTGAGTCCCACTACCTTCTCATTCAACTTCCCTGTGCAAAAAACAGATGGGTCTGGAAGAATGAGAATGAGGTATCTTAACCTTGATCAGGTAGTGACTATAACTGTAGCTGCTGTACCAAATATGGTTTCATTGCTTGAGCAAATTAACACATCCCCTGGTACCAGGCATGGAGCTATTGATCTTATAAATTCTTTTTTTCTCCGTCCCTGTCGATAAGGACCATCAGAAGCAGTTTGCTGTCAGCTGGCAAGGCCAGAAACATACCTGAACTGTCCTACCTCAGGAGTATATTAACTCTCTACCCCTATGTCATAATTTAGTTTGTAGGGATCTTGTCACCTTCCCTTCTACAAGATATCACACTGGTCCATTATATTTATGACACTGTGCTGAATGGACTTAGTGAGCAAGAAGTAGCAAATATTCTGCACTTATTAGTAAGACATTTGCATATCAGATGTAGGAAATAAATACAACAAAAGTTCCGAATGATATCAGTGAGATTTCTAAGGTTTCAGTGGTTTGTGGCTTGTCAAGATATCCATTCTAAGGTGAAGGATAAATTGTTGCATCAGAACCCTCCTACAACCAAAAAAGAGGCACAATGCCTAGTTGGCTTCTTTGGATTGTGGGGGCAACACTTTCCTCATGTGGATGTTTTTCTATGGCCCATTTACCAAGTGACCCAAAATATTGCTGATTTTGCGTGGGACCCAGAATAGGAGAAAGCTCTGCTACAAGTCCCAGCTGCTCTGCAAACTGCTCTGCCTCTTGGGCCATATGATCCAGCAGATCCAATTGTTCCTGAATGTCAGTGGCAGATAGGAATGCTATTTGGAGTTATTGGTAAGACCCTATAGGTGAATTACAGCTCAGGCCTCCATAATCATGTGAGCCAATTCCTTATAATAAATCTGTGTGTGTGTGTGTGTGTGTGTGTGTGTGTGTGTGTGTGTATCCTATTGATTCTGTTTCCGTGAAGAACCCTGACTAATACGGTATTACTTTTATTATAGAGATGAGTCTCAAAAGTACCTTAAGCCACACTGGAGCTAGATAGTGTTCATGCCAAGATACCTCCAGGTTGGTCTGACTTTAATGGCTGCAGTCCTATCTCCATGCTGTACTTGAGTTCTGCTTATGGCACAATGATGATGGATAAAGAGCCAGAGAACCCCCATAGCTCCTGCTGATGCTTTACTGTCTGACTGTTTATGAATCTTGTCTTATGCTTTCATTATTTTGCTGTATAAAAATGAGTAAAAATGATCCAAAAATTTAGTATCCAATAATAGTACAAAATAGCAACCATTTATTTTGCTCATAAAGTCATGGCTAAGCAATTCAGGGAAAGCTTGGCTAGGTTACTCTTTCATGGAGTCTCTCGTCTGATTGCATTGAGTTGTCCCCTAGGACTGGGGTTACCTGGAGCTCAACTGGATTGAACCTCCAAGATGGCTCAGTCACTTGACTGGCAGTTGGTGTTGGCTATTGGCATGGAAAGGTTGGATAGACTGTTGACCAGAGTACCTACATATGGCCTTTCTAACAGGGTAATGTCAGAGCAGTCATAGCTTTTTTTACAATAGCTGGCTTCTTTCAGAGTGAGCAGTCCATATAAACCAGGTAGAAGCCACAGGGTCTATTTTGGCCTTGCCACAGAAGCCATATAATGTCATGTCAACCGTAATCTATGGGTTACAAATGTATCCCTGAGTTAGGACCAGATTCAATAGAAAAAAACAAAGGACCTCCCTGGCTCTCTTTTGAGAGAAAGAGCATCAAAGACTTTGTGGGCATGTTTTTAAAATGTCATGCATTTTGACCCCTGTAGCTGGGCATCTCTAAAGATGGTATAAAACAAAACAAGAACATGGACTTTGAAATGAGATCATGATTTGAACCTTTCTCCATCACTTATTGTCTATATAACCTTGAACAAATTAACTAAAGTCTTTTGGTCAGTGACATTCTCTGAAAAAGGGGGAGGTTGATACCGACTTTGCAGCTAAAAATAGTATATACGCAAATTTCTTATCATAGTGCCTTGTACTCAATGAATGTTAGAATGATGGTTTCACACCTCCTTCACTTAAGTCACCAATTTCTATTATCTTCAGGAATAATTTAAAGACATATTAGGGTATGATTATTTACAGTTTGATCTTTCTTTAAGAGATGGTGGATGTAGATAAGCTTATCTCCACATGCAAACCAAGGAAGAGATAAGATCCATCACTTTACTGCCCACCCTGAGAAGATTACAGCCTTGGCTCTTTACTCACTTTTTAGAATGTTCATCTTACCTTATGTAGATTTACTGAGCAGTACATAAAGCTTCACAAAAATTTAAAACAAAAAAAAAAGATATAGTAGATGCATTACAAACTTAATATATGTATCAAGCCAAAAAGAAAATTAACTGTGGCCCAAAGAATAGGCATTATTATGTCATGGTAATATTAATATTATCAAATCTCTCTCTCTTTCTCTATTTTTTTCTTTCTTTCTTTATTTTTTTGTCTTTCTTTCCTGTCCCTGTTGCCTAATGTCAAGCAGATACTGATAAGACATTTAAACAAGTGCAGTCACAGAACCTCTTAGGTCAAATTAGAATCCCTGATGTTCCACTGTGATGAAACTTTCTTTTTCCTTTCTGATTTAGAGCTATTTTCTCAACATTTCATTGTATTGGGATCAAGAGGAATCTATTAGTTGGAGTTCACAAAAAGAGTTTAATCAAATGAACAAATTAATTTAGGGAGCAACAACACGTAGAAGACAAAAGCCAGGAACTCAGATGGGGTAGCACAAAATCCCCCATGTGGAAGTCATTTAAACTTAGATTTTTCACGTGGTGGGGATGAAAACATTCTTCTGCTATGCAGCTTCATAAAGCACGTCAGGCATCTTCTTGCACTAGCCTTTTACACATCTGTCAATTGGAGAAGTTAACCTCTCTGCAGTTTTGATGAGAAAAAGAGAAAAATCGAAGTCCTGGTGATTTTATAGGAGTGCTGGCTGCTTGTGTCTTTGGCTATCTCTTCCACCCCCTTGGTGTGAAAACATCCTTGATTTAAAACAGATGTGGTCCCCTTGGCATGGCCTGCTACATACCACATTGCTCATAGTGCTCTGTGGTTCACAAGGTAACCTCATGGAGCTGGGCCAGTACCCAAGGGTAGGTTTTCTGCCCAGCATCAAATATGGACAGACACCTGATGATTTTTCAAGAGACTCTCACATGCAGGTGTCTAAATGCATAGACAACAGATAATCACACTTTGTCCTCTGAGAGGTCCTGTGTCCTCTGCTTCCCCCTCCCACTTCACTACACTTTGTAAGTATAAGTTACATTTACTGTGGCATCGACTCTTTTTTCCACCCTTCTCTTGGAAATTTAAGGGATCGTTATCTTTGCATAATCTAAATTTCCAGCTTTCAGTTAGCTGTTCTTCAGTTGAATAACTAATAACTGTTTACTTTATAAACTTTTTTTCAATGTGCCTTGGGTTATTTTCTGAGCAGATGGAATACTGCCTTGTGAACTGGAAAGTGGTTTTCTTGTTTCCATATGGAGAAGGGAAGTGGGGACTTGTCAACGGAGCAGCGCATTTAAGCATGCAGGTTTTTAGAATAACGTAGGACCTATTCAGTTTCCATTAAGAATATCTAATTATAAATAATTACCTTAAACTAATTTAATTCCATCCTCTTGTGCTTTATTAGAGCAACAAACTTAACCACATGCATTTTGTTAAATAGACCATTGCACTGTGAAGGAAAAAAAGAAAAACACTCAACGAGATTGATATGACTTGCGTGGGAAAGGAGGGGATTAACAAAAATTCAGCATTTTCTGGAGTATCCTCTCCCATTCCATTAGTGGTGAAATATAAGTAGGTGTTTTAAAAAATGAGTTCACAGTAAATAATTTAAGGAGATTAGCTTAGTTTTAATACATGGCCCCTGCCCTATTTAACAGTTAATGCCAGGAATAGGCAAACAATTTGTTTTAGTATTAGGCTACATTTTTAAATATGTAACAAATTAAATTATGAAGGCCAAATGCTAACAATGGGCTGAAATAATAAGAATTGTTATTAATTTTTGTTTTCAGTATCCCAGAAGTGTCTGAAGATATAAAATGTTGATTTCTTATGAAGATGATAAATGAACTACATAGTTGTAGAGTGGTTATTCTTGAAACCATAGTAAGGATCTTTTTTTTTTTTTTTGGAAAAGCAAAGAGCTTCATTGTTTTTCTGCATAACAAATTAGTAAATGTGCACTATAAAAATCCACATGGTTTGCTTTTCTTTGTTGGAACAAAAAAAACCCCACATGGAACAAAGCATAGGATGAAAATATAGAAATCACCAATAAACTTACCATACAGATATTATAATTATTATATTAACATGTCAATATATTCCTCCCCAGATAAGTTTTATATGCATGAGAATTATCTTTATGTAATTGTAATTAAAGTATAGCCTACATATATAGAAAGTGAAGAAATAATAAATATTTTAGAGACAGAACACCTTCAGAACTCCAGGAGTCCTCCCATCAACACCCATCTCCACTGAGAGTAAATTTCCTTGACTTTTAACACCATAGACTAGTTTTCCCCATTTTTTGAATTTTATATAAATAGAATAACACATTACATCCTCTTTTAATGTTGGCTTATCTTATATAACATTAGGATAATAAGATATATTCATAGTATGTGTCTATGCAATTTACTTATTCTCATTGATATATATATAATTGCATTATATTAATATAAATGCATTACACTTTATTTAACCCGTAGGCCATTTGGTTGCTTCAATTTGGGGCTATTAGAAACATCATTGTTGTAAAATCCTAATGCATGCCTTATGGTAGAAATTATGGATGGGCTTCTGTTTGGTATATATTTAGGACTAGAACTGGTGGTTTCTAGGAGCATGACTATGGTAAGTTTTTAATACACATTGCCAGAGAATTTTCTAAAATGACTGTAATAATTTATAATTTCACTGGCAATATATGAGAGTTCCAGGTGCTCTACCTCCTTCCAACACTTGGTATCAAAGAATTATTTTTAAATAAAAGCAAAGTTAATAATGTTGCACATGTACCTTGGTAGCCTGCATTTCCTACCTCACCATTTATCCTGGGTGTCTTTCCATGTCAATGAATAAAGAAGTCACCATTACTTTAAATTGCTATGTAATAATCTTTTGACCTGTGTATCTAAGTATATGTAGTCAATTCTTCATTGATGACTATTTCTACAGATTTTAATTTTTCATTTTATAAATAAAGCTTATTATATAATTCTTTGTGCTCTCATTTATTTGATCTTCTAGATTATTTTAGAATCACACCAAAGGAGTGAATGTAAATAGAAAAGAGAACTTGTTCAAAGACTGAGTCACAAAGGACTCCAAATTTCAAAGGTCAGCCAGGTGGAGAAAACATGAATAATGAAACTGAGAAGAGGGCGCCACTGATTGAGAAATAAAATTAAGAGACAGTGGAGTCCTGGAATCCGAGCTAAGAAAGTGACTCAAGTAACAATGAATGATCAACTGATATGATGCTGATAAGTATTAACAGAATGAGGACCAATAATTGAACACTGAACATAGCAATGTGATGGTAAGAAATGGCATAGCTAAGAGAGCTTTAAGGGGAATGGTAGAAACCCTGGTTAATTGGATTCATGAGAGAGGAGAGAAATTGGAGGCAGTGAGTATAATAAACAACTCTTTTGAGGAAATTTGTAAGAGAAGGAGGGAAATGGGAAAGAAGTGAGACTAAAGGATATTTGCATTTTAAAATGAGAGAAATGACCACATTTTGTGCTGATGGAAAAGATTCATTAGACAGGAAATTTGATTACACTTAAAGAAGAGAGAGATGTTAGAGTAGGGTAAAGGAAATGGAATTTAGAGTACAAGAAGAATTTTGGCCTTTGTTAGGCATGTGGATAGTTTGTCCATAGAAATGGAAGAGAAGGCAGAAGGACAGGTAGGAGATAGATCTATTCAGAATGTTCTTATTTTCTCTGTTCATTAACAAGCAAATTATCATTCTACAAGTAAAGATCAATAAGAATTAGAGGAGAGAAAAAAGGATATGAAATAGTGACCTAAGGAGTTCTGATAGCCATTGGAATTGGAAAAATATGCAGTATTCTATTCACCCACATCCACTTCTGGTACTGGTCCTGCCTCCTTGATGATGTTACATTTATGCTTTTAAACCCCTAATCAGATCATGGCGTTTTTAGAAATGATAAATACTCAAGGTGATGGATTCTCCAAATACACATTCTATGCATGTAACAAATACTCATATCTATCCCATAAATATGTAAAATATTTTGTACCAATAAAAAAATGACTGTAGCACTTTTATGCACAGGAAATATTCTTTTGGCTCCTCATCCCCACAGTTAAGTATAGGACATAACTCAAACTTCTTAGCATGTCAAACAGTGCCCTATAATCTGCTCCAAACCTGCATTCATAGATTCGTCTCTAAGGATTCCTATGACTCAATGCAATTCAAGTTCTAGGTGAGACTAACTTCTTATTAATAAACTTGTTCTTACACCATATACACACTGACAATTCCTTATCTCTGGGTAGTTTCCTTTCTAGGAATGACTTTTCCTCCTTTTCCCCACTTTATAAAAATGCCACTCATATTCCACCTATTCCTCCATCACTTCCAAAGGTAGAGGTGACTACTCACTCACTTCTCTGTGTTCCCCTTAAACTCTGAGTTTAGCTTTGTACTTAGCTTTGCTGTATTGCATTATTGCTTAACGTGTCTCTCTCCCCCTAGACCAGATGTTTTCCAAGCATGAGGATAGTATCATGCTCGTGTGCATGTCTCGTTTGGATTATGGAGTTTCCTTCAATCCAAAATTGGTTATGCAAATTTGGGCTCATATTTTATAACTGTCTCTCTTCCCCATAACAATTTATATGTTTTTAATTTAACAACAATAGAAAAAACCAATAACACTACCATTGGATTCTTACAATAATGTTAGATACCAAGTTATAATTAGATGAAGAATATGTAATCATATTGGATATAGTTCAGCATTTCTCTAAAATTGGAATGTTAACTGGAAAATCAAGTCAATAAAGAAACTGGCCAAAACTTGTGGAATATTAAGCTTCAAAGATTTTGTTTTTATTGTAATTAGTTCACTCTTGGTGAGACTTCTTGTGCTTATCTTTATGTCTCCAATTTAGCTGACTATTGCCTCGTAATGAGCAGTACAAGTAAAACAAGATAAAGTAATTAATATTCTGAGAACTAAAGATATACAGCAGGAACACAAAATTAATAAATTCACTCCCACTCCTCTCAGTATTGTTTTCTCAGAAGTAAATTTTTTGTTCTCCTCTCTAGTGGGTAAAAAAAAAAAAAAAAAAAAAAGCTTGCTTGGGAAATCCACAGACTTTGGTATTTTCTATTGAAACTTCAAGGAGAAGAATCATTTGAACAAATTAATCCAATTACAATTGATCAGTCACAAATCGAGAAAGGTATAGCAAGGAGAAGTCTTCTCTCACTGCTGCCATTGCTGCTGCCCAGATCACCTCCAAGTCTAACTTGGACTATTGAAGCCATCACTTTCCTTCACTCGGGTCTATTTTCACCTCCGATCCACTTTTGTTCAGCAGCCAGAATTACCTTCTTGAAGTTAAGCCCGACCGTGCCATTTCCACACTTAAAACTGTGTCTGTCTTCTCATTACACCTAGAATGACTCAGTTCCGGATCTCTTCTCCACCCTTGTTTCCATCCACTGACCGCTTTGCACCATCCACAGGGACCTCCCTTCACCTTCTTAAGTTTGCCATGTTTGTTATCGCTTCAGAGCTTTCCCAGACACTCTTCTCTAAGACTGCAATGCTCTTGCCAGCCTCCTTTGCTGGTTACGTCCTGTTTACATTTTAGGTCTTATTTTGAATGTCACTTGGCCTATAAAGTATATCCTCTTTGTGCCATCATAATGCCTCGAGCAAAGTATCTTCACACAGAAATGTGATTGCCTGGTTTCTTAATACTATCTTCAAGCAGAATCTTCTTCTTGACCTAAGTTCATTGTAATGGTATATTATATCCTTCACTGTCTGTAACTATATATTGTGAAAACTATAAATATATTATTTATTGGCATTTCATGTCTTCTACTACCTTTTACTCTCTGTATGTATATGTATATGTGTGCATATGTGTGTATGTGTGTGCGTGTCTGAATCGTATTATAGAATATTTCACCCATTAACAGCATAATACACATTCTTACCAAGTTCATATGGAACATTCACCAGATGGAGTACATTCTGGTCTATAAACACATCTCAACAAATTTAAAAGGATAGAAATCTTAAAGTATGTGTTTAGTCCACAAGGGAATTAAACTAGAAATCAATATCGGAAAGATAGTTGGAAAATCCTAAAATACTTAGAGATTAAACATACTCTAAATTACACAGGATCAAAGAAAAAGTCTCAAGAAAATGTTACAATATTTTGAATTAAATAAAATAAGAATACATCCTATTGTGAAATTTGAGGAATACAGTGAAAATGGTGCTATGAGAAAAATCTACAGCATGAAATGAATATATTAGATAAGAAAAAATATCTAAAATTAATAATATGAGTATATAATTTAGAAAACTAAAATAAGAAAAGCAATATAAAAATAAAGTAAGCAGAAGAAAACAAAAGAATGAAAACTAGAGCAGTGACCAATGAAATTTAAACCAGGAAAACAATAGATAATATCAACAAAACTAAAGTCTTGTTATTTGAAAAGATGAATAAAATTGGTAGACCTCTAGCCTGTATATGAAAAAAATAGAGAGGATACCAATTACTAATGTAAGAAATGAAAGAGGGTCATCATTGCTGATCCCATGGACATAAAAGGATAACCAAAGAATATTATAAACATTTATATGCCCAATAATTCCATAACCCCTAGATGAAATTACTAATTCCTTGAAAAACGCAATCTGCTAAAACTCACACAAGGGGAAACAGATAATCTGAATAGGTCTATATCTATTAAAAATTGAATTAATAATTAATAATCTTCCAAACCAGAAAGTCTAGATGGGTTCACAGATGAATTGTACCACACATTTAAGGAAGAAATTATACCAATTTTCCTACAATCCCTTGCAGAAAATAGAAGCAGAAGAGATACTTCCTGATACGTTCCATGAGGCCATCATTACCCTAATACTAAAAACAGACAAAGATATTACAAAAAAAGAAAACTACACACCAATATCTATCATGAATATAGATGTAAAAATTCTCAATACAATATTGGGAAATTAAATCTAACAATACGTAAAAATAATTATATGTCATGAGCAGTGGGATTTATCCTAGTTATACAAGATTAATAAACATCAGGATATTAATATAATATTTCATATCAACAGGATAAAGAAGGAAATCTATGATCATATCAATAGATGCATAAAAAGCATTTGACAAAATCCAACACCCATTCACGATAAACACTCTTAGCAAACTAGGAACAGGGAAGAACTCTGTAACTTGATAAAAATATCTGCAACAATCCTACTGCTAACATACTTACTGAAGAGATATAGTTGCTTTACTTCTAAGACCAAAAACAAGGCAATGATGTTTCCTCTCACCTCTCCTATTCAACATGGTACTGGATGTCCCAGCTAATGCAGTAAGACAAGAAAAGGATGAATTTGATCCCTGTCTAGGGGATGGACATGCATGAAGCTCTGACTTGGGTGGGGCAAAGGCAGTATATGTAACCTAAACATTTGTAATCCCATAATAAATAAATAAATAAATATAGATAGATAGATGGATAGATAAAACAAGGTAAATTCTAGATATATGACTATTTTCTTTGAAAAAATGATTACAAATAGAAGAATATAATGAAATAGTTTATACTCCTCAATTTACTCTACTTAGTTCTAGAAACCTGGATGAAGGACATACATAGAGTTGTGGAAATTTTCTATACATAATATTGTTCATTTTTAACGACATAGATAATAAAGGACAATTAGAAACAGACTATGTGTCTTATAATAGGGGAATGCTTCAATAAATGTTGACTCTCATTGTAGGTAATACTATGCAGTCATTGAAAATCCAGACTGAAAGGAAATAAACCATATAGCTGTGGTTTATTTCTTGTTTTTGGAGAATGAATTATCTTATTTGCCTCTATGTTTGTGTTTTCTAAATGTTCTCAGAAGCATATACATTGTTCTTCATAGACTAATGAATGACAATAATAAATGTTATTTTAATTTCTAGGAGATAATGGATGACTCAATTACAGCAGTAGCAGTGGAATAAATTAGGGAAAACTACTGTGCAAGTAAATGCAGGACAGAATAGTGGGATCATGAGGCTGATTTGGCATGTGGGTCAAGAAAGAGAAAGAAGTATCAAGACATTCTAGACTGGATAATTGAAAGTTTGTTGACATCTTAAATAAACATATAGATGTACATATGTATCATTTTATTTTATTTTTAGAAGTAATAGGCAATATGTTCACAGTGAAAGTTTTTAAATTCTATTTCGAACTTGAGTTTGCAATGCCAGGGGAACATCCAGGTAAAATGTTGCACAGACCTTTAAAAGTTCTATTTAAAATTCCCTTATTATTCATAATACCAGATATGTAACACAAACTTTCTGTAATGTGATTTCCATAAAGAAAAATAGTAGCACTGTATCATATTTTTCTCATCAGGATATTGTAGAAACTTTGACTATCATTTTATGTCATGTGCATTGATTACATTCTGGCTACAACATTCTCCAACTTTTTAGATATTTGAGAAAGGAATTTCCCTGGAAATCATGCAGAGAAGAACCCATGAAATCTATTCCTTTGACCCCTTCTTGCCTTTCAGCTGTGTACCCAAGAAGCAGCAATGCCTCACAGCAGTTCTGAGCTTTCAAAACCTTATATAGAATTCAAGACATGAACAGAATATCAGTAACTTTCAGAAATGTGTTTCAAATTAATATAAAAATTTGAAAGACTCAAGTCAAGTTGAAATGAGTGGCTAATGGACTTCATTTCATATTCAGAAAGATGTTCTGCTTCAGCTATTGTCAATGCAAGATACATAGTTAAATTGGGGTATTTCCTTTTCCTAACGGAGGCATATCTTTGATAACTGAACCAGTGCCTCTGGGATTTAATCCAAAATGGCAGCCATTATGTAGCAAATCCCAAGGGAGACGAATCCCTGAGAAAATGAAAGGCAGCTGCTGCCTTCTAAAGATACTGCCCCAGACATCTCAACATAGTTCCGAGATACAAATCAGAAGTTAGTTGCAAATGAAGACCACTTATTGTTTCATATAAAGTGAAAGATCTATTTTTTCTGGAAAATGGTTTTATGAATAATTTTATAGGCTTTCTGTTTCTGATAGATCTAGAATCAGAGTGAATATTTCAGAAAAACTAGGGAGACGGTTTTTTTGTTTGTTCTAAGAGCAGTTAACATGAGATCTACCCACTTAACAGATTTTAAATGTACAATACATTATTGTCATCTATAGGCACAGATCTCTAGTACTTGTTCATCTTGTATAACTGAAATTTTATACCCACTGATTGGCAACTCTCTCTCACCTCAGTTCCTGGCAACCACCATTCTGTTATTTTCTTCTGTGAGCTTGACTATTTTAGATAACTTCATATAAGCATAATCATTCAGTATTGTCCCTCTGTGATTGGACTATTTCACTTAGCATAATGTCCTAAAGATTCATCCATGTTGTCAAATATTAAAGGATTCTCTTACTTTTTCAGGCTATATAATATTCCAGTGTATGCATATATCACATTTTTTAATTCATTTATCTGTCAATGAACATTTAGTTTGTTTCCACATCTTGGTTATTGTGAATAGTACTGCAATAAAATGGAAGTTCTAATATCTTTTTGAGATCCTTATTTCAAATCTTTTGGATAAATACCCAGCAGTAGGATTGCTGGATTGTGTGGTAGTTATATTTTTAATTTTTGAGGAACTTTCAAACTATATTTCATAGCTGATGCCCATTTTGCATTTCCACTAACAGCACACAAGGGCTTCAATTTCTTTACGTCCTTGCCAACACTTGTTGCTTTTTTTTTTTTTTTTTTTTGAGTCAGTTTTGCTCTGTCATCCCAGGTAGAGTGCAGTGGCATCATCATAGCTCACAGCAACCTCAAACTCCTGGGCTCCAGCAATCCTCCTTCCTCAGCCTCCCAAGTAGCTGAGTCTATAGGCAAACAACACAATGCCCAGCTGATTTTTTCTATTTTTGGTAGAGAAGGGGTCTTGCTCTTACTTAGGCTGGCTTTGAAATCTTGACCTCAAACAATTCTCCTTTGCCTCCCAGAACGCTATGATTACAGGTGTGAGCCATTGTGCCCAGCCCTGTATTTTTTTGCTGTTGTTGTAGCCATCCTAACAGATGTGAGGTGTTATGTCATTGTGGTTTAGATTTGCATTTCCTTGGTGATTAGTGACACTGGGCAGAAAACATAGGGGGAAAGCTTTGTGACATTGGTCTTGGCAATGGTTTTATAAATATGACAACAAAAGCACAAGCAACAAAAGCAAAGGCAGAAAAGTGAGACTGCATTAAACTAAAAACTTTCACATCAAAGAAACAATCAATGGAGTTTAAAAGCAACCTACAGAATGGAAGGAAACTTTGCAAACTGTGTATCTAATGTCTGAGTCCATTTTGTGCTGCTATAACAGAATACCACATACTGGGTAATTTATAAATAACTGAAGTGTATTTCTTTCTGGAGGCAGGGAAGTGCAAGATTAAGAGGATGCATTTAGTGAAGGCCTTCTGGCCACATCATAACACAGGGAAGCATCACATGGCCAGGGAGTGTGTGGCTGTGAGAGGCACAGGGATCAAATTCATCCTTTGGTCAGGGACCTGCTCCCACAGGTATGATTTTAGAATTCAATCTTCCAATCCCCAATAGGAATGTAAGTGTTAACTTCTTCATATTTTTTCTGCAAGTCCAGACAGAAATTTTGGACTTAAGATCTAGTGATTAGAGTCACTCAGAATAGTGGCTTTGGGGCACCACTTAAAAATTCTCCATCAAGGTATCTTAACACATTAAGATGACTCAAGCTAGTTCAGAAAGCTTGTTAATATCTCCAAATCCCATTGAAATAACAAATTAGAAGTGTCCCAAGTGGAACATCCACAACATTGAAAACAAACAAATACCACCCCCCAAGGGAAAAACAAAACAAAACAAAACAAAACAGGAGGAGGAACTAGCAGTGAACTCAAGATACCAATTCATTCTGTACTGATGAAATGAAAATAGAACCAGAGTGATGGATATGCTAAGAACAAGGGTTGTGAAAAAAAGCACAGCCCATGGAGGTGAAACCATTATTTCAGGTAGAACTGAGAGACAAAGGTGCAGAAGTCTGAAGGTGCAGAGAATGGAATAGTTTGAGGGACAATGTTCCACATATCAAATTTAAGATGATTTTTATGATGTTACATTGGGTCAGGGTTTGCTATAATGCAAAGAATGCATTTTCTACTTTGGAGTGATAGAGACACATACTAAATTAGTGAAACTAGACAACATGTGTTTGAATACCTCTAGGTACTATTTAATAGTTGTGTGCAGATTAGGTAACTTCTGTACCTCTGTTCCCTCATCTGAAAAATGAAAATAATAGTCATATCAACAACATAGAGTTCTGGTACAGAATAAATGAGTTCTGATAGGTAAAGCACATAGAACAGTGCTTTGCAAGTAAAAAGCATTGAATTATATTAGATTTTATTATTGTTGTTGGAAGATTTATCTGAGTTCCAAATTCCTAAACAGTTGACCTCTGGACATCTCTACTTTTATGTCTGAAAGGCATCTCAAACTGAACACATCTCTGAGGAAATTCATGATTGTATCCTCAAAGGTAGGTCATATTTTAATGTTCTCTCTCTCTCTGTGAATTAAATTCGCATCCCCAGACTCCCATATCCACTAGTTAGAAATCTTGGACTTATCTTTGGCACCTCTGTCAAACTCACCCCCTGCATCCAATATATCAGCAAATCCTGGCAATGATACCTTCTAAATATATCTCAAATCCTTTCATTTCTCTCTATTTCTACCTCCACCATCCTATTTTAACCCACGGATGTATGAATCCTGTACTATAGCAATAGTCTCCTATCAGGGCATATCCCTTCTGCTCTCAGCTCTCTCCCATTCGGAGGAATTTATTTGAAATACAAATCAGATTGTATAACACTCTCTTCTACAGTGTCTTCACTTGCTCTCCATTGCTCTCAGGGTTAAGACCAAAATTCTTAAGCAAACTTCCCACAATCTGGCCCTGACCTATCTCTCCGATCACACATTACACCATTTTCTCCTTCAGCGCTCCCCACCTTGAATGTTTAAGGATGCTGTTCTCTGTGTCTCACTATTTTATTATAAATTGTCAGCATTATTTTTTTACAATTTGATATGCTATATATTTCATCTTCTCATCATTTCCAATACTGGAGGTATAAATTGCCTAAAGACCTTTAGAGAGTTCCGATTCATTTTAGGCATTTTTTGCAAAGTTGACCCCACAAAGGTGCATTATCACAACACTGACTTTGTGTGTGAGCATTGTGCATACATGTAAAAGTGTTGAAAATTTCTCAGTAAATGAAGAAATGCCCTTTTTGTGCATCCGCCTTTGTGAAAGATAAAATTTCTCAAGATCTCGGCTCTTTGGGCAAATACACACGTGGTGGTGACCCATCAGGGTTTTTGATCTATCTCATCAAAAGACTTAGGTTGTCCATCATGGTAGTTCACAATACTGCAGTTATATAGGCTATTTCTTTATAAATGCAGTTTATCTTCTGCTGTTGGTTTTACTCCTGTAACTGTCATTGTATATCTGAGTATTTATTCTTGAAAAACTATGTAGATTATTATTGCCTAATTCATTGTGTAACGTGGCCTATAAAGTGTTCTGTTGTGTTTTTATATATTTCTCAAATAAATATCCTTTTTAGAATGTAAAAACAATCAAAAACATTTAGAAATTTTTTTCCAGAATTTTATTTTTGAGATTTTGATCTTTTAGGATTTTAACATTCAGAATTACAGTGTTCTGGAATGTGTCTTTTGGGATGATAATCAGCTCCCCTCAACAAAAACATGGAATCTGGAGGGAAGTGGCACACCCTTTTTTGAATACCAAAAGAAAACAACTGTCAACCCATAACCTTATTCCAAGTGAAAATATCCTTAAAAATGGAAGACGAATCAAGACATTGTTATGAGACTCATACATTTAAACCTTTTGTTTTAATTGGCTTCCTCTGATACCACTTTTGTAGAGGAGGGTGGAAAACCACTTTATTAATGCCAGGTGGAGGTAGAAGACCAGATTCTAACTGTTTCCACTGATAGATAATTGAGTGGGGGAACCCATCATTATTGCTGAGTGGGGGTGGGAATTTCAGCTTCCCCGTTAGGCCTTCGCTTAGTAGCTCCCTGGCTGCGGGCGTAGGAGTGCATCATTACTGCTCTCCCGTGGCCTCCACGAACACCATGGTGTAAGGATGGACTGCTTAGCCGTGGGCAGAGGAGAAAGTCCTGACTCTTCACCAGACCTTCGCTCACACCAGGGAGACAGAGGGGCACCTTTTACTTCCAGGTAAGAATGAAAGTCCTGGCTCCACATTTGATCTTCATTGACACCAAGGAAAAAGAGGAGGCTTGTAATCACTCCACAGGGATGAATGTTTTGACTCTGTACTCAGTCTTTTCTGACCACCCAGCAGGAGTTTTGGGGTCCCTTGTTACAGGCTGGTGAAGTTACCATTGAGTTTTTAATGGCATGGGTGTAGGTGGGGCCATAGTTTTGTTCTGTGGAGTAGACTAGTTATTCTCTAAAAGTGTTTTTTTTTTTTTTTTTTTTTTTATCACAATAGGTTGCCCCTTCCTTTGGCTAGAGAGAGCAAGGTTTGTTGTGTTTTCTTTCTGTCTGCATGGGATTTGCATTTCTGGGTTGCTGGCTTTATCATCTCCAAATTTGGTAGAAAACAAAACAAAACAAAGCAAAGAGCTGGGGAACTCATCATTATGTCATTTCTTTTGTCCCGAGTTCCCTAGTTTGTTTACCTTTTTCTCTCCACCTTTCTGAGTTTTATTATGTGTATAGATCTATTATCTTTCTATCATTATCTATCTATTATCTGTTTTATCACTTTCAGGCTTTAAAATTGTACTTTGGAATAGGGAAAAGTACATCTACTCCCTTTTCCCGGAAAGTTAAGCCTGAATTACATTTTTAGAAGTTGCTGAGCTTAAAATCAGGTGTGTTGTTTATTCTCCATTTGCCCCTCCTAAAAAATAATCTCTGCTAATCTTTGCTCCAGAAAGTTGTCCTCTACAAATAGCAACACCTGTGCTTCCATGCCTTTTGGTTTCCCCTTGAGTTCAGCCACGGAATGCATCTGCAAAAAACTGGGAGTTAATAGGAGAAAGATGTTAGGGTAATTATTTGTCTTGTCCCTTCCCTGCCATGCCTCGGTTGTAGCAGTGACTCCATTCCTCTGCCCATGGCCACAGCACATTCTAGGTCTCAGTAACCCCAGTCACTACTCTGGCTTAGGGGAGTAACAAGCTTAGGGTTCATATGACTTACCCAGAGGTCTATGTTCCTCGTGCTTTCACGTCCCTTGTTGGTTTCCTTAACCATATACAGACCTCTATAATTAGCACCTTAGTAAAACTCTCTTCAAATATTTTTTTTCCTGCTGGGAATTTGATTGAGTTACTATAAAATTGATGATTTTTTTCTTTGTTTTTGGGGCAATTGATGGAAATGTCTCGCAGCTCAAGTTGACGTTGGCCCCATGCAGACAGGAAGTGAGGAAAAGCATATTAGTTAATATCCTCAGTAAATCTATCAATGTATAACATGCCTAGGCTTTTTTCTTCTAAGTTCAGCTGGTTCCCATGTGATGGTTGACAAAGTTAATCCTGTGAAGATCACATGGATCATGGGAGATACCTTATTAAACCATTTCCATTTAAATCTTGGGGAAGCCTTGTTCAAGTTAGCCGTGTTGAAGTAGCTATAATTTTTGTATCTAGACAGATAAATACATAGTTATCAATACAGATGTAGATTTAGATATATATTTCTTATCCATTAAAGAGCTGAATATTTTACCTTTTTTAACTTCTCCAGATAGTCTAAAAAATTTCTTTATACATTCTTCCATTTTCTTGATGAAGAAAAAATGCTCTATTGTTCCTTCTTTAGATAAGATTCATTTAAAAAATCATTTTATAGATTTGTCACTTCCCTAGTTCTTTCTTCTGTAGAGTACATTTGGTCACCAACATTTCCTATTCTTCTGCAAAATCTATTATCTTTTTTTTCCCCCAGAGATGAAGCCACTTTGCTTGAATAAGGTGATAGGCAACTTATAAGGAGATTTTAATGTGTACATTGGCTCTAGTTCACCTAAATGGTCTGCTGAAAATGTGGACTATGTGTACAGCTGATTTTCATCTTAGGTAATGATGGGATTTTCATCTTTTGTTACTATGGGAACTGAATCATTGTGCCATATTAAAACGCAAGACTGGTGCTAAGAACTTTGGCCAAATCAGTAAAACTGGTGAAATCCCCATCTGTGGAATCTGTCTGTGTGTATACAACCTCAGTTCAAATAGAGGACACTGGTGAGGCATTAGCAGAACATATAATGAAGGTGATCTGGTTGCCACATACACATTGAGTTTTAAAAGGATATTGTGATCCTAATTCTGTAAAGGAAGGACTTAAGAAAGTCAGTTTGGAAGGTTGGGAAAAACAGAGCAGAAAGACCCAAGAGCCTTCAATTTCTATTTCCAGTTATGCAAACCATCAAACTGGCTGAGTCCCTTAACCTTTCTGTCTTAGAGCCTTTCTCTTAAAGGCACCCCTTACTTATATCTGTCTCAACTTTTACAAAGAAAATGTTCTGTAGCTAATCTATAATCATCTTAATACTCTCTTAAAAGATGGAGTGGTATTTTTTATGTTAAAACTTTTCATTTTATGGAATTTTTAGACTTCTTATATATATGCAACAGAGGGAATGCAAAATATTATCCATTAATTTGTGTCAGTTGACAAACATACCTGTGTTCTAAATTTTTAAATAATGTTATCACATTATTAGTGATTAGTAAACAGAGTTACCTAAGGGAAAACGTTATTACTTCTGAAAGCTTACAGGTCATATGTTTATGATAAGTTTTTACACTTTGTGCATTGGCCGGGAATATGATAAATTTTTAAATGTAGATACAAGTAGATAGCAAAACATGACAATTGAGTATAACTAATATAAATTGTTCGGGACTGGAGTTGCCCAGGAAGAATTCCTAGGAAATGTAGGCTTGTCTTTGTGTGGGAAGACGTTTGACTAGAGAAGGAAGATGAAGGATATTTCAGGGGTGTTTGGAGAATTGCAAGGACAAATTACAGGAGATAGCACTGACTATGAGGCTGAAAAGGGACACAGAGGCATGCCATGGGGTTCTACATAGCTTGCGGTGATCCAATTCCATGAAGAGCATGAGATTCGAAGACGAAAGCAGTTTTCGGCCTGGATCCCTCACTGACTGTGTGACCTGCAGAAGTTCCCTTCATTTCTCTGGACATTAGTTTCAGCTTTGTGTCAAAGGGAAGGGAAATTGGATTTTATATATATTAAGATTTCTTATAAGACTAAAAAAGTATTATTTGATGTCATTTTCCAGTGACTCATAGAGAGGTAATTAAGAGTTTTGAATTGGGAAGTAAATGAGATGAAAACAGCATTTCAAGAAAACAAGTCTTGGCTTACTCTATAGGGTGTATGCACAAGGGAGCCTAGTGCAAAGAAGCAATTATTCAGGGCTCAACAATTCTCCCAGCTATATTTATTGTTTTAGCCATTGGTGAAAAGAAAATAAAAATATTTCTTCTGAAGTCACTTCCCATCACATTTTGAAATAGAGAACACCAAAGAAGCCCTGCCTATTTCACATGTTTATTTTCTTTGCCATTTGCTTATTAAATAAGGGACTGTGTTGCTTGGAGGAATGAAGCCCCACTAACACACAAAGGGTATTTAAGACAATTTGTTCCAGTGGATGTTAAATAAAACATCTATGTATTTCATCAGCTTGCCTCACCAAGTGCAGCGCCCCCAAGCATAGCAAGGACTTGGTGAAAATCTAAACCTGACAAGAAAACTTCAAGGAGGGTCTAATCTAAGAAAATACCAGGAACGGAAAATCCAAAAGACATTAGCTTAGCCTTTTTGTCCTGAAAGTCTTTGTCTTTTTGACAATTGTATTAACTCTTCTTTGTATTTCTAACACTTTTAATTTTTTCCTGGAGCAGTTTCTGCCTTGTTTCAGATAGAGAGAGTGGATTAGACAAACACATCCTAGGGTTTCAGACTCATCTTTGTCTAAGCAAGTTACATCGTGGGAGTTTTTGACTCTTTCTGTTGCTTCAAACTATTTTTTGCTGTAGGGTGACGTAACCACATGACCTTGTAGGACCATGAGACCACAGAATTTGAAATTGTCCTTTCTATGGCACTGTCTCCCGAAATAAATTGCCATCAAATTCTATAGTAGTTCAATTATTGGTTCTGTTTTTACACTCCTGTTATGTGATTTTTGAAATCTCTAACTCTAGGAAAACAAAATTTATAAATATCATGTCAGGCTGGCTTCATAAATAAAATCTTTTTACTGATTGCCATTTCCATGGAGAGATGAGCTAAGGAGTTGCTGACCTTCCTTCCAACAGGGCTGTGCCCTCTTCTGTCTCCTTCTAATGTGTCAGCCCAGCATGGCTGTAAGTTCTCCCACTCTTCATATTCAGGCTCAAGTGCCTGTGACTCTGAGCCAATTGTAGGGAAAACTAATCCCCACCACCAGATATGGTCTGGTTGAGTCTTGCTATTAAAGATCTGATAGCCCATGTGCCTAGAATGATCCCTGGAGACCATTTTTTCAGTCTCTGTGTTGGTTCTTGTCTCAGTTTTGTGATTTGAATCTTTGAATCTAAACTGGAAATGCGTGAATGATTTCACTGAGCTCTCTGTTCATCTCCCTCTCAGGTAGGATGAAAGCCTTCTCTTCTTCCACCCACTCAAGACTCTGATTCCCCTACTAAACTGGTGGATTATTAACAACTCAGTGGCTTGTGTGCTTACCTCAGCTATCTTTCGTTACTGATCAGACCAACTTTCCACCAGTTCAAGGGAAACCTAGTTTTGCATGCTTTTCTTATAAGCTCATAATTGGAGCCCATTGACAACTGGGAGGGCTTTCCCTATCAGAGCTCCCTCTCCCTACTGCTGCAGAACTTCTTCCTTTTTTCTTTTGCTCTACTACTGAGATCTTAGCCAGTGACCTTAGGTGGCCATATCCCCATATGATCAATAACAGATTAGTTTCTCTCCTCCTTATAGATGTTTTTCCCCCAATTTTAGCTCCCCAATAGTCAAGCATTTGTGATTATAGAAACACTTTGTTGCTGTGATTATGTAACTTCAAAGCTCTCCATTACTCTTTAGTGGAGAAAATAAATTAAACTGGGTGTTTGAATAGAATAGTTATTGAATTAAATAGTTATTGTATCAAATGTGCATCTGTTAGTACAGCTTGCTTGGTAGATAAAGAACTCCACAGAGAGATAAGTTTAATTCTTGGTCCTCTAACTTTGGTCCTCATACTCTGCTTTGAGATCTGAATCAAAATGTACTTTCACCAACAAATGGTGCTGGTACAACTGGATATTTACTTGCCAAAGAATGAACTTGGACTCTTAACTCACAATTTACGGAAAACTTAATTCAAAATGAATCAACAACTTATATAAAAAAGCTAAAATCATAAAACTTTTAGAAGAAAACATGGGGGAGGGGCATCTTTATAACTTTGGACTTGGCAATGGATTCTTATATGGGATCCCAAAAGCATGAAAAAAAAAATAAAGGAAAAAAATGATAAATTGAACCTCATCAAAATTAAAAATTTCTGTACATCAAAAAAATACTATTTAGAAAGTACAAACACAACCTAAAGAAAAGGAGAAAATATTTGTAAATCATATAGCTGAAAGAGGTTTAGTAGCCAGAATATAAAAATCACTGTAACTCAACAGCAAAAAGATAAACAACTCAATTAAAAAATGGGCAGGATGTTGGAATAGGTATTTCTCCAAAGAAAACATACAATGGTCAACAATCAGATGAAATAAGGCTAGTAAGTATGGAAATGCAAATCAAAACCACACGAAGATACTACTTTGTACCTACGAGGATGGTAATAATAGTAATAATAATGAAAAATGATGAGTATTGGCAATAATGGGAAGGTAAAATTGTGCAGCTGCTGTAGAAAGAAGTTTGGCATTTCCTAAAAAAAGGTTAAATATAAAATTTACCACATGACCTAGCAATTCCACACCTAGGTAAATGCAAGAATTGAAAATGGGAACGAAAACAGATACTTGTGTACTAATGTTCACGTCAGCATTATTTATAACAGCCAAAAGGTAGTAACAACCCAGTGTTTATTGATGGATGAATGGGCAAACAAAAATGTGATATATACATACAATAGAATTTTATTCAGCTACAAGAAGGAATGAAATTATAATACATGCCACAACATAGATGAGCCTTAAAGATATTATTCTAAGTGAAATAAATCATATATTGTAAGATTCTACTTACCCAAAATATTTATAATAGGCAAAATAATAGAGACAGGAAGTACATTAGAGATTACCAGGGGCTGGAGGGAGTCGGGAATGGGCTGTTATGCTTACTAGGTACAGAGTTTCTGTTTGGATGATGGAAACATTTTAGAAATAGTGGTGATGGTTGCACAACAGCTACCACTGAATTGCACACTTAAAAATAGTTATAATGGTATATTTTGTTTTATACATGTTCTACCACAATGAAAGTTAAAAATGAGTAGATGCTTTCTCAACACAAACTCAGAGATGATCCAGCAACATTTCACCAAAAATGTTAGGACACAGGCCCTACTATATGTAGTCATTACTGCATATAGATATAGTTTGAAGTTTCTGAATAATTTAGTGTCATAATGTCCTGCACTAACAGAAGCATCTGAAGACAAAGCTGAGAAGCGTATAATGTAGAAGATAAGAATATGGATCTAGAGTCAAACAGATCAGGATAGGGTTTGGGTGTCTGTCAGAACTGGCTGTTTCAAATTAAGACAGTGCTCCAATGAAATCATCAATTATTACTAAGCAGCACAGTGGATTACTGAAATGGAAAGGTTATTATTGATTTGGTTAGAAGATCCAAATAAGCATAGCATTTGTATTAGCCTAGTGTTGATGCAACATTAGATGAGTGTTAACCTTTAATATTCTGTTTTGAAATTTCCCCTATCTTCTATCTAAACTTTTCATATGAGTTTGTTTTTATGTTCTGTTTGTATGAAATAAAAGAAAGAGCACAATAGTTTTTGTAACATACTATACTACAGGGGTATTACTATTATTACTGTTACAGTATTACACTGTATTATTATTACCACATATGAGCCATTATAGTATTGTTATTGTTATTATTAGTAGTAGTAGTATTACCATATATGTGCTGTTCTTTAGGAATCTGAGTTACATACAAATCTGACTTAAAGATATTCTCAGGAACATATCTCATGTGTAACCTGAGGACCCCTGGTATATAAAAATATCCATCATGTTGCCAGTTATATGACAAATGGTCAATAAATTGCATTTATAATGCACTTGGTTTGGTTTCTCCATTGATCCCCTCCCCTCTAGCCACCCCGTAGGCAATACACTAAACTTATTTTGGGATGGAATTAGTCATTTATTTTTCCAGATTTCACCTCTGTAATAATAAAATAAAAAAAGTCATAAAGACATAAAAATGTTCTGATATGTCTTTGGTGCATGGGAAAGAATCCTAGTTCTTGCTTTTTCCTGTTGCCCCTTACTCTCACCCTATTCTAATCATTTCTCCTTTAGTGGATTCTCATGGGGACAAAGAGGTGTTCAGCCCTGCACCAGGCATCTCAGGAACTGGCAGAAGGGAGGATGCTGAACTGGGAACATCAAATGATCTTCTTGAGTTATTTCTCAGCTCAGTTTGTGTCTCCTGGAGTCCTGCTGATACTTTAAATTCTAGTCCCCATTCAATCCTGAGAAGACAGACTGAAGACACAATGCAAGGAAACTGGAGTCAGTTTCCTCTTGGTTCTAAACAAATTTATGTACTGTTTATTTCAGTTATCTGAGGGGCCCCAAAGGGGAGAGTTGGAAAGTGTAGATATTCTGTTAAAATCTTAACAGTGACACATGATGGAAATTTAGTTTCTGTTATACTTTGTTATAGTCTCCTAACGCCAAGCCATCTTGGCACATTACTGGAGGTTGAGGCTGAGATACAGCAGAAATGCTGAATTAATTAATTGTAATCGGTGATACTGTAATGGATTCCACACGACACGGAGAGCTTTGGCAAATGTGTGGTCGTGTGCTGTTCTTCGCAGCATTTTCAGATTAGTCGCCAAACAATATAGCCTGTGTCTGTGCCCTAGGATACTTTTCTTGAAGTTTCCGACATTTTCAAAGGGGAAATTGTAAGGAAATATTGTAGCTAAAAGAAACTTGAACCAGAGGAGGCGGAGATATGTTGGGCTCTTATTTTCCTGTCCCCGGTCTTTATCTGGAAAACTCACCTCCAGGAAGATAGAAAGTACAGAAGAAGCCATCCACCAACTTGTCTAAACTCCAAAGATAAAAACTTTCCCTTCAGAACAGGGGGCTTTCAGGAGTCACCCCTTTTTGCGGTGTCTCGGACACATGTTGAATTACTTCCTACTCCCTGGTCCCCAGCTTGCATTATCCAGGAGATCATACAGTCATGCCCAAGGAGTCTAGATAAATGCCGAGCAGATATGTTTGCATTATCTTCATTCCCTTTACTGTAGTTCAATATAATTTTTCCAAATGTTTCATTTATTTTATTTCAGAGATTGTGACAGTTAGGATTTTGAAGTACAAGCCTGCATCTGTAATCCATTTATGAACTCTCTCCAGTGCAATCGTGAAGAGAGAGGAAAAAAAAAAAAAAAGAAAATGTTGGGGGGAGGAATTATTTGGAGTAAAAAAAAAAAATTGAAAAACAAGCAGAGGGAGAAAGAGCACATCTGTTTTCGTAAGAAATCATGGAACCTGGCCCTTTTTCAGTGGGGTATTTTACTACCACATGGCTTTAATCCTACATCTGGGCCTGTTGTTTTATGAAATATTTCCCACAGATGATGTCAATTATAATTTTTGTCCCGGTCGTCAATTTACGGACTCTTGGAATAAGACAAAATGAAACAACCAGAAAAAGAACAACTTATGTGGTCTACTCTCTGACAAAATTATAGCTGTGTGATACACATCTAAAATCAATAACTCTGCTAATGATTAGCAGAACACATTGCTTGGTTTATGAGCAGAGATGGGGCCCACACTGTGCACATGTTTGGCTCAGGATTGCATTTTTTGTTTGCTGTGTGTTTACCAGCAGATGTCTAGCCGTTTATTTAATGCTGCTTCTATGAGCCAGTAGTAGGCCCGTGTCTGTGCGACATTTATAAGTCATCTGCCAGCAATACAGGTGGAATGCTTTCATGAAGCCTTTTTTTCGTTCCCTCTGCAGTGATAATCTATCAGAGAAATCAGGGATAATTCTTTATAGAGTTATATGGCTATTAAGATGTGGAGCTCTGATCTTGTGCGTAAAGTTTAAGAAATTTAGATTCCAGCATATGGTTTTTTCGGGATCGCTTTGAAAGAATAATTTGTGGTATTCAACTTCAGCAGCTGGTCTGAGGGCAAAAGGTTTTCTTAAGAAACAAAGAAACTCCATTAGTCCTAAGTAGACCCAAAGTTTTGACAGAAACAGCTTCTCTTTTTACTTAGAGGGACTCTTGCAATACAGGGAGATGAAGTGGATTTTTAAATAATTTCTTCATAACTACAAGGTTTTGTAAGTAATGAGAACCCAGATAATTGGGTACTTGAAAATTCTTTGAAGGGCAAAATTGTGCTGAAAAAGATTCAGCCTCTTTTGGTCTGCCACTGCAGGGACTGGCCTTACAGAGGTAGCCAGCATTCTGGTTATTGAAATTTTTTAACATAAGAAAAAGAGGAAAAAAGAAATAGTTTTGGAATATTATAAATCCTCATGATTTCTGTGTGTGTGTGCGCATGTGTGCACACATGCATATGTATTTAACTATTTGAATTTAATTTTGGAAATTCAATGTTTAGTTTAAAAGTCCAAAGATGAAAATGTGTACTTAATAGCATTTAATATTGATTAATGAGAGTTTGAAAACATAAATAATTCCATTTCTTAATACAACCCTGCTATTTTCTCATAAATTTCACTGTTGATTAGGTTCTTTATAAATCCTGCTTTTCCAGGTTGTTCTATAGAATGCCTCACTTTATCCACAACTGTCCTAGGTCAAGAGCTCTAGAAGTGGAAGAGCCTGGGATGGGGCTTCCGGTGCACGTGATTTGTTAAAGGCCCGTCCTGGGGGAGAGAGAGCAAGGGAAGCTGGCCGGGCCACGGAGAGGCACTGAGCAAAGAAGTGGTCTGATTGAGGTCTGGCTTTTTAGCTTGATCCCACAAGGGGCTTTGGGAGGTCAATTGGACCACAACTTTGGTCCTAAATTGAGGCAAGAGAGCAGGGCAGGCATGCATGTATTTCCCCTGGCAATGTGATCCCTGCTCAGCCAAGGGAAATTCTCTAGAGAAGAACAGAGGAGCTGTGAACCTTTAGCAGCCAACACCGAGAGCAGGTGGAGGAAGGGTGCAGGACATCTAAAGAGGATCTGGGCACGGCATTGACAGTGTCTACTCCATGATTCACTGCATTTTGTACAAGAGAAAAAGATAGTCGAAAAATAGATTCATCGAAAGAAACTTTGCCCTCACTGCCTAAGCCTATAGGCATTTGATTGGGAATTGTATAGATACGTTACCAATTGATAATATACTAAGTGATAAATCCTCAGTTTCCCCTCTTTCCAAGTATTTCCTCAGTACTGACAACTGTGAGATGGTCTAACCTTGGGTCAGACCCAGGAGACATAGATGGAGTTGCCCTGAGACTTAAGAAGATGGGTCTGATGGCTCACACACCAACAAATCTTTTCACTGTTACCGAACACTAAATTGTTCTAGCTTGCAGCATGTGTTCGTTTACACTGGCAGTGCTCCTTCATGTAAAGCTAGGTTAGAGTTTGTTGTGTACCTTGAGAAAGAAAGTATGAAATGATAACCTCACTTAATGCTTCACAAAGAAAGCACCAAGTGCAGCTCACTTAGAATTATTGATATGATTTCAAGGGAAGTGTGAGATAGAACTTTTTGTACAAATTGTCTTGTCCACTGTGCTACAGTTTTCACCACTCCAGATTTCTTTCCATGAGTTAAGCCTTCATTGCCTTGACAATACCCATTTAAAATAGAAATGTCAAAGGCAGAATTATAACTGAGCACCAAAGTCACCAAAGTCGGCAGAGTGAAATAAACACTGTAGGATTCTATGGACTTGGGCACTACTCACAATTCCTGAAATTGGGGAAAATTCCTATTTTTTTCTGTGTTTATTTTATTACTTCAGCTTGGAAACTTAGTTATGGTATTAAAAACCTTAGCTTGTTACAGCTAGTGTTGCATCATGATTATGGGAATAAAATCTCTCTCCCTCTCCCCCTTCTTTTTTTAACAACCCAAATTTTCAAAAGAATGTCTGCACTGTTTTTCTCCCCTCTCTGGCCACTCTCTCATTCACTCTTTCATTTTCACATTTTGTATTTATCATTTATTTATTCTTTCAATACACATTGCACAGGCTGTGTGTTAAGTGCTGTGAGTATCCATCAAGTGTAATAAATAGCTTCCAAACAGATAATCACAACGTAATATAGCCAAGCTATAACAGAGACTAGTATAGAATTCTGGAGAAGAAAAGCAAGAGCTCTGCCAAGAAAAAGGGCACTCACATTTGAGCAGGGTTTAGAAAGATGAGTAGGATTGTTCCAAGGGAAGAATAGGAGGAAGGCAGAGACAGAACATGCACAGGCACAGAAACACAAAAACCATCAACACAACTGAACACAGTGCAGACGGGACATAAGACGAAACCAGAATAAATCTTCAGAGCAAATCATAAAGGATCTTTTCAAAGGGCAAAGTTATATGGGTTTTCTTCCACTGGAATTGGGGAACAGCAAAGGCATATACGTCGATTTGTTTTCAGGATGATAATTCTGATATTCTTTGTAGGGTGGAGAAAGGGTCAGCAAACTTCAAAGGTTTTATTGGCACACAGCCACACCCGTGCATTTGCAGATTGCTAAACCTGCCGTCTCATTACAGGAACAGAATTGAGTACTTAACGGCAGAGACCTTATGGCCTGCAAAGCTGAAACTACTTACTATTCAGCTTTTTACAGAAAAAAGTTTGTGGACCCCCTCCCTAGAGCTAGGAGAGATTTGGGTGCCAAGATACTTAGCAGAAGGCTTCCGCAATGGCGGTGGACATGGAAGGGTGAGTGGTTGACCCAGGGCTCTAGAACAGAGATTAAGGGAAGATGCCAGGTTGAAGAGATACTTGTATGGTGAAATTTACATCCCTGTCAGCTGATTGGCTATTAGGGGGTGACAGAGGAAGGCTAAGTGTGATTTACAGATTTTCGACTTGCACAATGGATCTGGTAGTAGATCGGCACAATGGATCTGGTAGTAGATCGTGATGGCAAATGCAGAAAGAGGAAGACAAAGGTGAGAGGAAGGCAGGTGAGTAAATAACGAGTACCATTTTGGACATGTTGAAAGTGAAGTGCTGATGAAATACCTCAGGGCTGATCTCTAGTTAGCAGTCGGATAAATGACTAAAAAGAGAAAGATAGATTCACTGTCCAGAACTCTACAATATTCTGTTGAAGGCTTTATTGTAGCTTTACTATTTTATGTTGCAATTATCTGTTTGGAAGCTGTTTCTCACATTGGACTATGAGCTATTTACTTACAGTACTTAATGAACTACCTGTCAAATGTCTACAGAAAAGAATATTCTAGCGTCTCCCACCTATGAGCTCATATGTGCTCTCATCCATGTCCTCAGCTATAATTACAATAACGTCGATGACTCACAAATATGTATTCTTGCCAGACTCCATCTATGTGTGACATCTGTCATTTTTCAATGCCCTCAACCTTTGGAACACCTCCTCCCCTTCTCATTATAACTGTTCTTTGTTTTGTCAATCTTGCCTTTCCCAGGTGGAATTCCAAACCAACGTTTCCCATGCTCTTGTGGTGCTGGTGTATAAATGTGTGGCTGGCTTGCACCAACCAGATCTTTTCTTATGGTATTTGAAGGTGTGTGAGAGTATTGTAAGGTTGTGCATTTTTTCTGCTAAATAAATTAGTGGATATGTTTGCTTTTTGGAAACAGCTGTAGCAGAGGTTCTAGAGTTCAATTTCTGGTTGGGTGAATATTAAGCAATCAGTGGCAGAAATCATGAAATTTTCTCTGAAATTTCCCCTGGCTGGGTCTCTACTAATTGTGTAGTATTCAAGCTTGGCTCTTAGATTTCTAAAAACTCTGGCAACTAAATTAAAGCCCATGTAATAAGTCTCTTCTCTTTGAACTAGCTAGAATACCTATAATTGAATCTTCAATTTCATTTTAGCCTTTTTTATGCCAAATGTTGCTTCACTCTGTGCTCTAGCTACATGCAACTTCCTATCATCCCTCAAACTTCTCACCCTATCGCAGGGCCTTTGTGCCTGCTCTTCCCTTCGCCTGGGATTCTTTTTTCAGCTCTCACCACCCATTCTCAAACCCAGTGTGTTGCTTAGCTTCTGCTATTGTTATATACCTCATTCATCTTAAGTATTGCTTGTTCTGAGATCTGTCTTCCTGAAATTTCAAATTTCCCTATGAAGACCTTTCATGTACTGATGTTACTTAATCGTAATTTACATTTAATTATATGGTTATTGGATAAATGTCTTTTGATCTTCTATACTATCAGCTCTGTGGGAGCAATGCTCAATAAATTAGTCCCAGAAGATAAAATAACACCTGGCACGTGTAGGTGCTTCATAAATGTTATTGTTTTGATAATTGGTAAAAGATTTCTAAGGACTTCAAACAATTGCCAGTGCTTTAAATTTCTGTTTATCTCAGGAGAGCTTTTAAGAACACTTTATTCTTATTTTACAAATAATGGACTGTGTGTGTATACATATGAAGATATATTTTCTATCTTTGGTCAAGATTATTGGGCTGAAGGATTTGAAATCACAGGGAGTCAAATAATGTATATAAGTAGATACGTTCTTCCTCCAGGGTTATGCTTCAGAGAGATATGTCTATATCTTTTTTAAAATTTCATTTTGATAAATATAAATTGTATATATTTAGGGTATATGACATGATGTTTTGATATATGTATACATTGTGAAATTATCAAATCAAGTTAATTAACATATCCATCACCTCATATACTTATTTTGGGGGAGTAAGAAAGACATATCTATATATTATGGTGGTATGCAGAATGAATTAAGAAGTAACAGTGGTAACCTACTATGGCTTGGAGAAGAGAGAGGATATAAATTCAAAACACAAAAGAGAAAATTATTGAAGCCTAGGCCATTGGAGAATAAAATACCAGCAGTTTTTTTCTTAAACATTTATGAGAAGTATGATTTATAAAATATATTTTGAAAGACATTTTCATGTGGATTTATTCCATTTCTAATGAAAAACTATTTTGATTCAAATAATCATCCTCTAGTTTATCTTCTTGGAGAGCTCCATAGACTAGCCCTGTGGACATCTGCATTTGTATTACGTTACAGGAGTCCCACTCTTATAGCCCTTAAAATAATAATAAAAAAATGGCACAATGTTGTCTTATCACATACCATCCCATCTCTTGCAGTATAATTCCTTTCCAAAAATTTCCTGAACACATTAAGCCACTGATAATTTTGTCTTCGGCTCTACTAATATCTTGGCCTAAAAACATTTGTGCAGATAGACGAGATGCTGTGTACTCCAAGAGTTAGTACTAGTACAGATGCTCAAGTCACCAGACACAGATTTAGATAGAAACAGGGAAAACAACAATGACAACCACTTTTAAACCAACTTTGAACTGTCCTAAGACATCAGGTGGTGCAGTGCATTTCAGTGGAATTAGTAAAATTTCAGTCGGGAACATTTAATTATATTCAAGAAATATGGTGATGAACCTCTTGATTAGAGGAGGTGATCCTGACACTGTCTTCTGAATAGAAATAAAAAAATTATTATAAATTATATTGACTTAATTTTTATTGTCACTAATAATGTCATCAGAGCCAGAATTAATTCCATCAAAAAGATCCAGAGTTAGAGAAGTTTGGGACTCTTGTGTCTCCTACAGGAGGAGATAAGACAGAGTGACGCTTATTAAGGGACTTGTATGCACCCATTTCTTAAGGAAGGACTGATTTGAACATAATTGGGATTTGTCATTTGTCTCGAACTATTTACCAAATGCCTTGGCAATTTGGCAAACACAAAATCTAGTTTGGTTGAGTGTTTTTTTTCCTTAATTTTTGAGCTCAAATGATTGCTGGGAAATTCAATCCACATGTTTCAGAATCGTTTACACTCAGCTCATCAAAATGTTTTGTAAGAACTATTTGATGTCCAAGATGTCTTTTAAAGCCACTTTTCTTAGAAACAGGAACTTGTTCTTTGTTTTGTTATTTTTGTGTGTGTTTCTTTTCTAAGAGTAAACAACCTAGGAACCCAGAGAGAATGAGACAAACTTCAAAATTTTTAACAATTGGGATTAAGTAGATCCTGTACTCACAGAATAGCACATCCTCACAGTTATAATTCTAGCATAGCTTATTGATTTGGGATGCTGGTACCCAGGATTCTAATTAGTTGATTAACACCAAACTGGTGTTCAATGACTTTTTTAGAAAAATATAAAAGGCAAAGCTGTTGTTAGAAAACATACAAAATACTGATACAGTAATAACCATAGAAGGAATTAAAATATAGTCAATCGTGATTTCCTAATAAAGACACCAATTCTTCCTGGTTTCGTAGAAAAGTTCTATTAAGTGCTAAGTAATAAATTGGCAAAATATGTTCAAGCAATTTATAGAAGAGAAAATAGATATGGCTAAAAAGTATATAAAAAGTTATTTAACTGTCCTAATATTTAGTAATACTTTTATGCATATTGTTGGCAATTGTCTAGGGAGATAAGTGTCGAACATGGTGTTTCTATAAGATAAAGTTTTTATCAAAGGAAATTTTGCATTACTAAATTTAAAAACAATAAAAAAGGGAACAAAAGAAAACAAAACAACAACAAAAAAAAGAACAACAAATTTAAAAACAATGTGCAAATGCCTCGTTCCATCCGTTTCACTTCTGGTTGTCCAACCTAGAGAAATTCTCATATGGAATCATTGCAAATATGTAGCAAGAGTATGAAGTGGAGGGTGGACATAAAAATTTGGAGAGTTTTAATAGATTAAAAATAATTTTCTTTCTCAGAGAGGTTGCACTGTGTTCTGTTTGAAGTGGAATTTGTGAATAATTGCACAGCTCGACAGTGCTTATTAGTTGTCTGCTTAATAGCCCATCATGTCAATGAAGACCAAGAGAATGCTGAAGGAAGAAAACAGATTTTTTAATGAGGATTGGGAATTGCAATATTATCTTGTTTCTGATAAAGATAAGATGATTTGCTTGCTCTGTGATACTGCAATATCAACATTAAAGGAATTAATTGCTCATCAGCATTTTAACACTCATAAGATTCACAAAGAATTTAAATTAGAGGAAGAGGCATGAAAGGTTGTATTGCAGAAATTAAAAGATGAAAAGCAAAAGAAAATACAATTCTTTCAAGCAGCAATAAGACCTGAAAATACTGCCACTGAAGCAACTTATAAAATAGCTTATATACTCGGGAAAAAAGAGAAACCATTCAGTGATGTAGAAATTGTGAAAGAATGCATTGTTGAAGTTGTAGGATGCTTAGACCCTGATAGTGTTTCAAAGTACAAACAACTGCCTCTTTCAAGGAGAATTGAAACTGATAAACAGCATAAATTAGCCTTCAACTTAACAGAAAAACTTCATGCAATACTTCAAAAGGAAAATATATATTATTCAATCACTTTGGATGAATCAACTAATACTGACTCAGTGCATGTTTTACACTTCATTCAGTTCATAACAGAAGATTACTTTTTCTATGAAGAGTTATTTGCTTTGGGCACTCTTGCAAATAGAACACGAGGAATAGATATCTTCAACAACTTTCAAGATAAATGTGAAGTTGGACTGAAGTTGGTAAATTTAGTGAGTGTATGTACAGACGGTGCATCTTCCATGACAGGAAAACATGAAGGGTTTATTGCACAGATAAAAAAGTATTAATGGATACAGATGTTCTCATTTCTTTTCATTATATCTTGCATCAGCAAAATCGCTGTGCTAAAGCTACTATTTTAAGTGACACTTTGCAGCAAGTTATAAGTATTGTTAACTATATTAGTGCAAATGCAGCATGGCATTGTCAGGTTCATAACATGCTGAAGTTGAAGGATCATGTATTCGGTGTGGATTTTCCATATCATTCTAAAAGCACTGGCTATTGCAGGGACAAGCGTTATCCAAAATTTTATCTCTGCGAGAACAGATAGTTAAATTTTGTGAAGAACAGAATCAGCAATGTGAATTATTGAAAGAAGATTTCTACAGTAATTCAGCATTTCTGTGTGATATCAAAATGACTGCAACATTTCTTTGCAAGGTAAAACTAAGTCTATATATGATATGTGGCAAAAAAAATCCAAGCATTTCGAAAAAAGCTATCTTTTTTCAAAACACTTCTTCTTCAAAAGGAAATTTCGGATGAACATTTTCCCCAGTTAGCAAAAGTCCATTGATGAGCAGGTTGATATATATGAATCATTTCAATAATACACAGCTGTTATAGACCTATTAACTGGAGAATACAATGAAAGTTTCACTAACTTTGAGAATTGTGACATCACATACAAATTAGCATTTCAGCCTCACCCAGTTGATATCACCAAGGCACCTAAAGAATATGGATAGAATTGATTGAGTTTTAAGTAGATGACATTTTATTTTATTTTTTTAAATTTTTTTTTGAGACAGAGTCTCGCTTTGTTGCCCAGGCTAGAGTGAGTGGCTTGGCATCAGCCTAGCTCACAGCAACCTCAAACTCCTGGGCTCAAGCGATCCTCCTGCCTCAGCCTCCAGAGTAGCTGGGACTACAGGCATGCGCCACCATGCCCAGCTAATTTTTTTTATATATATATTTTTAGTTGGCCAGATCATTTCTTTCTATTTTTAGTAGAGACGGGGTCTTGCTCTTGCTCAGGCTGGTCTTGAACTCCTGACCTTGTGCGATCCGCCTGCCTCGGCCTCCCAGAGTGCTAGGATTACAGGCGTGAGCCACCGTGCCTGGCCAGTAGATGACATTTTAAAGTCATCATTTGATGCTAAGAAAGCTTCAACTGAAATATGGAAAAGTGCAGAATGCCACCTTCAGCAACATGGTTGAAAAATGCTTTCTTGTTTTTCAACCACTTATTGCTGCAGATCAACATTCTCCTACCTAACCCAAATCAAGACACCCTTAAGGTCACAAATGACTGATACCCATCTAGAAGATCAACTGAAACTGTGGACCTCCATGCTGCAACCAAATATTCAAATGCTCTTCAACAAAAAGCAGACACAATAAACTCATTAAAAGGTTAGTTAACTTTAAAATTAACAAATAGTTTTCATTGTTTGAAATTAAGTACATAGTAGTTAGATTTTTACAAAATAAATGTACATATTTAAGTCTATCTAATTGAAGTTTCTTGAATGCGGCCTTATTTGATTACAGTTAAATTAATGCGGCCTTCCAACATGAAAATGTTCCCACCCCCTGCCCTAGCCAGTTCACTATTTTTGTTGTTGTTGCTGTTCAATAATTAATAAGTTTTTCAGTGATTTAGATGTTTTGTGTCGTTTGGTAGCTACAATTCCAATTGTTCCTAAGTGTTCTACTATCTTAATTACCTCATTGCTCATTTTAATTAATATTTAATATATTGGAAAGAGAAGAAACGGAAAGGGAATGAATGGGGCTCAAGGAACATAAAAAAGGGACTTAATATGGGATAAAAATCAATGGGGAACAGATGATGTAAAATGGACCTTTTTCTTTTTATAATCCTACAGATTTTGCCAATAAAAACTACTGAAGCACACACATATACTCACACTTCAAAAGTTACAACAGCAAGCATCCAATTTTGTCAACCTTACCAACAGGGTAACCTGTTTCACAATTAGTAGTCTTGATCTCATTAGATATGTGGGGGGCTAAAGATACAGTTTTCTCTACTTGGAAAGCCTCCTCTCTTCAGTCAACTCCTTTATGATCCATACAAATTGTCTCATCTGGCATTTCACAAAGCTTATTCTGTCAAACAATAGCTCTGCCTCTTGTTAAATAAATTTGGAATAAGCTGAAAATTATATCTACCACTTGGAATTTCATATTGCTCATGACCAAATTAAATATTTTGAAATGTCCTGCAATAAATAATCCAATTTAGTTTCACTTAATTCAGATTCATCATTTTTAAAAATCTATTTGATATGCATGTATTAAAAAAAACTACTATTGCCATGTCATTAGAAAGTGTTTTTTCAGCAAATGCAACAGGGAAAATACTACTCTCTAAAAAAAATCTATGTTTTTATTCATTTACCCAATAATGTTCAGGGAAATGAAATTGTTGAACCACACCTTTCACTTAGAAATTCTGTGTTTTATGGACTTTTTGCCTGCTGTAAATTAGTGGGAAAAGCAGAAATTCTATGTTAGGCGAGAGATCCCATCAGTGAGTAAAATGCCCTGTGGCTGAGTTTATATTTGAGTCCAGAGAACTAAATAAGAGTGGAGTTGCCTGCCAGGATGCTGGGACTGTAAGCCACTGAATTCTTTTGATTGCCTTGAATTGTTAGAAAGTGTTGAGGTGTACAACCTAAAATTATACAATAAGCATTCTTTACACATATGCAGCTATAGAGAACAATGACTATCATTTAGTTTATTATGAATCTGGTGCTTAAAAAATAATGGCTTCACATAATTTGATATACCTTCTATTGACAAGAGCAGTTCATGATTCCTCCATTTAGTCTGGATGGATTTGCAACCCACTAGTAATGGAGTGAGCTGTGACTGTGTATGGCTTGCAAGGCTTAGTCAGAAAAGATGATACAACATTGGCTTTCTTGGATGGGATACTCTGCCTTGGAGCCCTAAGCTGCCTCCTAGGAAGTCTGACTGTCCAGGACCCATCATGTTGTGGGGAAGCCCAGATCACATGGAAAAGTTATGTGGGGCTGACAGCCTGACTGACATCCAGATTATGGGCAACATCTACTGCCAGGTATGTGAGCAAAGTTGTCTCCAGAGAATTCCAGCCCCAGCTCTTGGGTTATCCCAAGCAATCTAGTGTTCCTAGCAGAGGCATCTGATATTGTGGAGCAGAGAGAAGCCATTCCTACCATGTTGTCTTAATTCCTGACCCATAGAATTCATGAGCATAACAAAATGATTATTCTACATGACTAAGTGTTGGTGTGCTTTATTATCCAGCAATGGTAACTAGAAGAGTGGCCTTATAAATTTCAGTTTTTGACACTTTTACTACTACTAATAATTAATATTTAACTGAGTACCTATGATAGAACAAATTCTTTGGTACGTATTTTTGTACTCATCTAATCATAGCACAAATCTTGGGAATTAAGTTGTGTTATCTCTTGGCTATCAATGAAGACTTTAATGGTATAAAAGAAAGAAAGTAGCTTGTCCAATGCCCCTACTTGCAATTTAAATTCTATATCTCCAGATAATACTAACTGATATGTTATGAGGAGGAATGGGAGTGGAAATATAAAAATTGTGTCAGAATGTATTCAGTCTTTTAAAGTTCAAGTGTCTTTGAGTTCTTCAAACAATTCAAGATCCACCTAAAAGACTGAAGTAGGAAACACCACCACTAGAATTCTGATCTCTCTGTTTGGCTAAAATCTTTGTTTCCTCTTTTGTATAGTCTTTTTCTTTTTCTAGTATTCAGATTCTTTGATTGTAATTTAATTCCAAGAAACATCATGGCATGTCGATCTATAATACATGGCAGATTTGCTTTACTTCTGGGTTATTTGACTACATATGTCATAGCTGAACCATCCATATTTTCTGTTGATCCTTAAGTAGATTTATGCTTTCTGGTATCCTGGTGAAATTATGGAGATACCATTGTTTTGTTATTACTATTGAAATAATAACAATGATTAAATCATGTACCAAATACTTTGGTGCCCTGCTCACATCCCCTTGGATTCCTTTGGCCAGCTCTATAAATCCACCTTCCAGATTTTGTTTCTTCATCTTCAGTTGACTACCTGGGGCAATGGAATCGCCTCATCAGATTGAAGAACTCAAAGTACATGAGTTGTTATTTACACTCCAGAGTTCCCCAGGGCCTTAGATTATGTCTGAAATATCAAGCAATGCTTGACTTCTTCCTCTTCTCTGTCCTGCTCCCCTAAGTCCTGTACTGGTTTCTCCTGGGAGCTCTTCCCTAGTAAATTACTTGCAACCAAATTCTTATGTCAAGGTCTGTTTTGGGAGAATGAAAACTTTGGCAGAGGATCATCATGAAACTCAAAACTGTTGAAGAAAAATGTCAAGGTACTCTGACAAGAGGATCTGTAACTGACACTCAACATGTTCACTTGTTCACACTGCACAGTAGTGTTTATCTAAAGTGTTTTGGTACAATCACTGAGGAGTGAATATCAAGCACTATCATCTAGAAACATGGTGGATAGAATTCCTAGGAAATATACAGTCTATCTGGTATACAATATATTTCCATTTGAACATAAAATCTCATGGAAGAATAATGATATAAAAGGATCTATTGTTTACTGTGGATTCTAATATGGGTGGTCTAGGAATTACATTGTTGAATTTTAGTGTTTTGCCATCTTCTTTTCTTTCAACTTGTGTGGTCCATTCTTTGAGGTCTTAATTCCAAAACTAATTATAAAATATGGGAGAGGGGACTCTGGTTTCCAATGTACTTACAAATAAAGAACAGTGATGAGAAGAACCAAGCACTTGATCAATGGAAACTCCCAGCCCATTCTTAGAAATTTCATGGGAAAATCAATCTAAAGAACAATGCACTCGGAAGTCAGGACATGCCACTGCATATGCTAGAGCCCAGAGGTCATGTGGCACTTGAAGATGCTGATTTGAACAATAAGCACCTTAAGCATTGATGTAGTCATTAAATACACCTGACTTGATGGATGAATGTGTATTGGAGAAAATTGCCATACTGAATGGTAAGTTTGGGTTTTAAATAGCAGACCATCTCTGGATCATGTTTCCAAGGAATGAAGATGGTGAGCTGAGGCCACCTGGTGCAGTACACATGCAATGCTCTGGAACCCATAACACAGCAGGACCCTGTCCTTTGAGAACTGCTATCCAAATCCACTTGGAATCTAATCTCCAAAATCCAAAAACCACAAAACTATGCTTTCTATGGAGCAGCTCAGGTGAGAACTTAGAAACAGACAATAAGGCACAGACATTTCCTTAAAATTCACCTATTTCCTTAAGTCTATTCTACTTTGTCTTCCCAGTCAATCCTTTTTTTGTTTCTGTGGAAGATTCAATTAAACAAACAACATATGACTAAAAATTAACTTTGGCACATCTCAAGAGGGTTCCGGTTGGACACCTTGAATCAATTAGCTGACTCATTACTGAAAGAAAAGTGAACAATATCAAAAAGCTAAAAATAATAGCTTAAAAGCTCTCAAGGGCTTGCACCTAGGAGACCTATCTCAAAGTGAATGCTAAGAAAATATCTTTTTTGTTTTTAAGAAAGGAAGTAATATATTATAACTATACCCAGTATTTGAGTAAATCTGTCAAATGTTGAGCAAAAGAAGACATAAAAAGTACATTCTTTAGGATTTTATTTATATGAAGTTTAGAGACAAGTAGAAGTTTTTATGGTGTTAGAAGTCAAGATCCTCTTGGTGAAGATAGTTACTAGAGATGAGTACAAGGTGGGCTTGCTTCTAAGGTCCTCAAAGCATTTTTCATTCTCTTTTTAATGTAGTTTCTGGATAGCAGAAATGTCTATCTTTTGAGAATCCAGTAAGCTGTGCACTTACAATTTGCTTTTCTTATTTAGGATTATTAAATAAAGTTCATAGGAGGCCACTGTTTTGGGTTAGCCTCCTGCGCTACACCCCAAAAGACCAGAACAAACCAAAATGGAGTCACTTGTGCTAAGTGCCATGTAATCAAACTGAACTTTGAAATGGTCCAGTTTTCCAAAAAACAAAACAAAACAGGATAGTCTAGTCAGTCTGAGTCAGCATAACAAGGAAGTTCCCCTCTGTTTTAACCCTGTAAGGAAAGTAACTTTGAGATGACCAATCTGCTTTTCATTCTCTGTTTCTGCTTTTTTCAGCCCTTTTCTGCTGTAAAGCCAACCTCCTCTGCTCAGCTCTTCAGAATTTTCATTCTATTTTATGGGATGAAGTATTGACTAATTCCAGACTTGCAAATAAAAGCCAATTAGATCTTTAAACTAAGTATGTTGTAATTTTGTCTTTGGACAGGTTTCTTATGAAATTTTCAAACATTAATTGTATTCAGCTTACCTTTAAGAAAAGTATTTATTCTTCCCCCTGCATCATAATTGCCCTGGCACCTATTAAAAGTATAGATTCCTGGGTTTACAATAGATTTGCTAAATCAGATTCTCCGAGGATGGAGTCTATAAACCAAAATGATTAACCATCTCCTTGGGAAATCTGGGGCATACTCAAGTTTGAGAATTCACTGGTTCCCATTTGATTGAACTGTTCCACAGCACGTTTTTGATCACTTCAACAAATGCTTAAAGCATGGCCTTTGTGACAGCTTCCAGGGCCACGTGGTTTGCTCATCTGGGCTGTGTCCCTCCCCCTATACCTTTCAGAACTGCTGCCTGTGATCAGTTGTCAGACACTACACTCTCCTCTCTTCCATCAGACCCTTCACCCAGTAGAGTATAAGATGTTGACAAATCATTATTTACAAATGTTTATATTGATAATCCCATTTGCAAGGTAACTGCCACCCTCGCTGAGAAAAGGTGGTAAATTAAATGAACATTTGATCCCTGTAATATCCTGCCTTGTTCTTTTAAGTAGACTCTCAAAAAGGATGGAGCGTAAGCCACTGGCTTTTAATGAGACAGTTAAGAAAAAAAGATTAAAAAAGTAGGAAATGGTACCCAGGGCCTCTGGTAATTTTTTTGTTAGCAGAAAAGGGAAGCGTTGATAAGAAGAGGGCCTTTCTTTGTTCTGCCACGATCCAGGCATTGCATCACCATCTCCAGAAGCTGCTGCCTTGTCTGTGCCAGATGATAATTTGGGCATGGGCACAAATCAATACCAGGAATGGGTGTGCTGGGAGCGTGCACTGTAAGTACTGTGAGTATAAATAGAGCTGGAAGAATAACCTTTTTGTGAACTACTGTGTGGTAATCCTCGGGAAGCCAGGAAGCTGGTATGGCTTCAATGGGCCTTTTATAACATTACATGCTACCCCCCAACTGCCCTCCTCCACACACAGGGGCTGCTTGCTAAAGTTACCATTTTTAATGCAAATCATCATAATGGCTTGATAATTATTTCAATTGGCATTTACGAAGCAATTCAGTAAAAGAACAGCCAGGGCAAAACCCTCACTAATCTTCCCATCTTTCATATCCTCTGGGTTTGAGGCAGAATAACACCAGAAAGTCCCAAAGCCAGAGGGTTTTTGAAGTTTATTCTTAATGGACCCAACTCTCCCTCCCTGTTACTCTATGAAGTGAATTCGGCCCAAGTTAAACAAAATAGCAAGAGCATAATATTTGTGGTGGCTTGAAAGGAGAGGAGGCAATGACAAGCGTCCCCTTCCTCCTCGGCTTAGCTTTCAGATTGGTTGGAAAGCATTTTAACAAGTTGTTGTTATTATTGAGAAAAAATAATAATAAACATTTATCGAATGCTGTGATATGGTGAGTAACTGTTCTAAAAATGTTTTGTCTGGGAGGATCTTATTCAAAAACATCTTTTGAGGTTTTTTTCTTTTCCATAGAGGGTGAGTTTTTAACTCTTTCATAGGCTCTTAAGTAGTGTACAATTTATTCCTATGTGGCATAGGCAAAATACAAATGCTGCTCTCCTACCAGGCCTCTCCTGGACTCTTCTCACATCCAGTCTGTCCCAGTTAGAGTCAGGCAGGAACTCAGAAATGAGGGAGCTAAGAGTCAAGGAGTGGAAGCAAAGCGAGAGAGAATGACTAACTGAAATTCCTGATTGGAATTGCTTTTCGCCCACACCAGGCAAAGAGTACCAATACACATCAACATGACTACGATATACAGATAAAGTAAAAGCTGGCTGAAGGTTGTTCATTGTTGAACACGGGAAGCCTGCTTGCTAGACTGATGGAACTATGTGCTGTCTGTTTTTAGTTCTACACTTACTCCTGAAAACCCACCAGCGAGCCCTAGTTAGAAAACTGACTTCTATTTCCTTGAGACCAGCACACTAGTCAGTTCAGTGGGAAGAAGATCAATCAACTAATGGGGAAATAATAAGTTTAAGTAGTAGTTATTTGTCCTTGCTAAATAGATGATGGGATTGTTGACATTATCATTGAGAAATTGTATTAATATATGTTTTAATATCTAGATGGCTCAATGGATTGAGATGTTTTCCAAAGTTATCCCATATTAATTTTCTCTTCCCACCAAAAGGACCTGGTACATTAGAGATGTTTAATTTTTATAGCATTAATCTAGACTTGAATATTCTTAACCTGGGGTCCATGGACCTCCAAAGGATCTATGAATAGAATTCAAGGTTCTATGAACCTGAATAGAAAAAATATATATATATTTTCATCATACTCTAACTGATATTTAGTATTTCCTTCAATTTTTAATATAGGCAGCAAACAACACATATCAACACGACCCCTGATTCTGTCATATCATAGGATGGTTGTTGCAAATATCTGAGTACCATTAAGCACAACCAGACTTTGAAATTATGATAATTATTATAACATATTTAAAACATTTACATTTAATGTATTAATAAATAAGAATAAATAAACATGTATATAACATTTTAATATCACATGTTAATATCTTGATTATCATATTTCATTATAATTGCTTCCTTTGTAATCTCTTGCACTTTATTTTATGCATTTAAAAACATTATTCTTAGATAGGTCCAGGCTTTACCTGATGACATGGATCCGTAGCACCAAAAATAGTGTAAGAACTCTTAGTGGCCTCTAATGTAACTACTGATGCATCCTTAAATTTATTTTGAAAGGCATCCTTACAACTCTGGCCCATGGTAAAAGGCAAGGCAAAAAGACCCCAGGCCATGGAAAATCCTAACAAATAACCATAATGGGTCAGGGGAAATCTGAATGGACCAATTTAAGTAGTGATGTGGTTCTTTTACTTCCTCAACTTGCATTGTGCAACTTCAGGACTGGCCTGAATGTCAAGATGACAGGAACACCCAGATACAATGAACAGGCATGGAGCCAGATGATTCTGCAAAGCAAATGATGGCCAAATGGCTATTGTCACTTTGATGCTTAATTGGGCAACAATTATTTGGGAACAGAAAACAATATTTGGTAATACTGTTTACACAGTAAAGGCTGGTCTGCTTCTCACATAAATTCATCTGTCTTTGGATCATTCATTGATTTCAAATGGAACTCCCTACTTGGATGACTTCAGTGGTAGACTGAAAGAACACAAGTATTAGTAAAAAATAAAAATTAAAACCAGCAACAATAGTTTAGGCAACTATGTCTGGCTTTTCCTAAGTAGGCCGTCTGGATTGTTGGGCAGTACTGTAATAGTTTACTTAGGTCTTAAGGGAACCTTAAAGAACTCTGTATTGAAACCCTTTGTGGGTTCCCTGGGAGTGTGAATGTGTCCACAGTGTGAACTTGTAATTACGATACATCACACACATCACAATAGACTGGGTTGTTGTTGACAAAATCAAATGTCACCAGGAGTCTTGTAGAAAATAGAATTGAATTTGAGCAGAGTAAGACCATTAGTATGGAAGGATTGAAAGGAGAGAAGGATAAAGGAAAGAACACATGCCTCATCTAAAAATCACAGCTTTACCCAGATACTTCTCAGGGTTGCTATATCACAAATGCAGACCTGCTGTTGCCAAATCTGCCAACATATCAAGAAAAGCTGAAAATGAGGGTTAGGTGTGAAGCCACTCAATGTTTAGAGCTTGAGATGAGCAAATATGTCTAAAGATTGAACCTTACTGCTGGGTCATGGACTCTGCCTTGCAAGTACGACTAGATCATCCAACAAACCATCAACCAAAATGAGAAATGAGATTTATTTTCGTCCCTTCCTACCAATATGTAGGGGCAAAGGGAAAGCTTCCTCTTCACTCACTGAAAGTTAACTGAAACAAATTGACTAAAGGCAGATTAATAGGAAAAAAAGGTGTACGAAATTTATTTAATGTGCATAAGAAAGAAAAAAAAATCACAGGAGTGTGATTACATGACAATCCAGTGAGGTCTGGATGCTTATATATCCTACTTCACAGGGAAGTAGGCGAAGGGAGTGGAATGATTTTCAAGTGAAATGAATGAGCCCAAAGAATGACGACCTGGATCAAATGTCTTCAGTGCTCTGGGGAAGGTGGTGGGAAGGTGAGGGGTGTGAAAAACATTGTCTTATTATGCAGGTAAAGTCCCCCAGATGATCAGTGGAGCTGTCCTCAGAAGAGCAGATGAAAAGTCTGCCTGGCTGTCATGATGACTTTCAGTCTCTTCTCTTCTCCAGTGGTTAATCTTTCCTGGTTATTTATGAGATCCTTAGGGAAAGAGTTTTAAGACAATTGCATTTCTTTTGGAAAGATGCTTTCTTAGATAAGGAAATTCTAGAGAGAGTCCCTCCAGGTGCTTCAGAAAGAAAGAATATCAGAGACATGGGAGGCAGGGGAAGGCCAGAGAGAGAACTGGGTTCTGAAGCTTGTGTCTGAGGCCCCGTTCAATTTTCCTTAATTCAAAGCACTCCGCATGGCAAAGCACCGTGTTTTGGGATATGATTTTCTGTGCCCCAACACAAATCTTCATCCATGGCTCCCCTGAGTATACCATGATCTAAAATGACACTTTCCTCACTCGGGGTGGTACTAGAAGGAAAGATACTAGATGCTAGAAGGAACGATCTTTTGTTAAACTAAATTCTTGAAGGTTTTGCTGAAGGAGAAGGAGAAGGAGAAGAAGAAAAGGAGAAGGAGGGGGAGGAGGACGAGGAGGAGGAGGAAAGGAGGGCAAGATCCGCCAGGATCACTTATTGGGAGAACACCCAGCAGTGTTTCCAAGAAGGCACAATATGTTAGTTAATTTGTGGTGGCTGATGAAATTCAGATCATTTGAATATAGTTTGGATTAACAGGAAAATTTTGGAAGATAATTTAAACTGACCCAAAACTTGCAGGCATATACAGTGAGGATTTTTTTTTTTTTTAACATGAGAAAGTGGTTAGTTTTTCAAGGCAAAGATCTAGGTACTCAGCATTGAGCCTAGCCTGAATGTAATGAGTATAATATTGGATTTAGTACAAATCAATTATTTTCTGAAGGTGCTTAAGTGCTTAATTAAGTAGTTGCTGTCACTTTTTCAGTTTATAGTCTGATATCATGCAACTGAGTCAAAACTATTTCATCTTTATACTCCCTAGATTTTTGCTAGAGGATTTCTCTCTCTCTCTCTCTCTCTCTCTCTCTCTCTAACAGGTTCTCTTCATCTTATATCCTCACGGACTGGGCTATATTAAAGGGAAATAGAGAAAAAGAGAGAATGCATCTACTGCAGAAGGTTTGCTTACCTTCATTGTGACTTAGTACAGTTAATCACTCAACTCATGATTCTTAATATTGTAAAAGCCAGCATGCCCCAATATGGTTAGTAGATACAGGCTTATCTTTCCACAAAACTATAGATAAAAATGAAAGATAAACTTTTATGTGCACTTATTACTGACAGGGTCTTAACTCCGGCTGTCATTCCACCATGATCAGGGCAGCCTTCTGCTTCTGTCTCCGAGTCATGCAACTAAACTCTGCCTCACTTCCTTACCTCTCCTCATTGATCATTTTTCTTTTCTTTCAGCTGTTTTTCCTGACTCACATCCCTATCCTCACCAGAATCGTACACCTGCTCAAATTCAGAAGGCTCTTCTCTTTCATACCCAGCTGTGTTCTCTGACTAATATGTGAAAACCCCTTGCCTAGGAAATGGTTCATTCCTGACTCAGTTTCATTTTTAATTACACTTCAAGGCTGCCTTTCTAGATGGTATTTTTTTTTCCCCAGTACAGACACATCCAAGTGGTTTCTCTGTCTATGAAAGTGATTGGTATGTAGGCTGGATAATTTCTTTTTGCCCTTCCAGATCCACTTCCCCCCTTCTTTATCTTTCTCTGTGCCACAGGAGGCTGACCTCGATAAGCAACATAAATCAGGCTCCCTTGCCCTCTGCCCTCAGTCGGGTTTGAGCAATGGAAGCCACTGGTGAGAAATTCTCAATGGGGAGAGGAGAGAGAACACAGGTTGTTGGTGGTCATTTCTTTATCAAGGACCTTAGGAGTGGCAAGGTGTCTAGGCTCTTGCTGGTTTTTGCTTCCCTCCTTTTGCCCCTTCAGGCCTAATGGATCTCAAGGCCTCCCTGCTATTTCAAACCTCCTGGGTGCTTCATTGTCCCCAGAGTTTCCCTTATCCACATTTGTATAGCTTCAAATAGCCTGTTTCTGAAATTCCAATTACTTACCTCTGTTTGAGCTCACAATGAGTTTCTGCTAGGACCCTGATGACTCTGTGGGGAATCATTTTTATTGCATGGTAGAAGTATAGTGTAAGACGAGATCTAGATCTAGGTTTGAGTTCTAATGCCATGTTTTTCTTACTATGCAAGCTTTATTTTATGTGTTATAAAGTGAGGATAAAGATCCTTATCTCAAGGAATTGTGAGAATTAAAGTGATACAGTGATGATGGTAGTATAAAGTACTTTCTTTACTCTATAAAACTCTATGCATGTTAATTTTATTCAACTAGACTCTCAGTGCTTCGTAATTCTCTGCATATTATTTATTACAGAAACCTGAGTCTCAGAGAGCTTAAATCATGTTTCCATTATAGCAAAATAAAAACCATTTCCTTAATTCCATAGTACCCTAAATGTTTGTTATATAAAATAATTAAATCCCTAACTTATGTTTGTGTGTGCACATGTACGCAATGATTCTTTGCTTTAATGGGTTTATATAATATGTAAGGGGAAAAATGCACAAATATCATCAATATTACCTTACATGTAAATGTAAGATCGTATTTGTGTGTGTGTGTGTGTGTGCAGGGTTGTGTTTCCATGTGGACCCACTTTTATAATTGTTTAAATAGGTCATGTGATGTTCATGGTTTAAAAAAAATTCTATGTGTTAAGTGTAATCAGCATGTAGGGATGCGATAATTTCAAATTTCCATGGATCAGTAGGTAAAGCAGCAGCTCCTACCTTTAGCCAAAAATTAGTGATGCTGTTTCTTTACAGGAGTGCCTAATGGGAGAATTAAGAATACAATGGATGTGTTTTTTACCTCAATTATTATATCAAACATTATTGCAATCAGTAGGAGGAGGCAGTAATACTTAACTTTTCACATTCTATTTATTGTTCACACCAAGAACAGTGCAGTTCTGGCAATGAATTGATCCAATCAGCACCTGTTTTATAGTGCTGACTTCTTAGCACATGGTTTCTATGTGAACCACAGCCTCGTAGAAGAGATATGAATTAGAAGAGAAGCAATTAGACATCCTCTTATGTATTTTGACCTAGAAATGAGACATGTCACTTCTGCTCATAGATTCTTGACAAGAACCATCCACACAGCCCCACAAAAGAGAAGTGGGCTATGAAATGTGAAGAAGTTCATGGACTTTTGAGGAAAAATTGAACAGTAAATATCGTTGCCATATCCAATGTCATTTTAAGGTCTCTCACTTAATTGCATTGAGTCTCATAAGACAGGCATATGTGTCTGTGTGGATCACCACATTTTATATTAAAACTAAAAAACATATAACAACTTTAGCAAATTGGAAGGTGAGTCTGAAAAATGATTTGGGGGCAAACTATGTCTCTTTCTTGGTGCAGAATTTTCTAGCTATCACTAGCTGGATTCTCATTGTATATTATGACTTCTCCATAGGATACCTCTTTAAACATGGTAATTTCTATAAATAAGGTTTCTTGATGATTATATTTATTCTTATTGTAGGAAATGCACAGATTATTGGAATTCATTAACAGTATGGGATCTTGAGACATCTTTCCCGTTCTCTTAAATCGAGATAAAGCACTTTTAAATGATGTCAGGTAGAAACTAATATTTCAATCAAGATTTTCAGAGAGGAGATTACACACTTTCCCATAGTAATTCACCCTAAAATTGAACAAGTTGAAGATCGGTCAATTTCTCAGCGCAGTTTACTATATTTCCCTTTGGTTTTGATCTCGGGAGAAGTGAACCACAGTTGCTCTGTATTCTTGCCAGGGATATTTTTTCATCTTTGTTTTATTTCGTTTATTCTTATGTATCATGTTACTCAGCTGCCGTCAGTTGTTTCTTCCCCATAATGAATAGTCCTGGTTCTTTGAATCTTTCCTTCTAGATTTAAATCTCCAGGCCTTACTCATCACTGTGGCTTTTTCTTCTAACCTGTCCAAGTCTCCTATTTTGTAATTTCATGGTCGAACTTAGATTTTGGACAATGCAGCAAGAATGAGTAAGGTATTATTATTTTCCAACAGAAGTACATTGCAGCAAGTACTTATATTGCCGTGTACTTATATTATTGCACTTATATTAATTGTGCAAAGTGGCCACATTTACAGTGTCCTTTACAGATTTACCAGAGCACAGTATGTAAAGACCTACAGTATTCACTTGGGAAGTTAATTCTCCACAACTAAATTTCACATTGAATTTATTGCTATTTACTTTTTTGTTTGTTTTTGTTTTCCAGTCCATTTGGGACTTGTTGGCTGTATGACTTGAGAAAGTGTGTGGAACATTTCTGGCTGAGAGTAGAAAAAGAAATCTCATGGGAAAGTAAATCCTCACACGAGTGTCAGTTGAAATTTTGGATGGTGATGAAAGTCAGATCATTTGGATAGGCTGTGGATGAACAGATAATATTCTGGAGGATTATTTGAACTAACTCTGAACTCCCAAGCATGTATGGGTCATCTATCAGTAGGTATCCATGAGGCTAATGCATCCATCTATCCTAATTTCATAGGATATCTTATTGTATTTTAGTTTCCACATGCATAAAGAGAGCAGAATATTAATTGTCTCACCTGCTCACTGGTTTATTAGAAAAAAAGAATATTTGGTTTATTATACTACCTACAAGCAAACATCTATCACCTGTGATAATAAGGAAGATAATCTCTTTATGCTCTATGGGGAATGAGGAAGACAACGGTCAGAGAACAGAATTGATCTGGCCTAGAATGGAAGGCACATACTTGTTTCCTTTTCTGTTATCAGCAACTTCAAGAAAAGAGGATAAACTCAAGTCCCAAAGCCTAACTGATGACCTTAGACCTGGTAAAAATCAACCTTCAACAGAACAATGAAGTTACAAAGAAAGCGTGCATAGCTATCTTTCTTCCATGGGTAAGAGAAGTTTAGTCACAGACACTGGCTGAGGCACTGGGTGTCACAGGCTTTTCCTAGTGACTGTGAGGATGTGGACTGGATGTCAGGGCAGCAAAGAGATGTGCCTCTGTGCATGGCTACTAGAGGATTTTATCAGCAGACACTAAGACAATCAAGTCTACTCTAAAGTAATTGTCCACATATGTGGATTGTACTGCCTTCCTCTCCTTTCCCTTACCAAGTTTTCTTCTCATTAGTTAAACAAAAATCCCCCAAAACCTATTTTTAGAAAGTACACTACAAGAATTAATTACAACATATCATTCTTGTGGGGCATAAAAAAATACTGAATAGTTGCAGAGCACTTTATTTATATTACCCCCTAGAAAAATCTTGCAATGACATTTAAATAATTGCTTGTTTACTCTTTGAAGAGAATGGGAAGCTATAAACTATATCCTAAATCACTTTAGATTGAAAATAATCCAATCCTGCGCTTCTTCACTTTGGTCCAGTGGTGGCCAACATTTCTTCTTTAAAATACAGGTTATCTTTGATTTAAGAAGTCGAAAGCTTTGATCATTCATGGGTCGTGATGTAATTCACTTAACAATATTGTGAAGAGTACAGAGAGAGTAAGTTTTATTAACTGTTATCTAGAGGGCGAAGTGAAGCTATGGAAGATAATTAGCACGGCCATTGGTGGAGATGGGAACAGATTCTGTTTTGACTCACATTTTACCCATGCAACCTATCTGAATCTCTGACTGGTTTTGATTCTGTTTTTTCTTCTTGAGATAATTATCTTTTAATAATACCCAACAGAAACATTTGATGATGGATAATTTTTTAAAAAGATAGTGATTAAGTTCTATGAGTGTCAATTTTCCTCCTAAAAATGAGGATGATGAAGAAGATAAGTTGATGTACATTTTAAAATCCATGTTGGATCATGTCTGCTTGTTCACTTCTGGATTCTAAGCACCTAGAAGATTTGGGGGGCATATAGGTGGTACCCAATAATTATTTGTTTAATGAAACTGAACTGAAGCGAATGGTTCTTTCCAACTCTCACTTTCATTGTTCCCAATGATTTTAAAACAGTGCATCCCTTTGACTGACGATACAGTCATCAAATCCCTGGGGCAACAGAAGGGGGAATAACCTCAAAGACAAAGCAATGCTTCCCTTCGACACGCAGTTGTGTAGCCAAAGCATTAGAGAAATTTGTGAATCTGAGTCCCATGATATTATCTATGATCCACTGACTTTTCCAAAAAACAAAACCAGGGTAAACAATATAGAGTAAAGTCCAGCACAAATCTTCATCAGGGATTAATTCTGTCCCTGGAAGACTGACAACATCTCAGGAGGTTTACAGTAATCACATTCAACATAGAGCTGTGGGACTTTCTCCCAGGAGTCTCTGCAGGAATTCTCTTGTGTTTTTCTTTATATAGTTTTATGGAGTGAGGGAGAAAATGATAATGGCTCCCTAGAGGATCTGGCTCACAGAA
>CM052436.1:189963318-189991675 GCA_028533085.1 Varecia variegata | reverse complement strand
AATGACTGCCAGATAGGCCATCGGGATTTGCTCACTGACTGATGTCCACATGTTAAATCCAGATCCAAGTTGTCAGGATATTGGAAGGAGATGTTATAAAACATAGATTTCGTGTTTACATTTAGCTCCAGATGGAACAGCATGGAGAGTTCCCTGGCATAACTTGTTCTTTTACATCTGTGGAGCAGCAGTGAATTGATTGTGTCTTCCCTGGAGATCAAGATGGGTGAGGATGTTTGGATAAAAATCAAAAGACTATGTTGGACACTGTAGACTTGAAAATTTTTAGGAGCACCCTCTCCAAGCTAATACAAACTTTGAAGAAGAAAATGCGGTAGGATAGAGAAAAGTTTAGAAATGTGTTCATGGGAAACAAGGGTGGTGGTTATTGGAATTGACTATTCTCAGTGCTCTCTACTCAGAGGACATTTGGATGGTTCTGGCTAATTCCAGAGAAGGGGTGAGTTTTATAAAAGCACCAGGAAAGGTTCAGGAAAATCATAAGTAAGAAGAAGAAGAAGATTAGAAGATTTATAAGAAAGATGTAGAATCATGGTATCTAAAATCATGAAAGGAGTCTTGGAGTACAGTGGGAGAGGATTTGCTACATCTGGTACATCCGAGTATAGTGCTGAGACCTTCTTTTCCACGTTGGTATCAATGCCTCTGTTCATCAACAGCCCCATCCTCTGCTTTCAGGTGTTTATCAGTAACTTAGATCGTTAAAAATCCTTGAGTTCCCAAGGGACTGTTTGCATGGGATTTAGCAAAATCTCAGAACAGGACCAAGAACATTTACTGAAAGAACCATGTACAAGCAGTTGGCAACTTGGTTGAGCCCTCACTCCCAGGAACCTAGAGGATATCTTCTCTAGCCAGATGATGTAAATTCTTATTTGATTGTCTGTGATGTAATCTGCATGCATTGGTTGCTTTTCCACATAGCTTTCCAGAGCTAGCCATGAGAAAGGCTTCATCTGAAAGTTGACTTAACCAAACCCTCTTCTTTTCTTTGGCCCATTCCACCTTCCTCCTCAATCACTGGTTCTCAAGGTGTGGTCTACAGACTAGTAGCATCAACATCAGCTGGACACTGATTAGAAATGCAAATTATTGAGCCTGACCCCAGACCTACTTCAGAAATTCTGGGGGTAGGCTGAGCCTTCTGTCTTATCAAGTTATCCAGGCAATTTTAACACATGGTAAATTTCGAGCACCACCATTCTAAGGTCAAGCATGACCCCTGTCAGCCCAGGTAATCTCATGTGTTGGGTTTGGATGGAGAACTACAGCAGGTTCGTCATCTCCCCTTCTTTCTCTATTTGCTCCATACTCAGTTCCACCAGAGCCTTCTCTTTGGAAGTGTAGGAGCCCAGACTGGACGTCAAAAAAAAAAAAAAATTGAATCTTTTCCTTTGTTCTTTTGTTTTAACATTTCTAATTCTCCTTGAGGTATTGTGGTTTCATCTGACAGAGAAGGGTCAGTAAAAAGGAAGTATACAAAAGGGAAAAAAAAATCTTAGATATGATCGCACCATCTGGGGAGATGATATTAGACAGATTATATAGTCCATCTAATTCAACATCTTTTTTATTTTTAGCAGATAGAACACATATGGAGAAAATATACCTTTATATAAACAAAAATCAGTGAAATCAATTTTGCTTTGCTTTGTGGTTAGTCTATATAAGTGACATTAATAATCAAGAAGATATTAGAGAATCTTTTTTATCTTTATTAAAAGTCACATTCTTGATCTATAAATGTCAAATCATCTGTCCTAATGCTTCTGTATCTCTAGAATACATAAGAATGCAAGAAATGACTTTCAGAATGATCACCCTGAATAAATCAACATTTCAGATCATCAAAACAATTTCACTGAGAGTTTTTCAGCATCCAGTATAGTAGTAAGCTCCAACTATAAAAATAAAGTAATCAGAACTTGCACTTAACAATTTAACTTAAGTTGCCATCTCCTGTTAGAGTTAGGTCAATGCTTCCTCAAAAGTTATATCTAGACACAATGACTGACTCTTCATTCAAAATGTTGATTTTATACTTTTATCATGTAGGAAAAAAAACAGGCAGTGTGTTTGTGTGTGGTTGTGGGTGTATGCCTTCAGTCTCTTTTTCTCTGTTATCTTTTTCTTTTCCTTCTTTAAACATATCTATGTTGCTTCCACCCTATTAAAATAAAACATAATAAAATAACATAAGATATTTCTCTTTTGAACCCTATTTTATCTCTATAAATACTGTGGCAAGCCTACTGTATGGAAATAGCTTCTTAATAATTATTTTTGGTTCTAAATGATATTCTATTAACTAAGGTTGCAAATTTAAAAGACACATTTATTTCAAAATGTCACGTTCAAATTTTAAAACTTATTTTTATTAGTGAAGCTATTTTTGAAAATTTGCACTTGTTAATTTATATTTAATCAATTTTATTATATTAAATATCCATAATGATTAGCCCCCTTTAATTAAATGTCTGAATGTATTTTAAACTGCCATCAGTTCTCAAACATATTTAATTTCATTTAGAACTTCTAATGCATGTTGGGACAAACTTGCCAACCTAAAGCAAAATCCTTCCAAGTTCTGAAGTAACTCTTTGGAATCTAGTAGCTCAAACTTATAAATCAGGTGAATTAGGTAATCTTAAGCATTCTACTATTGTTTACAATTATGTTGTATTACACCTTTAAATTTAAAATCATAATTCTCATATCAGTATTTCAAGTTGAAATCATAAAGTTAATCTGCTGAGTACTCTAATATATCAGATTCTCTTAAAATTGCAACCCCCTTTATAAAAACACACAGGTCATACCTAAATATAACAAGAAACTTCTTAATATTAAGATTATGATGTATTTTATCATCTCACTATTTAACTGTAAATCTTCCAAGTTATTATAAAGTGATGTACTCAAATAATTAACTAAGGAACAAAATGTTACGGTCTCTAAGTTTGCTATATTGAAAGTAAGAGATAGCAGTTAATTGATAAGAGATTTCAGACCAGGATTCAAACCCCAGGAATTATGTACTTTCAAGATGAACCAATGGGAGCCAGAGGTAAATACATCATTACCTTCTATGGTTACTTATTTTTTTTTTTTTTTTTTGCTACTAGACACTTATGTGCTTCTGCTGGGATTGCATTTTCCTCCCTCATGACTTGGACATTTTTAATTGTATACTTTATTCCAATATTTTATCTTTCTGGTTGCTGCTAATTACCTTTATCACTTGATTACATTCAACTAACCTCTTCATTGACTAACTGGATTTTGCATTATGCGTCCACTTGTCTTTTCTGGATATTGCCATAATTCTTTTGTCATTTTTTGAAACAAGACTTTTTATAATAAAAGAGACACTTGCATGTTGTAACAGTCATGGATCGCATTTGGATGCATATGACAAACCTCCAGCTATCATAGTTAAATCAAATCAGAGTTTAGTTTTCTTACAGAATCCGGGGCTGATACAGCAGTTCCATGATGCCTTCAGTGCTGTAATGCCTTTTATCTTTCCCCTAATCCTTACTTACCACTTTCGTCCTCATCTTTACTGCATGAATGTGTGAGGTGGCTCAATAGTGACCTTTGGGGGAGAGAAAATAGTTCTTTTTGAACCTACCCATTGCTAGGTTCATGGCTGAGACCCTTCTAACAAAAGGAGAGATTAACAAGAGAAAAGCATGATAGTTTATTTAAATTTTGTGTGCCACAGGAGCCTTCATAAGGAATGAAGACCCAAAGAAATGGGAAGACGTGCATTTTTGTTAAGTTTGATGAAGAGTAGATGATCAGGCAGCAGTGTGATTGGACAAGGGGATATGATCTCATGATCATAAATTGAGGAGACCTTAGCAAGGCCTGTTTGTTCAGATTCTTCTTAGTGTCCCTGCTGTGTCTTCACAGAATAAGAGCATTCTTTTTCTCTGGATACAGGGAGTGCACCTCTGGAACAAGGGTCTTCTGACCTACTTCAGCAGAAGGTCAGAGAATTTTTTTATGGCCTGCATCAGGGAAGAAAGTCAGAGAGACCTTCTAGATTCTGCTGTTTTTGTAAATGCCAAGGTGCCGTATTTTAAGGCAGTATGTATGGAATCCCATCACTTTCTAGCTACTCGCCAGGCAGGAAAAAGGAAAAAATAAATGATAAAGGAGGAGTGGATATAATATAGGGATAAGGCAGGAAAACAAGGCCGAGAGGACCTGAGTGCAGCCATTTTGGCCGATACCTGACCCTAACTGCTCTGAACAAGGAAGGCACCAGCTGGGGACCACTTGAGGATGGACGAATTACTCAGCCGGATGCCTTACAAACTGTGCTTACCTTTCTGTGACAGCAGTTGATGAGTAACATTTGTGGCCTGACCACAGGACTATGCTGGTCACATATGGCTGTTTCCTAACTGGGTTTTTGAACATTTAAAAAGATTATCGTTGCTCCGTAAGGACTCCTTCTCCAGCTCAGGAGAGGATCCGTATTCAATCTGTGGAACAGGATCTCCTGTCTATCTCTGTCTCAAAAGCAAATGTCATAGTTGGCTTGCTCTTGAATTCTTTTCCTGCACGAAGTCAAGAACCCACTTGGCGAGTTCATGGCACTTTCCTCCGTTCATTGGGACACCCCTGCATCAGACGCTAGCTCAGGATACTAAAATTGTCCTCACATTTTTGTGATCTCTTTATTGTATCTCTTTGACCATGAACTGCCTTCATTCTAGTAGTATTCCCATTATTTTTCTTTCTAACCCTTATAATACTGTCACCATAGCTATCTTCCTAAAAAAACATATTTACTATGTAACTCTCTTGCCTAAAATCCATAAGAACTTCTCCTTGCCTACAGGAGAAAGCATTAATTTCTTAAAGATGCTAATAGAGCCTTTTATAACCTTATTCCTAGCGTTCTGGTAGACCTTTCTAGCTCCCTGGGAATATCCCATAATGGGCTCATTACAACTGTCATGCCATCACTTTTGTTTGACTTTACTCTTGCTGTTCTTCCTACCTGGGAGAGCCTACCTCCCATTCTCACTAACAAATTTGACAAATACTATACATATAAATTCTTCTGTGAGTCCTTGTTTTCCTGACTTTATTCCTCAGGCAAAATTAATTGCTTTATTTTCTGTGCTCTCACACAATATTTTTTGCTTCCTTTGTCATTGTACATGTAGAATTGCCACACTATATTCAAATCTGCTCTGATTTCTATCTAAAAGACTTACTTTATCTTAATATTTTCTGCATGCTCCATAGTAAGTAGTTAATATCAGTTAGATAGGGGAAAATAACTTTAAGAGATCTATTGTGCAATATGTTGACTATAGTTAATAATCTATTCTTAAAAATTGCTAAGAGTAGTTTTTTAATTTTATTTCAGAATATTACAGGGGTACAAACATTTTGGTTACCTAGATTGCTTTTGTACCATTTCAGTAAAAGTTATGTGTGCCCATCCTCAAGATAGTGTGCATTGTACCAGTTAGGTGTGAATTTTAAGTGTTCTCACCACAAAGCATGATAAGTATGTGAAGTAATATATATGTTAATTAGTTCAATTTAGCTGTTCCACATGTGTACATATTTCAAAACATCGTGGACATGATAAATATATACCATTTTTATTTGTCAATTTAAAAATGTAAGAAATAAATACTAATTGAATTAAAAAGAAAGTCTACTAGTTTTAAGTATTCTGTGGAATATGATGAATGACATTAAGAAGGAATATGCTTTGTCCTTCACAAATAGTAGATTAGAAGTACTTAAAGGAGAAAAATAGAAAATGATAATTACGGCAGAAAAGATCACTTTTTTATAATGGAAAAGACTAACTTTATAGATATCAATTATAGAGAGGGATATTTTCAATAAGGTAGAAAGAGATTGTTATTAAGACGTGGAAAAATAAATTGACCAGCAGGGTAAATTTCAACTCTTTTTATTTAAGCTGTAGTACTATAAACTAAAAATAAAATCCTAAGCTGCCCATCAACTTAATGGACCTGTCTTGGCCAAGGAGACCCCAGAGAAACCTTAAAACTGAGTTCCCAGCCATGAAGGGAAGGGAAGTTAAACACACTTCATTATACTCCTTCCCTTTTTGGAGCTCAGACACAACAATTGACCAAAATTAACATTAAAAAGGAGATCATAAGACTGGCAAAATAGACTTTTTGTGACAATAATATGCTAAATTATTAACAGGACCTAAGGCCGTGCAAGGCAAAGATTAAATCACAACTTCAGGCCATCAGTTTGCTTAACAGATCACTTTGGGTATATCCTGACTTGCTCTCTGATTAGCAGACCCCGTTATTTTAACTCAAGTATTCTACTGACTCCAAGTCTTTAGACAAAGCTTTACCTCTTTCACCAATTACAAACCAAAGAGTCTTTGAACACATATATAACCTGTAAGACCCCTGCCCGCTTCAAGATGATGTCCCACCTTTTTGAGCTAAACTAATATATGCTGTGAGGGAGAAGAAAAACTTCCCTTTAACCTCTGAAGTTTTGCTGAAAGATCAACTCAAAGGCAGATTAATAAGAGAAAGAGATTACAAATTTATTTACTGTGGGCATGGGGAGAAACACAGAGTGATTACCCAATATCCCAGTGGGATCTGGAAGTTTATACACTCTCATTTTAGAATGGATGGGAGGTAAGGAATATAGGTAATTCTGTTGAGTGGTAATAAATGGTTACTGGGGAGGATGAATAGATACTTGTACCTGGGAGAATGAATGGATGGGGGAAAACAGATTGACCTGTAAATGATTCTCTTTGGAAATTAAATTAATGTGAAAGACAGGTATTACCTTTAAAATGGATTGTGCCTGGTCTGGATGCATTTGTGATCTTCTTTTCTGTAATATATTGAGGGAACAGGGAGAGGAAGGAAAGGCAATTGTTCTTTTTCACGGGCTCCTCTCATTTTATGCAGACAGATGGAAAGCTCCTTCCAATGCCTGTTGATCTCTAAGGGCCTTTAATTCAAAATACTATTTATACCAAGGAGTCATATTTTGGGGTGAAATTTTCTGAGCTTCTTCAGTACCTTCCATGTATTCATTTGTGATTTTACCTGTAATTCCTGTCTCCTAAAATGTATAAAACCAAACTGTAACCTAAACACTTCAGGTGCATTTTCTTTCCTTTTTCTTTTTTTTCCTAAGAGGCAGAGTCTCACTCTGTTACCCAGGCTAGAGTGCAGTGGAACAAGCATAGCTCACTGTAGCCTCAAAATCCTGGGCTCAAATGATCCTCCTGCCTCAGTACCTAGCTGAGACTACAGGTGCATTCCACCACACCTGGGTGATTTACATTTTTTTTTTGTAGAGATGAGGTGTTGCTATGTTGTCCAGGCTGGTCTAGAACTCCTGGCCTCAAGCAATCCTCCCAATGCAGTTTCCCAGAGTGCTGGAATTATAGGCTATAGGCATGAGCCCCCACACCTGCCCTTGGGTGAATTTTCTTAGGACTTCTTGATACTATGATACCCAGGCTGTTGGCCATTCATATTCAGCTCAGAATAAACCTCTTTAAATTATTTTTACAGAGTTTGGGTTTGTTTTTGGTTAACAGGAATACCTTGATGTACTTTCCAAAGGTAATCAACAGGAAAAAGGAAAAAAGCAAGCAAACAAAAATAACTATCAAAGGTGGGAAAGGGGGACTGTGTGGTGTATTGGGAGATCTCACAATCCTTTGTAGGAGAAAGACTACAGCTACGGTATGTGGTAGGTAAGCCAAGTGAGCTTCTTGCTGTATCTACATCTGTTTGCTGGATTAACACATCTATCATTTCCCAATGTTAGCTCAATCCCTCCAGTTTAGCTTTGTCTTCGCAAACCTCATTATACCAGTTGCATCTGTTACGGCAACTCTGTCATTGAATTAAATGTTGCCTATTCTGCTAAATAAATAAGGGAGATATATTGTTTCTACAAAAATAAATTTGAATTATTTCAGAAAAACTCCATGAATATGAGTTCATTAAAATTATATTATTAAAGTAAGGATAGATGAAACAACTATGAAAAAACGGGGGAAATGATTTAATCATGGAAGGACTTGGTACTTGGTAGCAAGAATAAGATGTGGGCAATATTGGTCTCTGCATTTGTCTATTTATTGGCGTGGTCATAAAAATATACAAATGAACTATTTATAAAACTATGAAATATCTTCACTTGCCTTAAATTCTTTCTGGAACAATGGATGTGTTGTACATATGGGGAAGCATATATTTATATTTACTACACATGCAACATGATTATAGAGAGGATGTGATGTACATATGCACACATGGATAAGTATCCACTGTATATCTCTATCTGTATCTCTATATCAATAATATTCCTATATTCATACCATATGTACAATGGCTCATGTCCCTGCTGTCTCTTCTCACTGCAAATTACTTTAAATTTTCACAAAAGGCAATGTTACATTCATTTAGAGAAATATTTTTTGACTTACCCTTGATGTTGCAAAGCCACTTAATTCTTGTAACAGCTTTTATTGACAGAATCTTGCCTTAAATGTTCTTGTATATCGCTATACCTTTTTTCTGCCACCGTTGGCCAAGGCAGACCCATGATTTTGTTCCACACTGCTTTGCATCATCATTTGCTGTGAAAACAGGCTGGACACACTTTAATAACATTCGTTATTAACATATTTTAACTTTAAATCTGTTAACTAAGATATCGTGTATTCATAGCGTACTTGGGTCATAAAAAGGCCGGAAATCTGCCTTTACATCTCATGGAAATGTCTTATGAAATGTCTAGTAATACACCCGCCTAATTGCAATTTCCTGTAACTTAGAGTGGCTTTTAATAAAGCTTATTCTTTTTATGTTTTACTATAGCCTGACTTCTGGATTGTGTGATTTGACATCAGAAATAACTTAGATGAGATTATTTCCTTGTATTTTTACTCCCAGGATATGTGCAGTCACATTCTTTTCTATGATGAAAAAAAAATTAATAAAACACTCAAGAAACAAATGGACCACAATTCCACCAATTCAAAATTATTGCAAGGAGGGTTGGCCAGAATCTAGAAATGTAGGAAATGGTAAAAGAGGCGCCATATGTTTACTTTCAACTGAAGGCAGTAATGGGAACCCACTTACAACCACAATGTACCTAAGCAAGCGTCCTGCTGAGACTATCATAATGAACAGAAAATACTTTCTTCCTTCTCTGTTAATTATTGATGCTACTGCTTATGTGGTTTTAAAAGTAATTGAGAACAGTGGTTTATTAAGAAAGTTAAACACTCCTCTGCCCCACCAAATCTTGTTTAAATCAAGATTTATTTTATAAAGTATATTTCTTTTCCAAATGTTATGAATTCTTAAGTATTACATCAGATAAATAAAATCACCCATGTTCATAAATCCAGAGAGAAGTATATATATATATATATATATATATTTTTTTTTTTTTTGGTAAATCTAAAAGCTTCAGGTTAGTTCAGAGTTAAAGGGCAAGAAAAAATAATCCATTTTAGAAAATTTTTCCCTTATGTTTTATGACTGTCAAGTACATGCAAAATGTAACAAAGAGTGCATGGAAACTAACTCTTTCTGAGTCTTTGATTATCTGAAAATATCTTTAATTTTGCCCTTGATTGACAGTTTGGCTAGTTTTAGAATTTAGGTAAAAAACATTTTCTTTTTTTCTAAGATCAGTGAAAACATTACTGAAAACATTTATTTCTGAGATCCAAAATTGCTAGTTAAGTATAGTTTCAGTCTGATTTGTGTTTCTTTGTAAGAGGTCACTACTTTCTTCCTGGAAATTTTAATAGCTTCTGGGTATCCTTGGTGTTCTGAAAATTCACAAGCTACATAAGGTATTTTAAAAATGTATATATTTTGTTCAGCAGTTTGTGGGTATCTTAAATCTTAGAATTTATGTCACTCAGCCATTTAGCTCTAGAAAGATTAGTTTTTTTTAAAGTTCCCTTGATAATTATTGTTTCATCGCCATGTTTTCTTTTATCTTCTTATGAAAGATTCCTTTTATCACATATTGAACCTCCTTGATAGATCATATTTTGTCTCTTTTTGGTCATATTCTCTCTCTCTTTCTCTCTCTCACACACACATGCACATACAAAACCACACCTGGAAGACTTACTCAAATTTATTTTTCATTCTTTCTATGGAATTATTTTCTCTGTTTCTTTGAACAGTCACATTTTTTTTATTCTTTTTTTATTAGGAAATATGACTGCCTGAGAAAGATATTATTTTCACTTAACAAAAAGAAAGAGAAAAGGAAGTGATGCCATGTGCAAAGAACATACTGAGAACGTTCTGTATTTCCTAATTTGGCTTAACTTCTAATATTTTCAACAAACATCCCACACATGCCGGTTTTGTTGTTGTTGTTGGGGAGAGGGGCTAGATTGGGAAGGGAGATTCAAATAGTCTGTCCCAGAGAGGAATAATTCTACATCGGCTACGGTATGGTCTTGGTGAGTTTTGTAACTGGTTCAAGTTTGTAAGTTTGCCATTTTCAATTGGATACTAAAAAGGGATTAAATCTAAACTCATGGTCTCTTCCTATTCATTGCACAGAATATATTAGTACCATTTAAAAATATATGTTTCATTTCCACCTCCTTTTTCATTTACTATCTTTATTTCTGTTTCTTATATACTATAATTTTCAGATCATCTTTTATACTTTAGGTGTCTTTGAAATCCACAGTTAGTCTTTCTCTGAACACATTATGTGAAAAAATTTATAACAATGAAGAAATAAACAGAGTAAACTATCTGGCTATTGTTTCAGTCAACATTTTATATCCCAAAACCTGTGTAGTGATATTTAATTTAGAAGATATAAAGAAAACGCCAATAGCAAAGAGTCAGTATGCACTGCATACACACAAAATGAATTTTTAAAAATTTGATCAAGGTAATTTTAATCAATGGGAGAGTTCCAAATATTCCCTGTTTCATGAGATGTCTCTTGATCACATCAGCCTCTACTCATCTCTTCCATTTTGAAGACATTTTGACATTATATCCTGTGGAAAAATACCAATTTCTTTTTGATTTTGAGGAAATTGTATCTCAACACTTTCTATATGTGAAAATGAAGCCCATTAGACATGATGGTCATTTTTGCAATTCCGCATTAAAAGGATTTAGTTAATCTACAGTATGTATGGAGGTGCCTTGGTATATGAATTATTTACCTTTTGCACCAGTAATATGGCATAGCAAACCATCCCATAAAACTGGTGGCTTAAAACAATAACCATTTATTATTTCTCGCAAGTGTTTGGGCCGTCTGGGTGGTTCTAGCGATCTGGGCCAGTTTCAGCTAATCTTGTCTAGGCTTCCTCACGATTCAGCAGTCAGATGGTAGGTTGGCTGGGAATATATACTATGATAGCTTAGTATGGGAAAACTGGAAAGGCTGGGATGACTGGGACAATTTAATTATCTTCCCTGTGTTCCCTACATCCTTCCAGAAGGTAAGCCCTAGCATGTGGGTAACAGCTCAATAGCACAACCATGTCAAGGTGAATTCCTCTGCACTTCTATTACCTTTGTCTTTTGGTCTTAAGTTGGCTGCTCAAGGTATTTCCTAGTTGTCCTCAGAGAGAAGAAGTGGGAAGAGGGAAGCAGCCCACCTTTACCAGAAAAGCAAAAGTTTTTCCCCAAACACTTTCAAATTTCATGTTAGGACTGTCACATGATAATTCTAGCAGAAAATTAGTAGAAATTGAGAAGTAGGAGTGTAATTGACTGAGGCCAATCGTGATCCATTAGTTGTGGAATCATATCATTGATTCATACAAAATGAGAGTTCTGAGTATTGGGTAAGAAATTCCAAAGTCCAGGACACCCTCTCTCCCCACTATGAACTAGAATTGTTCTGGAGGCTTCAGCCAAGGTAATATAAGAAACATAAGCAATACACAGAGCTTTGCATGAAAAGAGGTGATCAAATTTTAATTGCTTCCAGGTGATTTAATTATCTACTCAGGTAATGTGAGGGAATTAATTAGAAACTGAGAGAACTATTAGAACAAGTTGGAGATTTGAGTAGAGTGGCCTGAAATAGGATCAAGATATAAACATCAAGCAAAAATATTCCAAGTATAATAATAGTAATAAAATATCTAAATATAAATCTAATTTTTTTAGCAAACCTTTTGTAACCAGAAAAACAAGTTACACATACACACAGAATTGTGTGCATTTTATTTAAATCATAAAAATGAAAAGCCCTCATCAAAGGTAATTAGTTTTTTATCCCCAAACTTAAAATGCAAAACCCATATAGAAATGGACCTTGGTAAGGCGTAATAGGGAAATAAGGAAGGAAAATCAAAAGGAAAATGGCAGCATAAATAATTCAAAAATATGAATAAACCATAAATTTCTCATTATTTATCTTTAGACTTTCACCCAAGGCAAGAACATAACAAATCTGACTAATTTGTTTTATATCCCCTGATTCCCTCTGTTTTTATTTTTTTACAGAGGGGTTGACAACAAAAGAAACAACATAAGAGAAAGAAGTTTTAAAAAAAGAGGAATTTATATAACCTATAATGTACATTATCAGCCCTCATACAATTATAGCTTGACAATTCAAATTTACGTTGTCAATGACCAAAAAGAAAAATAGTATACTAAAGTAAAATAAAGTCTAAAACAAAAAAAACAACAAAATTCTATGGTTTCATTGGTCAGAGAAAACTAATGTTAAACAATAGCTCGGCATCTAAGTAGCACATGTATTCATTTTTCATTGTTGAGAGCCTTGGTACATGTGTTAGAAATGAGGCCAACTTTTAATTAGGACGAATTAGTTATAAAGTTTGCTTGGGCCTTGTCCTAATCTTCATTCTGCCCTGTCCTATTTACTTTATTAGTTACATATTACTATTGGTGCAGAGATACATGAAAGGAAAAAGAAAGAACAGATTTTCCAATCAGCCATAGTATAAACTGCCCAGCCATGAAACCGACAAGACCAGCATCCTCTCCGAGGCAGCCACTGCAGAGCCTCTTTCAAGGCTTTTCAAGGAGAGATAAAGCAGTGCCTGGTCATTAAACTGAGTAAAAAGGACCACATTTTCCTTCATCTTCCAACAAAGCGAATAGAGGATTATCTGTGCACACCTGCAGCTGAGTTAATTTTGACTTTTTTCATCGTCTCTGCCAAAAACAAACTCTGGACAAAAAAATACAGAGAACACTGGTGTGCTCATTTGAAAATGGAGATATTTTTCTTCATGGGTTCTATGTCCAAAAGGTGAAGGGCAGGAAGAGAATCATCACTTTGGGAACTTAAACACAGGGAGAAATTTTGCAAGGTCTTTTTTTTTTTTTTTTTTGAGACAGAGTCTCGCTCTGTTGCCTGGCATCAGTCTAGCTCACAGCAACCTCAAACTCCTGGGCTCAAGCAATCCTCCTGCCTCAGTCTCCTGAGTAGCTGGGACTACAGGCATGTGCCACCATGCCCAGCTAATTTTTTTCTATATATTTTTAGTTGTCTGGTTAATTTCTTTCTAGTTTTTAGTAGAGACGGGGTCTCGCTCTTGCTCAGGCTGGTCTTGAACTCCTGACTTGAGCAATCCTCCTGCCTCGGCCTCCCAGAATGCTAGGATTACAGGGGTAATTTTTAGAATTGTATCCAGTGGCACCTCTCCTTTCGAATGTACTCTAGCCTTGTACTTATATGAATTATTTTTGGATAGTTTCATATTAGTTAATCTCTTTTAAGATACCTTGAAGGAGAAGATGAGAGACCAAATTATTGGTGGATTATCTGGATTTCTAAAGAGTTTATTAAATAAACACAATTTGAATTCTTGAGAAGAGTTTAATTAACATGAAAGTAATAATTTGATTTTCATATATATATATGGCTCACTCTGACAACTTGATTAAGGATTCTCTGGAGAATGAATGCTTTCTTCCTAAAATTTGGGAAAAAACAAGGACTTCTATTTGTATGACTTTTATTCAACATACCACTGGAGATTCTATTTAGTACAATAAGGGAATGAAATTGTAAGTACAGATTAAAAAGGAAGAAATAAAATGGTCCCTATTTGCTGATGATATGATTGGCTAGGTTGAAAGTCTCAAATCTACAAAGAAAAAAAATCTAGAAATAAGTGAGCCCATCTAGGTTGCAGTATAGAAATCAACAAACAAAAATAAATCATTATATACTAACAATAAACACATGTAAAACAACTAAGAAGACCATACCATTTACAATCACTATAAAGAAAATTAAATGCTGTGGTATAAACCTAAAGTATATACAAAATTAGTATGCTGACATTTATACAACACTGATGAAAGAAATCAAAGAATACCTAAATAAGTTGAGAGACATAGTCTGTTTATAGATTGGAAGACTCAAAATAGTAAAGATGCCCATTCTTTGTAAATTTAATCATATGCTTGGTGCAATTCCTATCAGAATCACAGAAAAAAGCTAGACATAGACAAACTCAATCTATTATATTGAAAGACACATAACTCAGAAGAAGCAAAGCAGTATTTTTAAATATTTAATGTTTTATATCCTACAAATCAAATGCTATAATGCAAAGTAAACAATATTTAAAATCAATGATATAAGTTCAATGCATCTTATGTGACATGAGAAGGGAATAAGAAAAAACAAAGATATTTTCTCTCTCTTTATATACATCCTTATATATATATATATATGTACGTATATATTGAATACACACACAAAATCATATTCACAAAAAAATAAGGGGGAAATACTCATGACAATTGTAGTCCTTGTTTCTGTGACTGGTCACATGGTGGTATCTGCTATTGATAACTAACTTCCTCTGCTACCCATTATGTGTTCCCTTTGCCTTCAGCAAGCACCTCAACTGGTAGTGCTTCTTTACCTGATGGAGTGACCCAAACCTTTATTCCTGAAGGGTCTAGGCCATAAGTATCCCGTTGGGATTGAGTTGTCAGTTTTCCATTGAGATTAATCACAGGGCATGATAATACCAAGAGACACTGTAAGGAATCCCCTGTAGTCCAGAAATACCCATCCTTTCCTCCTTTGTGGAGTAGTAGTACAATTTTCCCTTGGTTGTCAAGATCATTCACCCCGGGCAGAACAATAATTTCCTTCTTTGCCTGTGGATTCAGAAGCAAGAGGATCCCAAAGGGGGTGGGCAATGGGTCTTAACTTCCAGTTCAAAGAAATCATTGTTGCGTCTTCTGGAGGCAGCATTCTTTCCTTTGGAACTAAGACTTCTACCCACACAGCTTAAGGTTTCAGGACTGGAAGTAAAAATTTTGCCATTGGGAAACTAGGGGTACTAGTAAGTGATGCTACTTCCATTTCCATCCCTTGATTACTAGACCCATGAATTCTGGCTATGGGAGAAAAAACACCATCTATTGCACCCTGATTCAGAACCTACAGAGCCTTCTAGAGAACCTTGCTTTAGCCCAGCTTTATGGGTCACTAGGTAAATGGGCTAGAGTAACACATCCAAATGAGACATGTATGGCCTCCAAAAATCCCAAAATGCCTACTAAGCATTGTGTCTCTTTTTGGTTGTAGCAGGGCTAGAGGCAACAAACTATCATTCCTATTGCAAGAGATTTGGTAACATACCCCACTTCATTGGCCTCCTAGAAATTTCACTGAGGTAGAAGGTCCCTGAATTGTTGTTGAATTTATTTTCCACCCTCTGACATACAAATGTCTTCCAATAAGTACAGAGAAGTTTCTTCTTCATGCTCACTAGGTCCAATCAGCATCATGTCATCACTGTCATGGAGCAGTGTGATAGGAACCGCTTTTACTGCATCCTACAAATTTTGATAAGTTGTATTTTCATTTTTACTTAGTTTATTTTAAATTTTCTCCAGAGACATTGTTTTTGATCCATGTGTTATTTAGAAGTGTGTTGTTTAATCTCCAAATATTTTTGTAATTTTTCAGCTTTCCGCCATTAATTTCTAGTTTCATTTTATTGTAGTCTGGGAGCATGCCAAGTATGATTTCTGTTTTTTAAAAATTTGTTAAAGTATGTTTCCTGGTGTAGAATGTGGTCTATCTTGGCAAATGTTACATGTGAGCTTAAGAAGAATGTGTATTCTGCTCCTGTTGGATAAAGTATTTTGTAAATGACTATTAGAGTTTATTGATGCTACTTTTCAGTTCAACTATATTGTTACTGAATTTCTGCCTACACTGTCAATTACAGATATAGGTGTATTGAAGTGTCCAAACTATCGTCTGTTTTTCCTTGTAGTTCTATCACTGTTTGCCTCGCATACGTTTACATTCTATTTTTAGGCACGTACACATTAAAAATTGTTACATCCTGTTGGGAAAATGATCCATTTATCATTATGCAATGCCCCTCTTTATCCCTGAAAACTTCCCTTTATCTGAAGTTTGCTTTGTCTGAAGTTAATATAGCTACTCCAGCTTTATTTTGATTAGTGTTAGCATGGTGTATCTTTCTCTATCCCTATCTGAGCGTAATTTTGATGCTTGCTTTACCTCATAAGGTTGTGGGTTTTTTCTTGTCTTTTAGCATGACTTGTAATTTTTTTCATTGAAATCTAGACATGATACATTGGGTAAAAGAAACTGAGGTAAATAGGCCTTTGCTGTCAGTTTTTATGTTTCTGTGGCTCAGACAGTGGAGTTAGACTGCGTTGAATATTTGTTGTAGCTGCAAGTGTGAGAAACATACATTTCTGCTACTGTCCTTGTTTTTGTCTCTACTGTTGTATTTGAGTTTCCCTAGAATCTACCTCTTACACAGAATCTTTGTCTTGCAGTTCTCTCAGTTTTAATCCACTCTCGTTAACCTAGAGTCCTGATAATTTGTTGTTAAGGTATTGGAGGTGGGGGGAAGCAGTCTCTAATCTTAGACTAAATCTGTGCTTTTTTTCCCCATGGTCCCTGGAGTCCCTGGACTATTACTTTAAGAAGAATTTCTTAACCCTTTTCCCCTTATGTGAGACAGGAATGCTACAGGGGCTTCGGACTGGCTAATTGCCCTTCCTCAGATGAATAAGAATTTGGTATAGTAGTTGCTCTTGAGGGCTGACCTTCATTACAGAGAAGAGAAGAAAGAATAGAATGCTGTGGCTATATTTCAGAATGGTTATGTTCTCTTGAGTGTATTTCAAACTATTATTTTTTCCCTTCCCCTGCTGGAATTAAGAGGGGATTTCCTCAGATCTTCACAGTGAGAACTTGCTGGGTCTCCTAGAGGTAAAACTCATAAAAGTGTGGGGAGTCCCCCAAGACCAGGCATTCCCCAGGAATTGTGAACTCTCAACCTAGACCACACTGAGTTTCTAGCAATTCATCAACTGAAGTTTAAGTGTTCCTAATGGTACCGGCTGCAGAAGCAGTCTTCTGGACTTCTGATCCTAGTAAGCTGTGATTCTCCGCAGCTGCCTCTTTCCCGAGTTTTTACAGAAAAGGTTTGCTTTGTAACCTCAGTTCTCTAATAGACCTAGGAAGAGTTGTTGGTTTTCAGTTTGTTTAACCTTTTTTTTCTGGTGTGAGAATGTAATACGGAGGGACAATGTCTAAACCCTTTCCATGTCAAAGCAGAAACCAGAAGTCTCAAACATAGCTTTTTGATAAATGGTGAAAATGTTGCTGGAGGAATTGGACATCCTTGAGCCAAAAAAAAAAAAAAAAAAAAAAAAAAAATCTATAAAAAAGGATTTAAATCTAAATCTAAATTTAAATCTCAATCTAAATCTCTTAAATTATATAAATATTAACTCAAAATGAACCACAGACTTAATTGTAATATATGAAATTATAAAACTTTGAGAAAAAAAAAAAACAGAAAATCTTTGAGGCCTAAGACTGGCAAATAGTTTTTAGAGCTTTACCAAAAGTACAATCCATAAAAAGAAAAATTGATAGACTGGACCTCATCAGACTTAAAACTTCAACTTTTCTTTGTAAAAATCCCTGTTAAGACATTAAAAAGACAAACTACAAACTGGGAGAAAATATTTCTGAACCATATATCCAACAAACAACTTTTGTCTGAAATAGAAAAAGAACTCTCAAAACTCAAAAGTAAAAATATAAACAAAACTAAAACATATAATAAGAAAAGGGATAAAAGACATGAAAAATAAACATTTCATCAAAAGAGAATACACAAATGGCAAATAAGTACACACAAGATGTACAACATCATTAGCCATTAAGGAAATGCAAATTAATATCACAATGCAATATCACTACACACCAATAAGAGTGGATAAAATTTTAAAAATAGTGATAAAGCAAAATGCTGGCAAGGATGCTGAGAAACTGGACCATGCCCACATTGTTGGTAGGAATGCAAAGTGAAACAGCTAGTCTTGAAAAAGAGTGTGGCATTTTCTAACAAAATTAAACATACATTTCCTATAAAAGCCAGCAATTACACTCTTAGGCTTTTATCCCAGAGGAAACAAAACTTATATTTATATAAATACCTTTGCAAAATGTTCAAAGTAGCTTTATTCTTAATAATGCCAAACTGGAAACAATCCAAATGCTCTTTAACAGGTGAATGGTTAAACAAACTGTGGTACATTTATACCATGGGATGCTACTGGATGATAAAGAAGGAATGAACAATTAACCCATGCAACAACTTGGATAGAGCACCATGGAATTAGACTGAATGAAAAAAGTCAACCCCAAATTATTACATATTGTATGATTTTATTTATATAGCATTCTTGAAGTAACAAAATTATGGAGAAGGAGAACACATTCATGGTTGTCAGAGGTTACTGAGAAGGGGAGGTAGGGAGGTAGCTGTGGCATGATGAGTCCTTATTTTGGAACTGTGGTGTTTATACACCAGTTTACAAATGTGATGAATTGTGTGGGACTAAATATACATATGTGCATGTACACACATATGAGTGCATCTAAACTGGTGAAATCTAGATAAACTCTATAGATTGTATCAATATCATATTCTTGACTATAATATTTTGCTAGAGTAATGCAAGATGTTATCTTTGGAAGAAATTGGGTGAAGGTTATACAAAATCTCTGTATTATTTCTTAAAACTGCATGTAAATCTATAATTATATATACATATGATAGAATAGTATTCACTCTTAAAAAGGCAAGAAATTCTGATACAGGCTATGACATGGATGAGCCTTAAAAACATTATGCTAAATGAAATAAGCCAGACACAAAAATCCAAATATTATATGATTCCACTTATATGAGGTATCTATAATAGTCAAATTATTAGTAACAGAGAAAGTATAACAGTGGTTACCAGGGGCTGCAAAAAGGAAGTAATGGACAGTTACTAATGGATGCAGCGTTTAGTTTGGGAAAAGTTCTGGAGGTAAATATTGGTGATGGTTGTACAACTATGTGAATGCACTTATTGGCACTGAATTGTATACTTAAAAATAGTTAAGATAGTAAACTTTATGTATATATTCTACAATATGTTATGTATTTATGCTACAATAAAAAGCTACCATTATCTCAAAATAAAAAGTGAAAAAAGAGGGGGGAATGAGGACATTGAAAAAAGACAATTATTTTAAATCCTTGAAATTTTATTCATATATCGATTTTTAAGAGGAAGACCAGCACCTGTGAAAGCTGTCTTAGGGACTCAAGGTAAGTGTGGGAGCGAGAAAGGCAAAAGCCACACAATTTCACAGGAAAGGGCGACCTGTCGGTTTAAATTAATACTTGGATTTTCAGTTCAAGATTGGTAGGTTTGGTGAAGCTCGACACCATGTGACTGCTGAACCCTAAGTCATTGTGTTTCAGGAATAGCATTGACTCAATAAATATGTTAGTTTGAGCCCATTTTTATCTAGTAGGGACACAGACCTCAAATAGCTCTTCTCTAGTATGTTTTTATGCTGATCGTGATCAGCCCTTTTTAAAGTGATTGCTCTTGTTACTTTCGTCTGCAAGCTGCGCTCACACAGCTTCCAGACTCTGTGAGGCAGTGGGCAAGTTCCTAAGCACAGGCTCAGGCTCAGTGGAAATTTCCTTTGACACAGCGTTGGTTTGGGGGAACGTCCCTGTGAGCAGTTTCCCTCAGTTTACAGCTTAGTTTAGAATTCTCAGGGGACCTTTCAAAAACACTGCAGACTGGGTCCCACCCCTAGAGTTTCTGATACAATTTATTTGGGGTATGGCCTAGGCCTTGGGATTTTTTAAAATCTCCCTAAAGGATTGCATTTTATCTCTGTGCATCACTTGAGACTTACTGACGTATAAAAGGGGGGGGGGGAGAAAAATTTTGTTGTATTAGGAAAGGAACTACCTTTTTTTGCATGATACCTCAGCAAAAAAAAGTGACATTTTCTTTACTGGCAATATCTCCCATGTTCCTCGCCAACTCGTTCCAAAGACTAAAAAGCCTCATTGAAAAGTCAATTTTTGCTGTAATGAACCTGATGACCTCATGCTAGAGCTAAAGCCTGTTCCCTGTTGTCCCCACTGGCAATGCAGAACAGCTGCCAACCAACCTTCTTTCCGTGAGCCCTTAGACACAAATAACTCCATAGCTCTATATGTGCATTGTGCTCAGTGAAAATATACAGAGGAAGCTGGTGAATTCTCTTTCCTATTCAACACAGTTATTAATTTGTTTAAACTCCCAGAAGTCTGATCCATTCACAGGAGCACAATAAGTTAATTGCGTTCTCATGTTAAAACAGCATCAATAGTGGGGTGCAATGAAGGATAGTGCCTTTTTAATATCCTGTGGTGTCGATGTGGTAGGAGGCAGTTAAATTGAGGGAATTCTTACTAAAGCAATCAAAAGGAGCGTGCTTTTAATGAAGTGTCTTGGAGTTATGTGCACTTCTCTACAGCCAAACTATGCCCAGAACGCTTCCTCACTTAGTTCTTCCGATTTCAAGGTAAAATAAATTACACCAGGGAGCTGCAGGAACTCTCGCATCAAAGACACATCTGCCTTTCTCAGGTGCACAGATGAGCACAGGGTTCTTGCATTCAGCTCAGTTACACCTGCCTGGAAAGTGAGGTGCTTTTTGTTTGTTGATTGTTTAGTTCAGGAAGAAAACTAACCATGGCTGTCTGTTTATCTTTTCGTGTAACAAATATTTACTGAGCCTCTGTTGTATGGTAGAAACTACGCAAGATCCTGGAGTTTAAACAAGACTGGGAGGTTATTAATGTAAGGAAGAGAGAATGTGCAGAAATTAGAGCCTGAGATCTGGGGCTAGCTTCCTTGGTTCTGCAGCCAGGGTAATTTCTGTGTGTAGTTTCTCTGGTACTCAGATACTTCATCCTAAAATTGGGAAAATAGTGGGCTCTTCATTATAGACAGTAGAGGAGGAATAAATGGAATAATAGGTGTGAACCGTTTAGCAACATGCTTAGCACATTATGTTACCTGTTATTTCTACTATTGCTACCTATTGTCACTGATTATTATGGCCTAATTAAATAAGATTAACTGTTTACAGAAATTAATGTGAGTGACAATCAAAAGCACTTTTATTTTTCAGTATAGATGTGGATTTTTTTTTTTTCTCTTTAAGGGCAAACAAGAGAGCTCACAGTGTAGTATGTTATCACCAAAATGAGGGTAACGGATCAAAAACAGTATTTGTAAGACTTTTATGGAATTTGCAAAGTGGCCATTTGTTAAATAGCTCAAATTTAAATGATCTGACAAGAAGGGAAAGGTGCAACAGAACTTGCCTTAATCCTAGATGGGGAAGTTAGCTTTGTACTTTTTTAGCCTTTGCTCCATTTTACAGTCACAATCAGCCTTTATAGCCACAGCTACACACATGGAAAATGACTGCTTACATTTTTAGTCAAAGATAAGAAACATAATATCAGCTTTCACAAAATGCATTTTCTGAGATTTCAGTGTCTGTGAATATTGTGTTGAGATACATGAGCCAACGTGAGAGAGCTCAGCACTTGTCTTCCATTCACTGGTCGGCATGATGGGTGAGTGTCATGACAAAAATAGCATGGTACTGGCATAAAAACAGACACAGAGACCAATGGAATAGAATAGAGAGCCCGGAAATTAATCCACATATATACAGCCAACTGATTTTTGACAAAGATGCCAAGAACATACAATGGGAAAAGGACAATCTCTTCAATAAATGGAGCTGGGAAAACTGGATATCCATAGCAAAAGAATGAAACTAGACCCTCACTTCTCACCCTATACAAAAATCTACTCAAAATAGATTAAAGACTTAAATACAAGACCTGAGACAATAATAATATTAAAAGAATATATAGGCAAAATTCTTCACAACATTGGTCTGGGAAGAAGATTTTACGAATAAGATCTCAAAAGCAAAAATAAACAAATGGGAGTATATTAAACTGAAAAGCTTCTGCATAGCCAAAGAAACAATCACGCAAGTGAAAAGACAACCTACAGAATGGGAGAAAATATTTTTGAACTACTTGGTCAACATGAGATTAATATACAGAACATACAAGGAACTCAAATATTTCAACAGCAAAACCCAAACAATCCAATTAAAAATTGGTAAATGATCTGAACAGACATTTCTCACAAGAAGACATACAAATGGCCAATAAATATACAAAAAAGCTCAACATCATAAAGAAAATGAAAATCAAAACCACAATGAGATATCTTCTCACCCCAGTTAGGATGGCTATATCAAAAAGCTGAAAAATAACAAATACTGGCAAGGATAGAGAGAAAAGGGAACTCATACACACTGTTGGTAGAAATGTAAACTAGTAAAGCCACTTTGGAGAAGAATATGGAGTTTCCTCAAAAAAACTAAAAGTGGAACTACCATATGACCCAGCAATTCCACTACTGTGAATTTATCCAAAGGAAGGAAAATCATATCAAAGAGACATTTATACCCATGTTTATTGCAGCACTATTCACAATAGTCAAGATATGGAATCACCCTAAGTATCCAATAACAGATGAATGCATAAATCAAATGTGGTATTTATACACAATGGAATACTATTCAGCCATAGCAAGGAATGAAATTCTGTCATTTTCAGAAACATGGGTGGAACCAGAGGTTATTATGTTAAGAGAAATAAGCCAGGAACAGAAAGTTAAACCCTGCATGTTCTCATTCATATGTGGAAGCTAAAAATAGTTGATCTCATAGAAGTAAAAAGTAGCCTGAGGTGGGTGGGAGAAGGAAAAAAAAAAAAAAAAGAAAAATGGGTGTGAAGCAGCGAAGCCCATTCAAAGGAGTAGGAACAACCTGTGCCTTCTCTCTACTTCGAGAGCTTTTCAGGGTGAGATTACACTGCTTAGTTCTGCAAACAATTACCTTTCTGTGGGACCGGGAATGTTTGCATCAGGTTATATGGTGTGAGCATTGGGAATACTACTGGACTCCACCTTGGGGGCTTCTCAGTATCCAAAGGGATTCCCAGTCCATTCTGGAAATCCTGTGTAATCTGACTGCAGGTTTAGCAGGCCCGCCTCAATTTATACTCTTACCACAAGGTACCTGGTCTCAAAGGGTGTATCGGGGCTTAAATTTAGAGATGGAACTTGAGCAAAGACCAGGTTTAAATGAGCCTTTGTTCTATTTATTTTTTCCACGTAAATGTACATGAGCTCTTTATAGAAATCACGGTAAATGCATCATCTTAGGGTTTACAGAGAATGTTTATTTAAAATACTTCAACAACCCAGCCTGTGGAGTTGGCCTTTCCTTGTAAAATAAACAGTTGCCTGTTTGATAACCATCAGAGCATATAGGGACTTGAAGAGCAGGTACTCACATAAAGCAGGTTAAAGCACATCCTTTTAATCATGGAGTGCAGTGGGTGGGCATCAGTACTTCGTTATTAGGACTATCTTGATGCCCCTTTCTTTTTGTCATTTTGGAATACATAAATGTGATGTTTCTAAATCATAGATTATTTCTTTTCCATTTTAGAGAAGTTACTTCCAAGGAGATAAGAGACACAGAGTTTATTTGGCTTCATATGTTGTGATGAAAGCTATTGATGTTTCCTCTTGGCTTAAGTCTATAGCTAAATAAGTAGAAGGTAATGAAATATTGAGAAATTTGATGTTTCTCTGAATCCAGAGGACCAATCAGGATTATTTGGGTGCAGAACCCTGCTTCTCACATATAACATTTCTTTCTTGTATATTTCCTACTCAACTAACTTTGAATAATTATCTCAGCCTTTTCTGTTTATGTGAACAAAGGAAGTAGTGAAGTACTATGGAAATAGCTTAGACTTTGGAGTTTGGCAGGCTCTTTGTATGACATATTAAAAAAAAACTGTTTGATTTCTATGGTTTTTTTTGTTACATGACATTTCTAGTTTTTAAAACTCAAATTTATCAATATGTTTTCTTATGGCTTTTGGTTTAAATGACATTATTAGACAGTGATTCTCATCCACAAAATGATGAAAAATATTCAGCCATGTTTACCTCTTATATTTTTATTTCTTTTTTAAACTTTATGAATTTGTCATTTGTTTAGTCAATTAAATTACTAAAGGTCTAGTTTTGTGTTTTTACTCAACTGGATAGACAGTTGTCCCAATATTGCATAATGAATAAGCCCTCTTTCTTCACTGTTTTAAAACGACACAATTATTTATAAAATCTATTTATCTGCCTATATATGCATCTCTACTCCCTAATCCACTGATTTTCTTTATGTTATTATAGCAGGACGCTACTGTTTAATTATCATAGCTTTATATTATTAATACCCATTAATAACTGGTAGATAATTTCTCTCTCCCCCATATTTATTAATATAAAATTGCTACCAATCGTTCTACATTCATCAAGTGCTTTTGTTGGAATACTAAAAACTAAAGGAAAATTGAAGTTACTAGACTACTCAGTCAATTCATGGTCTATGGACCAAATATCTTTAACACATTGTATGACTGCACATAGCTAATGTAAACCTATATACATGCACACACATAGAGAAAGTTTGTACCAATTCAACATATTTCATAATTAAATCCTCCTGTAATAGTAATGACTACCATTTTTTGTATGCTTTATACATGGGTACTACTGTCTTACTTGCTTTATGCATGGTTTATTATTTAATCGTTAGAACAATGTGGTTAGTGTTATTATCCACCCATTTGACAGATTAGGAAAAATGGACTGTTAATATACTGATGGAGAAAATATAAACCAATATAACTTCTGGGGATCAAGTTGATAATACTGCATGCTTTAAAAGTGTTAGTTGTCTTTGATCAGCAAGAATTTACTCTGAGGGGAACATTTTGCAATTGCGGAAAGATATATGTACTGGGATTTGTATCTACCATTTTTATGTACTATTGAAAAATTAATAATTACCTAAATGGCAACTGCTGGGAATTGAACACATATAATACCTAACTTTTGTTATAAACATGACAGTATAGATTTATGTTGAATGACTAGAAAGTCAGGACTAGATTTCACAAGATAAAGTAGGTTTCATGCAAGGTCCTATGGTGAAATCTTTCTTATATGAAATTGTATGACGTATAAGGTAAGAAAAAAGACAATTTATTAGATATTGACTATATAACAGATACTGTGCTAAGTACTTCATTAAATAAATGCTTTAATTTAATTCCAGTGACAACCCTGTACAGTAAGTACTGTACTCTTTCTCATCTTACAGGTGAGAAATCTGAGGCTTAGAGAGTTTTGTTTATTTTTGTCTTTTAATACTTCAGAGCCTAATGTTGTGTGCGTGTGTGTGTGTGTGTGTGTGTGTGTGTGAGAGCTAGCTATAGTTCTGTTCAACTAAATAGTTTCTAGCAGTGACTTCAAGTACTTGTTTTCTAAATAAACTTTCTTTTCATTTAATATGTATAAAAAATTGTAACAAAAATTATCATCATTTTACAAAATAAAGTTGTTTTTATAAAAATCAAAACAATAAAGAAAAGAAAAAGATGTTCAGTGATATTTTTCTCTGAATAGAATGTGGACATAAAAATTCCATATGAAATTTTCTGGACTCTTATTCAGGATATCATTAAAAGATTATTTGAAGTTGATTCTCAAGGAATGATTTCTATTTTAAAAATATATGGGACTTATATGTTTTATTTGGGCATTAAAAATTGAATTATTAAAGGTGGGTATAAGTTATCTGCTTCCCATACTTTGAACTACTATTGTTTTAGAAAGTGGGGTTCCAGATATACACAGCTATAATTCCAGATGCCATTTTCTTGTTCTTCTCAACAGACTTCACTAAAAATACAATAATAAGCTAAAATCCTGGTGTTTTGTTAAAACCCAAACAACATCCAATTTTTTAAAAAAGTCATTATTCCAATTATTTGATTAGCATAACATTAATTAACTCACAATTTATTGGGATTGCTTGGTATATAGCCCTTTGACTACTAAGATAGGCAATTTTTGCAATTCATTTTCTTCATTTTTCACACATGACCAAAAATCATCATACATGCTGAGTGGCAAATTTGTTCCATTTATTATAATAGCCCTCTCATGGCAATAGCATGTTTTAGGACCAAAGCATTCTTACTGGATACTGAAAATGCTTAATGGAGTTTCCAATTTTTCCATCCAGATAGAGAATGAGGTTTCCTAAAAGTTTCAGCTCATCAGTTTTCCTGAAGCATTCATCATCTGGGCACAATCTCAATCAGAGGAGAAGAGAAGCAGAGGAACCATTTTTACTGCATAACTACAAGATCCAAGGACAGCACGTTCTCTCTGAACACAGACTTACCTCAATAAGTATTGCTCAGGTAATGACTTTTAACCATAATGGCTCCTTCAAAATGGTATTTCAACATTACGGTTTCAGGCAAAAATCACACTTACTCACTTGACACAGTAGTCAGAGGACACCATATGGAATAAATTAGAATTGTATACCATGTTTGTTTGTTTTTTTTTTAATTTCTCCTTTATTGTCAAATTCCATACATCCTCTCCCTCCAATACCCATGTCAATCATATTTATACAAAATGTATATGCACACATACTTTTTTTTGGCAGAAATCCCCAAATTGTGTGCTTTTCCATCATTTTTGGTCTCCAGCATATATTTTTATGACATTTCAAGCAATACTTTTTAAAATGTATTTTTAATCTAGCATTTTAGTTGTTGGAATTAGAAGGATCATTTGGGATAGTTAGTCTTCTATACTACCTGTGTCTAAAATAACAGTCTACTTGTAATATCAAGACATATCAAAATATCTTCATACAAACAATCTAGACTGGTCACTTTAATGAAAATAATATACAGAGTAAACATAAATTTGATAGCATGGGGCTATCATCCTAACATGCATTAAGGTTTTTATCTTTAGGGATTTACAAACCCTCCCCAGCTTTTACTCTTATCTGACAAATATAATGGCTATCTTTAAGCCAAGGCTTCCGAATAAATTGTGTCTTACCACAAACTCTTACTAAACCTTTCAGCCTCTGGCTTCAGTTTGATCTCTGGCCAATAATTAAGGAATATGAGATTTATAATTCCCTGTGAAATGTAAGTATTATATAATAATCCATGTTACCTTTATAATACAGAGCATTTATGAAAAACAAATCTAATAAATATTGATGGAGTTGGGGGAGGGGAGATCCAGTGGCTTATACATAGAGTTCTGATCTCCAAACCTGTCCTTTTAAATGCAGACTGCAGATCAAATGCAGAAATGAATATTTGGTTCAGAGAAAATGAGGTTAGGATAAAGGTTGAAATTAAGAAAGATGCTATCATAGAATGCAGAACAAAGACAAGAAAGAGAAAATGATACAAGAGTTTACAAAAATGGAAGTAATAGACAAATTTCCACTTAATAAAATGTGGGAAGAAAAATTACCACTGCAGAAATAAGGGCTAATACATGGAGATAGGGGGTGGTATGTCAATAGAGTATTCATGCAATTTTGTTTTTAAAAATTTATTTTAGGTGTGAACTTACTTAAAAACAAAGATATATCCATACAACATCATGAAGATCTTTATACTAGGAACATCACACCAAGTAAATTCCCAACAAAAGTGATCAACTTACCATTCTTTGACAAGGAAGGTAAAAGATTAAATATAAATATATCAAATAAGTATTACATGACCTAGAATGGTTTTAAAATATACTTTTTCTATCCCAAGAATGGAAAAATAAGCACCATATGTACTCACCAGAAAATTGGTTTCCCTGATCATCACCTAAGTGCACATTTGGGAATAACACCAATTGTGTATTTGACAGAGGCGGGGGGTGGGAGGAGGGGGATGGGTGTA
>CM052436.1:189933989-189962818 GCA_028533085.1 Varecia variegata | reverse complement strand
TAAAAACCTGATGCAAGCAGAAGCTTGAAATGTGCTTAAGCACTAAGGCATTCTTCTTGTTACTGTTAGGAACTCTGACTATTCCTAAATGAATGAGTGTCAACTAGTCTGCTAGAGAATGAGGGACATGTGGACCAGTTACTGCCATTGACCTGCAGCCAGCTATCTAACCACCAGGCATATGCATGAAACCATCAGACACCAACTGACCACAAACAGACGGGTGAACTCCACCAACACCTTACAGAGACAGTCCTAGCTAAGCCCAGCACAAAGTGCCAACTTACAGTATGCCTTAGTCTGTTCAGGGTGCTACAAGAAAAATATTATAGACTGGGTAGATTAATCAACATTTATTCTTCAGAGTTCTGTAGGCAGGGGAGTCTCAGATCAAAGTGCCAGCAGATTTCATGTCTGGCAAGGGCCAACTGCTGGTTCATAGACAATTGTCTTCTTACTGTTTCCTCACATGCAGAAGAAGTTAGAGTTCTCTAGGGCTTCTTTCATAAGGACTCTAATTCCATTCAGGAGGGCTCCACTGTCATGGCCTAATCAACTCCCAAAGGGCCCACCTTCAAATACCATCACATTAGGGATTAGCATTCAACATGCGAATGGGGAGGCACATTCAGTCTATAACACGGTATCATCAGAAAATTAAAAAGTTTTCATTTAAGTCATTTATTTTGGTATGATTTATTATACCCCAAAACTATCTTCTCTACCTTGAAAGAAAATAGTATCTGACTCACCTTCAAAGGGAATAGAAGCTTCTGGTAAGATATGTGGCTAAAAAATGGAAGTCTCAACCAATGGTGCAGCCAATGTAGATGTAATGGCTGTCGGAGAAAGTTGAAAAAAGTCTGATAAAAATTTGGTTCAAATCTTCCAAGTCTCAATAATACTCCCACTGATCTCAAGGGAATAAACCTCCTCTGAAGGATTGCCTAAAGTTTACAGCAAGGGCACAACTCATTGCAATGAAATAGGATTTATTTCTGATTCCATCTAGCCTTTCTGTTTGCTTCCCCATGCTCAACAGCCCTCAGAAGCACAGCATATAATGGCTGAGTGTTTTACCAGCTCAAGGGCATTTCAATGCTGTGGATCAGTCTTAATTCTCTTAGAATGTGCATAATTGCATTGCAAATGCAATGTGTTGAGCTAATGAGACTTAGGCTTCTTGGCTGTGTTTCCTTTCCTTCCCACCCTAGAGCCCTTGCTGCTGCACAGCACCTTTCATTTCCAAAGGATGCCTGAGCACTTCATAAACTTAGCCAGTGGACTTATAAACTTTATGGCTAAGGAATCAGTCCACCTCTGAAAAGGTAACCTGCTTCTGGTGTGAAAAGTAGCAATTGTTTACATATGGTTAACCCAAGGGCATAAGGAGGCCAGGCGATAGGTTTAAAACCCTGAGGTTCCTTGGAGCAGGTCCTGGTAGGATTTCCTTTCTTTTATTAAGTTCTCTTCTGCACTAGGTTTAGTTGACTGAGCCTAAAGGAAGTATATCCAATGAATGAACTGAACCCATGACCCTAAGCACCTGGTTAGAATCGGCTTTTGTGTACTGACCTGAGACAACCTCCCAACTCCACATACAGGGAAGGTCAGTAAGAAAAAAAAAAAAAAATCTCACGTTTAAACTCTTTAAATTCAAATATTTTTAAAAGAAAACCTATTCATAGTTACCATTTGCCTATTCCTGTACCTTTAATGAAGAATTTCACATTTTTAAAAAAATCTTGTGTTTTATTTGTTGAACTAATTTTTCCCACATTAAAGGGCAGGATCTTTGAATGGGCCAAGCATACAATGCCTTTAGACCCTATTACAATGAATATGTAGGAAAGGAAACACTTTATGTCTACCGCTAATTTCAGCATTACTGTCTCCTTCTGAAAAAAAAGAGAAAGATTTGCTAATCCTAACACAAAGCTCAGGATGTTCACTGGACCACAGTTATGAGTGGCAGAGTGACTATAGAGACTATAGATTACAGCTCTATTTCTCTCCTCATTCACTCCAGGCAAAGGGGGCAATGACTCTTGAAGCCCAGGAAGCTCATTTTCTTCACTCTTTCTGTGCTTACAATATGCTGACCATTGCATCATGTAACCAACTGGTAATTCTTAAAATTTGGGATTAGAGGTGGGAGATGGGAGACTCAGTTTTGTCCAACATTTTTGCTGGCAGGTCTTAAGCACTGAGTTGATGAAAATGAGTTCTTATTTTCCAGTTTCTCTTGGTCGATGTGTGCTTACTTCTGTTGGTGACCTCAAGAACTCAGGAAAAATAAATGATGGACAGGAATGGGTTTGTGTATCCCTGGGTCTGCCAATCCAAACACAATGAGATCCTTTTTCCTAGAAGACTGTTTTGAAGATATAGCTGTTGATTTAATTTTTATTAAGTATTTCTTTATTCTTCCAAAATTGTTTATATTTATTTGTGTGTGTATACATGTATATATATATGAGAAAACATTGTCTCCCAGCACAAACCATAATTTACTAGCAATTAGGTCATTAACTATAAAATGGCCGATTTTGACTCAAAAAAGGTATAGTTTATTATATCTCAAACAAGAAGCAGTACAATTAATCCAAGTATGTGCCTAGAATATTGACACAGCTTTGCCATCTTAAAAGTAGCTTGTTTATGCCGGCAGTGATGAAGCCTGGAGGGCAAGTGGCAATAAAATTGTAAGAGGTGTTTTCTACAGTTTGTTGAGAATTGAATATTTTTTCTTGCACAAAGTGGTCCAAAGCCTACAAGAAATGGTAGTCAGTTGGTGCAAGATCTGGTGAATATGGTGAAGTGGATGACAGAGAGTTTTGGAGTCCAGCTTCTGCAGTATGAGCAGTGTTGTTTGTGTGACGGGTGGTCGAGTGTTGTCTTGCAAGAGGATTGGCCTGTCTCTATTGACCAGTCGCAGCTACTTAATCACAAGCATTCTCATAATTTCATCCAATTGGTTGCAGTAGACATCCACTGTAATCGATCAACCAGGTTTCATGAAGCTGTAGTGGACAATACCAGCGCCGGACCACCAAACAGACACCATTAGCATATTTTGATGAATATTCGGTTTTGGACTGTGTTTCAGCACTTCATCTTTATCCAACCATTGTGCTGAAAGCTTGTGATTGTCAAAAAGAATCCATTTTTCATCACACGTAACAATATGGTATAGAAATAGTTTGCCTTTATGTGGTGACAGCAAAGAAAGGCAAGCTTCAAAACAATTTCTTTTCTGATGCTCGTTTAATTCATGCGGAACCCATCTATCCAGCTTCTTTACCTTGCTGATTTGTTTCAAATGGTCCAATATTGTTGGAATAGTAACTCAAACTTTGCTGCTAATTCACACATAGGTTGACATAGATTCGCTTCCACTACAGCTTTCAACTCATCATTATCCACCTTGGTCTCAGGTCGCCCACATGGCTCATTTTCAAGATTTAAATCACCAATGGAACTTCTCAAACCATTGATGTACTATGCATTCATTAGCCACATCCTTCCTAAACACTTCTTTGATATTTCGAGTTGTCTGCACTACATTGGTTCCATGATGGAACTCATATTCAAAAATAACATGAATTTTTGATTTACTCATGGTTTCAATAAATCCCTTTAAAAATTTTTTGAAAGATAATCACAAGCCAAAATGTGTGCTTGAAAGACTGAGGATGTACCTTCACAATAAAAAATAAAACAAGAAATGTCAAAGTGAAATGTCAGAGATAACAACTGTCAAACTTAGTACTTAAGGAAATCAGACATTTCATACTTAATAACGTAATATTACATTGATCTTTTGGGATCTTTGAATCAAAATAGTCTATAGATTTTCATCTTTATGGAATTCTACATCTAAGTAATTCCAGAAAGATCAAACTCTATTCACTACTTCAAGATGTCCAGTGTGGGATATTGGCATGCCAATATGTAGTAACTACTGACAGAAGCTGCCTTATGTCTCAATCAAACCACTCCTGTCATGGATTTGGGTTTTCTCCTCATTTTTCTCTTCTTTGTGGTAATGGGGATAGGCTGAGTACTATTCTTCTGTCTTATCTTAGTGAAATATCATTTGTTGAAGTAATCTCATCTATTACTTCACTATTTAATGGGCTACTCAACTTTTAGTCTTCCTAAGAGGTGTTCAAAGACTGGTGGGGACATGTCAAAAGGACAAACAAGCCAGCTAAGAGGGGATCCTACTCCCAAAGCTGAGACAAGTTGAGCATCAGAATGTATAGGATAATAAAGATTATGAACCAATAAATCAAGTAAGAAGTCTTAAGAATATTCTGATGTGTATAAATACATAAATTGATAAATAATTGAGAGTTTGATGACTAGTGAGTTATTTATATAGGTTTGAAGTATTTACCCTCAAAATATTTCTTAATTACAAAAATGAAAATAGTACAACTTTACAGTGCAGAAGGCTGCCAGACACCACTTTAACCAAATGATCATCAGCAATTACTCTCAAATAGTTCAGGGAAAATATATCTGTGCTGAACTTGCAAAAATAAACAGATAAATAGGTTTGCCTAGAGTTGTGATCTCAGGCTAATTAGTCATACTGATGTCTAGTTATGTAAGGGATGGAGAAGGGCAATCAGAAATGTCAACATAACAAAATGAAGAGTCAAGGACCCTATACATTTCAAAGCCAGGGGTTTCTATAGAGGCTACAGCAGTGCAGGGTTCCAGTAATTAGCATAAAGCCAGTGACCTTTCCTGCTGAAGTTTCAGAAAGTGTAATGAAGGGACAGACATTGCTGGTTCCCTGCCATCCTAGTGCTACCCAGCAGCCCTTCAGCAGCTATATCTCCATCAATTTGCCTAAAGACTATTTGGTGATCACAGTCTATATTGCCTGGGGTTAAGTAAGTCTCTTGGGGGCAGCCCTCGACTACCGACTGATGGACGTTAGTGTATAAATGCTCCACTTTCCTTGCACTGCAGATGAAATAACTCTTGAGTTGCATGTTCTGCAGGGCTTCTTGGAATTCCCCATTGGATTTGAACTCCAGCTGCCCACAGCGGTAACTGGCTTGATAATGCATGCAAGACTTCCTTCCAATAGATAGGCTTCCTTCTCTGCCTTGAATCATTCCTAACTCACTTCCTGCGATCACCTCCTAAGTAAACTACATGTACTCATACACTGGTCTCAGTGTCTGTCTTCAGAGAACTAAAACTAAGAGCAATGTTTAGCTTAATCATTTTTGATAGGGCCAGCCTGATTCTCATACAGATCCATTTAAGGTTAAAACATTGTTGTAGGTACAATTTCTCATCTTATTTTAAATAGGAAGATTTGTGCCAATCTTATTCAACTTGAACCACAAATTTGATAATGATAAGTTATTGGCCCCTTTAAATACGGATGGTACTACATAGATAGTGTGTCTGGACACCTCCCTCTATTCCAGAACATCCATTAGTATATACTCAGCTGTTACAATGAATAAATGACACTCTTTGCTATGGGTAAAGGAAAGAGTTGAGGAAAAAAGGCCAAGACAAAACAAAAATTCAAAATCAAAGTAAAGAATTCAAGTTAGCCCAATCATTTAGAGATGTAAGGATTGTTCTCCATAGATTTACTCTGAAGCCATGCTTCGAGTAAGAAAATGTGTGCACACACGCACACACACACACACATACACATACATCGGTGCTCCAAGGGAATAAATGACTGTCTTTGGGTTTTCATGCATTTTCAATTTGACTGGCTCTGTCATCAGGATGTGAACAAATGAGAAACATCGGAGGAGAAAAGAATACAGAGCCGAGGCAACGGGCAAGTAGAAACTGTTCTATTATGTGCTGTCAGGCTCAAGTGTGAATAGGGCTGCACCTGGAGGAAGGGAAAAAAGGAAGCATTCATCCATCGCTCCTCACATGGAGAGCCAGATAGGGCAAGGGGGGTGTCCTGTCAAGAGAATGATTCAGGAGTCCTTTCTCACTGAAGATTAATCATACCAAAGGGCAGGGATAAAGAATGCCCTGCTCTATTTGCTCCCCAATCACTCCCCTCTGCCTGGGTCCCAAATGCCTTTATTTTCATATGTCGAGATATTGGTGGAGCAGAGCTGCTGAAAGGTCTGAGACATCTGGGAGATGAATCACTCCATGCAGAAATGGAACAATTAGCTGCGTTTAGTCCAGCACAAAGGCCTTGAGAGGTGTCTAATTGAGTGGCCCGCAACAGAGCCAGGAAACAATGTGGATTTGAAAAGAATCCCACAATTAATTTCTGCATTGACCTAATGGGACATAATTTGTTAATGTGTACAGAACCCAGAGTGGGCCTTTTCCATGATGCTCGTGGATTTAAAGCGTATGGCATTCCCCTGTGTTTGTGCATGCTTGGATGAGTGCTTGAAAAGTAAAGGATGTAGTTAAATGCCATCCTTTTTTGCAGCCCATTATTAAATCTGTGACCATTTAAACATAAAACAAGACATTCTGGCATGGTTCAGGCCACACATTTCTCCAGAACATCAGGTTTAGAATTAGGCAGTGGCTGTAAATGATTTTGGACCGTTAGGCCATTTTACAAAAATCACATTGCCTACGGACAATTTTAGAAATAGAAAGAAGGTAAAAGTGTTAAAACCCTAACAGATTTTTTTATTAAAAAAGTGGAAACAGATTATATCATACAGACTCTTTTGTCCAAGGAAAAAAACTCACTTCCTTATAGATGCTAAAAATATATTAACTACACATGCTTACGGATGATTATGTTCTAGTCTCTTTTTTCCCCTGGTTCCCAGAGAATTAATAGTATTTTTGTTAATTTTGGTATTTTAAAGAAGAAATTATAGTTATTTTCCTAAGTGAAATAACTGAAAAAAGTCTAAGGAAGCTTGACCCTTTAGAATAATAATAATTTATCACTATAATTAGACTTTTATTTTAACAATAATGAATTAGACTCCAGATATGAGTTATGCTTAGATTTTATCTCTATGTTTTTCACTGATTTTAGATTTCCAAGCAAATGCTATGTGAACAAGGACACTTAACCACTTGATAACAGTTCTTTGCATGAAAAAATAAGGGAATAGAAGAAATTTATTCTCAGGAGCCCTTCTTCCCCAGACAACGGATGACACCATATTTACAAACACAACAATTCATATATTGGTGTGAAAAGATCAAATTTACTGAACTGGACACAAATCTCCTCTTTCCTCTAATGCCTGCTGGGAAAGCAGGTTTTCTTCAGAACCAAATGTATACCCACGGTTCTGCACCCTCAGGCTGGGAGGCATGGTATGCAGCAGAGAGAAAGTAGGACATGGGTTTTGTGGTGTAGATCATATCGCCTTAGCAGGGGCTGGTTCTACAGGGGGACAGCCTGACCAGTGTATGACTGAAGAAGACCAGGGTTGTATATTCAAATGAAGAGGACATTTCTTCAGTCACAAAATAGAAGATGGCAAAAAGACAGGCATGAGCCAAGAGAGGGGATGACTTAGGAACGGATGTATGGCCTTTTGGCTCATCACCGACCTCATGGATCCTCATGGATCGAGGACATGGTGGGTACTCAGTCAATGTAAGATAAATGAATGTGGGCTTCTGTGTCAACAGCCACTTGACCTAAAGCAGAACTGAGGTTGAAATGGTCTAAAGAGAGGCAATAAACGTAAGTGTCACATGGCTGGGGAGGGTTGTGTATGAGTGGCCACTGCATACCCAGAGTTTGTGTTTATATACGTAGTCATTCAGCTTTTACCTCAGTTGTTCAGCGATGTCAAATAAATAACTGGCTAATTAAGGAAACAGCACAAGTCAAAGTGATTGGCTTGTTTCATCAAATGGGAAGCTCAAACATAGTCACTAAGCTGGTTTTGAGTGTACACAGACTGGAAATCCCAAAATATTTAGTGGAATAGGTATATAAAAGTAATAAAAGCAGGGTATCTGGGAACTAATTTTTCATTACATTTTTGATCAAGAATACCATTACCTTGTGATGCTAATGGATGAGAAACTTCAAACTACTAACAAGCAGAATAGCTACTTCTGTAGATAGACTATCTGATTGTGGTATGAAATGTTCATTAAATTTTTTTTTAATGGCGGAAAGTATGAAAACTGTTAGTGTTCATCTTAGTTATTCAGTAGTCAAGATCATAGTCCTTCACAAAAGTACCTAGAAGAGTTCCTTGGACGTCAAAATTGTGCAAACAAATGCATATTTTTAAAAAGTTGCTCCTCTTGTAATAAAATGGAGGAAAAAATCATCCTGACTGAAAATCTGTGGGACTTGATAAACCAATTGACTAATAGATGCCATGTGGAAATTCTTATGTTAAGAGACTAGAAATTCATTCAAACAGGGCCATCCTTAATAGTTTCATGATCCTTATGTGATAGCATAAAGTAGCTTCCAACATTTACTCCTGATACTACAAATGCATTCTTATTTAGCATCCTTGACCATTATTTAGCAAAGTTCCTCCCTGGATTTCTAAAGAATTGTGTGTAGCCTGTGAAATTTAAGCCAAATGACCAGTCTTCATGGCTGTGGGGGAAACAGGGGATGGTTCTTCTTACTATAAAACCATCTTTATGACATCTTCCCACAGTTATTAGGGAACTGAGGACTCCCACATCCTTTTCATCAGGGGCACCTCCTGCCTTGATTCCTGATTCCCATATGTTCTTCCAGTGGAGAAGCCCATTCCTGTATAGTTTTGGGGACTCACATTGCTCTTGGTTAGGCTTAATTTATTGTTTCTCTTCAAAGTGTGCCTCATTGGTTTCCAGATGTCTTTTCATGTTAGAATCTGTGATCTAGGTAGTGCTCTAAAACCAGAGTTTTTCGTTGGTCATGACAACAACAAAAAGAAACGTAATGCTATTTTTACTTGTCTCTGAAAATCAGATGTTTGGTTGGTTCAGTACATTCATATACCAGCACACTCTGACCCTGGGAGGCAGTTTCTTTACTTGAAATATGGGTATATCCAATTCAGATAGAGGAAACTGAAAAATTGACTAAATTGCTGGATAAAGATTCTGTCTTGGAATGTCTAATAAGAACATAAGAAAATTGGTGTGTGGTTTGCTCGTTGTATGGCTTGGTTCAGCCGTGTTGCTGAAGAAAGGCTATTCCATGAGACAAGACATAAAATTCAATAGGCATATCCATGAGGAGAAATGTGGAATCTCATCCTGGATTGTGAAATAGTAGACACGGATACAGAACAATTCATTGATCATGCAGTAATGCTTTTCTCCAAGGTTGCCTAATATGGCAATTTTGACTTATGGAAAATCCACTCCATGTGTTAATCTTCCTTGATTACAGAAATACACACTTTTGATTTGCCCACCAAGAATTTGACCTATGACTTAGAAATCGGCAGGGATTTTACAGCAGGATCCATGTGAAATGTCAATGGAAAGTGAGGAAAAAAGAAAGATAGAATTTTCGTTGTTTTTGAAAACTAGTCCCACTTGAATGGAAGAATCCAAGGGGGAAGGTGAGGATTCTTTCTTTAGTTTGAATTTCAAGATCTCCTACTTTTTCTCCAATTATGACACTCTGAAGATGTCCTTCCATATGTGGGTCTTGCAAGTAGTCCTGTATGTTTTCTAGATGAAACAAGCTGAGCCCCCCATATAGCACTAATCCCTGGGGCAATCAGAGGCTACCTGGTCATGTACTGATTACATTGAAATTCTTCCATCATGGAAGCGGCAATGTTTTGTTCTTTCTGAAATAGACACTTATCCTGGATACAGATTTGCTTTACCTACATGCAATTCTTCTGCCAAACTATCCTCTGTAGGCTTAGAGAATGCATTATCCCCCACCATATTCCACATGGCATTGATTCTAATTAAGGAACTCACTTCATGGCAAATAAAGTGTAACAATGAGCACCCACGCTTATGGAATTCACTGTTCCCCATCAGCCTGCAGCAGCTGGCTTCATAGAACTGTGTAATAGACTCTTGAAAACTCAGTTACAGTGCCGGCTAGGTGGAAATACCTTGCAGAACTCGGGAAAGATTTTCAAGAAGGCTGTGTATTCTCTGAATCAACATCTAGTATATGGTACTGTTTGTCCCATAGCCAGCATTCATGAGTCCAGGAATCAAGGAGTGGAAATGAGAGGGCACCACTCATTATTATCCCCTAGTGATCCACCAGGAAATTTTTGGCTTCCTGTTCCCATGACCTTATGGTCTCTTGACCTATAATTCTGAGTTCCACAGGGGGGAATACTGCTACTAGAGACACAGAAATGATTCCAGTGAGCTGGAAATTAAAACTGCTGCATGGCCATGTTGGGCTCTTTCTGCATCTGAATCAATAGGCAAAGAGGGAAGTTACTGTGCTGGCTGGAGTGATTTGTTCTGATTACCAAGGGGAAATTGGACTACTACTCCATGATGAATTTAATGAAGAGTTCACCTGGCATCCAGCAGATCCCTGAAAGTATCCCCTAGTATTACCATGTCCAGTGATTAAGATCAATGGAAAAGTATAACAACTCAATCCAGGCAGGGCTACTAATATCCTAGACTCCAGGAATAAAGGTTTCACGGTACCAGCTAATGAACGAACCATCACCAGCTGAGATGCTTGCTGAAGGCAGATGGAATACAGAATGGGGAGTGGAGGAAGGTATTTATCAGTGCCAGCTGTGACCATGTGACTGTTATTGAAATGAGGACTGTAACTGTCATCAGCATATCCTTAATTTGTTATGAATATATTTGTGTGTATAAGAAAATATCATCATTTTCCTCCCTCTATTATCCCTTTATCATGTAACATAAGACGTTGACTTCATATCAGAGTATTTAAGTATTGTTAATTTTTCATAATAGTATTTGAGTTACAAAGTATCAAGAAGAGTAAACATAATTCAAGAACTTTACCGGCTCTTTTGGGGAAGAGGTTAGTACGTTTTCGGTTGAATGCAGAATAGTTGTATCACGGTTTGTGGAATGATGGCCTTGTTGTTGTCTGTTTGGAGATTAAGTGTGGTTTAAGGAGTTGCATATATGTGTGTCAAGGTGAAAAGGGCTAGAATTGTGATGATTACTTTCACGTATCAACTTCACGGGGCCATGGAGTGCCCTGACATTAGGTCAAACATTGTCCTGGGTGTGTCCGTGAGGGTGCTTCTGGATGGGATTAATATTTGAATGGGTAGACTGAGTAAAGCAGGTTGACCTCCCTAATGTGAGTGAGCCTCTTTCAGTCAGCTGAAGGCCTCAATACACCAAAAATTGCCTGACTGCCTTTGAGCTGGGACAGCTGATATTTTCCTGCTTTTAAACTGATACTGAAACATCAGGGGTCTTGAGTTTGCCAGCCTTTAGACTGGAACTATGCCATCAGCTCTCTTTGGTCTCCAGATTGCCATCTGCAGGTCTTAGCAATTGTCAGCCTCCATAATCACATAAGTCAATTCCTTATAATAAATCTATTTATGTGCATATATGTGTGTGTATAATAAATCTCTATGCACATATGTGTATGTATGTTTACACACCTACACACACACACACACACACACACACACACAAACACATCCTGTTAGTTCTATTTCTCTGGAGAACCCTAAGAGAGATTTCAAAATTATCTTTGAATCTGAATTGAACAGAGTTGAGCTCTTTAGTTGGGACTTTTGGAGAAAAGACTGTATGGAGCTGAGAAGTTGGTTGGGGTTTTTCCTTCTGGAATTTAAATAAGCTGATTTGAGTGTTGATTTTATAGCTCCACATGTCCGGGAGTTTGACATTGGAATTCAAGGCTGCCTTTTGTTCACCTATGAAGCTTGAATCCAAATCACATTTCAAGAATAGGGATGAAAATGTGGATGGGGAAACACCATCCGCTAAACACACACAGAGTGTCAACTTTGTGTTAGGTTTCAAGGATCCACAGTGAGGAAGACTGACCACATGGAACATGCCACCTAGCAGAAAGAAAGATATTCTCCACATAAGTGTGCAAATTAGTTTATAACCACAAATTCTGATACTATTTTAAGGGATGTAGTACATCCTCTAAGAGCACGTATAATAAAAAAAAAGCGCTTATCCTAGTCTGAAGAATCAGAGGAAGCTTCTTGAGGCGCTGAGAGGAAAGCAAAATCTGAAGGTAACCAAGTGAAGAGGGGAAGGAAGGTTATCCAGAACAAGAGAAAGCTTGTGGGAAGACCCTTACGCAAAGATGGAGGGCAAAAAGTCATTTAGACAACTTAAAGATGTGTCACTGGAGCATAGAGAACGACTCCTGCAAACCCTGTTTTCTAGATTTCCTTGCTATATGGCTTTTGGCTATTGCCTCAATGCAAGAGCAGGTGATTGGAGAGAAGTAGAAAGGAGCACACCGGGGCATTTCTCCCTTTTCCCCTCTCTACCTCAGCTGCATCTCTGCTGGCTCCAGCTCACACCTGATGGCCCCTCTGCTTGTAGTACCAACAGGTATGATGCTCTCGTCTTCTACCGGGCATCTCTGACTCCTGGCTTTCTGCAACGCAGTCTCTGCCTGTTGTATTTTCAGCTTGAAGGTGGTAGTGTCTTCCTGCTTTTGCTCATTTTTTTAAGGGCTCAATTTCTCTTTTGGCTTTTTAAGCCTTCTATCACCAGGGTAATCAAATACCCAGATTAAAATAGCTCTGATGAAAACCCCCAGAGTAGTTTCTATTGCCCGATAGATTGGCTTTATCGATGTACACGGCCAGTAGGAAAGTAGAGGAAGGGACTGATCCCACTGTCTCCAAGGCTGTCCTTTTAACTTTTATGCTATGTTATCTAATATCTAATGGCTAAATCAAGAGTTGCCTGATTAGAAACTAAAATTGGCCAATAAAGTTGACACCTGACCTGTGTAAAACTTACTATATAATGGGTTTGGTATTATAACATATACCCATAGCTGCACGACAAATGGATGGATATATTCTACATATATATAAATTGTATGTGATTGTTAAAATCTCAGGACTCAGTAAACTCACTGAGTGAATGTAAGTTAATTATTTAAGCTCATTTATTGAACGCTTACCACATGCCAAAGATTATTCTAAGTAATGTGGATGCAGTGAGAAGAGAAAAAAAATCTCAGAAAGTTTACTTTTGATAGCCAAAAACACATAATAGACACCTAAGTGAATATATAAAACTATTAATAGATAGAAATCACTTATATGAAGAATAAAAAGCTAGGTAATAGGCTAGAGAGTGGCTATAATAGGACAAATTACATCTAAGAATACTACTTCTGCTATAAGGAAGACAATGCCTTTCTCATTAGATAATGAATGTCAGCTATTTCAGAAAGTCTATTTATTAAGTTGTATCTTCAATTTACATTCTAAATATTCATATATAATTATATATGTGTAAACACAGAAAATAACATATATGAAAGCTATATAAGTATTTGAATGCAAATTGTATAAATAGTATACAATTGTTCAACTTTTTATTTACACATGAAATTGTAATTATTTATACAAGTATTTGCAAACCCTGAGAAAAACCATACTTCCTGTTTTAAACATCTTTACTGGCAATACCTGAAAATACCACCAGATGGTGATGTTTCTCCTAAAAGCATGATACTTCCTATTTGAAAAAAAATGATGTTAATTGATTAATTCATTCAAACTTTAATGGTGTCCTTATTTGCTAATTGTAACATCTGGGGCAGTTCAGGGTTGGTTTTAAATGATTAGTTTATTTTCTCATAATGAATTGTATCTTTCTCGTGCTTTTCACGCCTGTAATTGGTTGGATATCAGACGTAAATGTTATCTTCTTAGGTGCTGAATATTCTTTTATTTGTACAAATATTCTTGAGATTTGTTTGGGAATGCAATTAAATTACTTAGAAACAGTTTAATGCTCTTGAGTCTTGTGTTTGGAATTTGTTAGGTGGAGTGAGCACACTTAGTCTGGGGCTAATTATTCCACATTACTAAGACAAGCTCTGTGTACTCTAACAGTGCCCCACGAATCTTGAGGTTTTCGAGTCTGGCTGGTGGGAACAGGCACTCTTTCCAATGCCTTGTGAATCCAGTTAGGACAGCATCAAATTTTTTTCAGGTGGTTCTTTCCCCAGCTTCAAGTAGTTTCCTCATACACGTGGACAGATCAAATACACAAGGGGACCCTCCACAGATCTCTCTCTTTTCATCTCTCTCTCTCTGATGCTCTGTTCTACCAATTTTAGCAGAAATTTTACATTTTACATTTTTAGCAGAAATTTTACATTGTTCTTGCAGACTCTCAGGTATGTCTAATCACAGTAAAGGATTTGATGAGCTTGTCCTGGGTACTCCTTACCGTGCTGTAGCCTGGAAACTATCTCAAGGCAGCCGTCTAGGGTAATTCAAAGCCACATCTCCTTTATCATCTCTCGGGAATAACTGTTCTTTGTTGCCTTATGTCCAAGGTCTTGCAAACTGTGTTTTCATATATTTTGTGGTTTTTAGTTGTTCCTTCTTGGTCAGAAATAGAAGTGACTTTTTTTCTTTTTAAAAGAAATATTTCTAATAACTTCTTTTGTTGTATTCTTGATAGTGGCTCATTCAAAATTTATTGAGCAATTGCTATGAACTACCATAATTCTAGAGATATCAGTTGGACCCTGTAACTCAATAAATTAAATCCAGAAATGTTTAGACAGAGAAATCAGGAGGTAGATTTTTTTTCTTACAATTTGCAATGAGACGCTTCATAACAATGTTTCCGTCAACAATGGGTGCCGTGTACAATGGTGGTCCTGTTTCATAAGATTATAATACCATATTTTTACTGTACCTTTTCTATTTTTATATATGTTTAGATACACAAATATTTGCCAGTATGTTACAATTGCCAACAGTATTCAGCACAATAACATGCTGTACAGGTTCATAGCGTAGGAGCAATAGGCTATAGCCTGGGTGTGTAGTAGGCTATACCATCTGAATTTGTGTAAATACACACCATAATGTTTGCACAAGGGCGAAATTGGCTAAGGACACATTTCCCAGAATGTATCCCCATCATTTAGTGACAGATAACTAGTTTTATTTTATTGGATTATTCTAAATGATCATAAGAAACCTGAATATTTTATGCTGACAAAAGTAATGATGACACTAAAGTGAAGTCTTCTCGAAAACAAGGCTTGTGCCATGCATTTCTTTAGTTTAGAAGAGTGGAGTGGAACTATTGAGTGTTACAGACCACAGCTTCTCAAACTTTAACGTGCATATGAACCATAATCTTTCTTAAAATGCAAATTCTGGTTCAAGAGGTCTAGGATGAGGCCAGAGATGCTTCGTTTGTAATAAGCTCCTAAAGGATGCAGATGCTCCTAAGTGATATATTCGATTTGGTGAATAAGAGTTATCTGTGGACTCTGAGTATAAATCTTCCGTAAGAATTGAGGATGGAAACCAGATTATAATGACAACAAAGTGTGTTGCCATGGTGGGGCGTTGTAAAGCTCTGGAACAGCAAGCTGTCAGATTTATGTATTGTCTATCCATGTGTTTCCAGAGTCTATATAGTGTGTCAGCTTATAAAAGTTTTCAGTAAATTTTTAATAAAACAGATAAATAGAACATTAGGGTGATACATTTTCCTTGGAGGAATTTAATCCCATGATTCTTAGTTTTTTGGTTATGTCTACTCTTCTAATAATCAGTAAAAAGCATTTTATGATAAGCACCAAATTTTTATCCAAATTAATGTATCTTTGCACGTCCTGAATTCCTTTGAGAGGCCATCTAGGATTCTTAAACTTCTTAATTTTTATACATGCTGACACTGTTAACGAACATAAATCTTAAACTCCTACCCCAAATCCCAAAGCTGATCATTGGAAGAATTTTTATTATTTCCTGATTCTGTTAACTTTCCATGATTTTTTCTACCCCTTGTATTATATTATACTTTTTTCTAAAAGGAATACATTTTCCATTCCCTAATAAGAGGATGGACTCCATTGCATAAGACTAAATGAGCTGACTACTGGGAGTTGTAATTTTGTATTGGGTTTACTGGCCTGGGAATCTATAGTGTAAGCATGTGTTGTTCCCAAGAGGAATGGCTAAAGTGCAACCAGGACCACCTGTTGCTAAATGCTTCCTTGAGCAGCTCTTAGTACCAAAGGGAGTGTGACTGTTAATGTGAAGCTGTCTCCAGCCAAAGTGAGGAGGGGAGTTTATGCTTTTATCCAGATGACTTTAGCACATATATTTTTGCATCCTATGATATCAAAAGAATTAGTGGCATTGTCTCTCACTCTCAATGGGGGTTACACAGCTGGAGCAATTGCTTGTGGGCCATGAAGTATAGACACTAGACATTTTGGACCATGGGCTTATGAACCATGGCATGGGACAATATTTTGAAAACACCTTCATATGTAGAATCTGACATAAGTGGGCTTGCTGAGATTCAGCAATATTTGGTGAGCAGTACTAAAAATAGAACAATGTTGGAAACAAATGCCTATGTGTGTGCCAAGAACAAGAGGGAACCTAAGGAAGAACCTTAGAGAGGCTGCCTTTTGGTGTGTGGAAGAGCAGGGAATGCTTTAGGACTTTTCTCAGCATCAGAATTCTGGAAGAATATCTCTGAAAGTATTTTTGGGGAATCTGTGGCAGCTAGATAGTTGGGCTGACAATTTAGAACAGCAAAATACACACACACACACACACACACACACACATACTTCCCCACAGCAAAAGTGGCTGTGGGAGTATCTAGAAACAGAAAGTCATATCACACAATGCTGTTTCCATATTGAATTCTTCCATATCTTTTGAAAAATGAGCTCTGGCTCACTACCGTCAAGGCATACAAGCACTCAACAATCTGTTGATCTTTTATTAAGCTTTCAATTTGATTCTTGCTCATTAATTGGAGAGCTTCCCAGTTTAATGTATTGATTCCCCTAAACTTTTTCTGCTAGTCTTGAACTGGGTCATCGGAATAACTCTTAACATTTAACTAGAGTCATTAAAAGTAAATAGACATTTGAGAATAGTCTAATTGGTTGTGAAGGCATTTCCAAGGTGCAAAGGCCAAAGGTGGCAAAGTAAGTCCTTGTGCGCATGTTGTCTTTGAGACCTGACTTACTCAGCATTTCTCCAAGACGGCTAAAGACTTCCTATAGCTTCAGGCACTAATTTGTCCGAAGACTGTTGTAAGACTATGGCTAAAAAAAAACCAGAAAGCCTATGAAAACATGGCTTACTAATAACACATCCCAGCTGTTTGCGCCCTGTTAAAAAGTAGAGAATGACGTGTTCTGGAACAGCTTAAGTGCTCTGCTGGGTATGTTTTTAGGACTGTACAGAGTCTTAACAGCATGAGTCCTGTTCATTTTAATCAGAGTTGTGTAGTTTAAACTTGTCTCAGAACCCAGCTCTCTGCTATTGATATGTCATGTTCAGTACATCAGTCTCTGGAATTAGGTTATTGCCTAATTTCCATTGTGTTTTTGGTCATCTTGATCCCTATGATTTTATTACTCATCTAACTCAAGTAGAAAGATATCTTTATATCTTCTGTTAGACTAAAGGTTCTTTGAAGACAATATATTACTCATCTTTGTCTTAACCGGAGCAATAATCCTCAAATCACTGCATGCATAAGAGCAGTATAAGAATCACCTGGAAGGCTTGTTAAATCACATACCACTGGGATGCCACTTAAGAGATTGGGATTCTACTGGTTTGGGATGGAGTCTGAAAATCTATATTTCTTATAAACTCTTTGCTGCCAATTCTGGGACTACACAGGAGGAGCACTGCCCTGGAGCCCTGGGCCACAGCCCTGTCAGCCCCAAAGACCCCTATTTATATCAGAGATTTTATAACACAGCCTTTACCAGAATAAAATGAAATTCATAGGTAATATAAACTACCTGCACACTTATGTTTAAGTTAATATAATGTTCTAATTATATTCTAACACTAAATTGCAAAAGAAATTAAGAGGAAAATACTTTATCATAAAAAAAGTATTTCAACCTGTAAATGTTCGGGCATGACTACCTAGAAGATATAATTAAGTTGTCAATGTAATACCCATTCATTGTGTCCCCTGAAATGTCAGTTACAAATGCAGGTGTGTTGTGTTTCCTCTCGACAATAATGCATGGTGATACCTTCTGTGATGTTATTTTCTGAAATAGCAAACAATTCTTGAAAAATTGCCAGATAAAACAAGGGACATATTCTCTCAATGTGTCTGGTAGTAGCTATTAATACAGTGTAAAAAAAAAAAAAAAGGTGCTTTGGGCTGGGCGCGGTGGCTCACGCCTGTATTCCTAGCACTGTGGGAGGCCAAGGCAGGTGGATCGCTTGAGTTCAGGAGTTCGAGACCAGCCTGAGCAAGAGCGAGACCCCCCTCTCTACTAAAAATATAGAAATAAATTATCTGACCAACTAAAAATATATATAGAAAAAATTAGCCAGGCATGGTGGCACATGCCTGTAGTCCCAGCTACTTGGGAGGCTGAGGCAGAAGGATCACTTGAGCCCAGGAGTTTGAGGTTGTTGTGAGCTAGGCTGACGCCACCGCACTCACTCTAGCCCGGGCAACAGAGCGAGACTCTGTCTCAAAAAAAAAAAAAAAAAAAGGTGCTTTGGATTTATATGTAAAATGAAGTTAAGTTTTAGGCTTAGGTATATATGTTTTTTGCCCACATAAATGTCAGAGGAGGTGAGAATCATTTTTTCATTGTGTGATACTGTCCAGCACATTGTAGGACATCTACAATTCCAGGTCCCCACCAAGTACCAGTAATGTACCCCAATCATTGTGACAACCAAAATGCCCTCCAGATTCTTCTAATGCCTAAGGATATACCTAACTAGAATATCTAACACAATGCCTTAGAGATAGCAGGCAATTTATTATTTTAAAAAATTGGGGAGAAACATTCTCCTATGCTGAGTGAAGATTGCTTATCATTTTTTTCTTGAATATACTGTATCAAGTGACTGTTTCTTTTAAAAATGAAAACTCAACAATAATGATCAATCACATTTTTATTTACACTGGTTATTTTTACTTAAAATGGGTGTTGGACATCTTCATCCTTGTGCATTTACATCATTATTTCAATCACCTTGTAAATCAGCTGACAGCAAAGAGCAGCCTGTGGGTCAGGTTCAGCAGCTGGGGTGGGAAAATGGCTTGAATCCAATTGCATCCAGCTGTGGTCTATACCTAGGGTGACGGCATGCCCTGGTTTGCCTTGGACAGTTTTGGTTTACACCTGTGGTTTGGCTGTAATTATAAATAATTACATTCATTCTCAAAAGTGTCTCTATTTGGACAATAAATTATAGTGTCACCCTAGTTACACCTTACTAATAATACCAGGTGCTGAAGAGCTTGCATTTTTCTTTTTTGTGTAAGATAAGGAAAAGTTTCCAAATGCAAACACCATGGAAATTTTTTTTTTCTTGCAATAAAACAAGGCTGGCAATCCTTGGTGTTCTGAGATTTTAATAAATTACTCTATATAAGAGCAATTTATTATTAACTGGTTAGGATAGGATATTTTTGTATCAACTGTCTTAAAGTGCAACACCCAACAATTTCTTATGCTCTTTCTGTATTCCTCTTTCTCTAGTTCTGACTGTGTAAAGTCATATCTATCTCAAAACATTGAATGCGTACCATCTTCCTCAGAAATTTCATGGGTAAGCTGAGATTCACTGAGAGAAATGAAGGGGTTGTGGATTTTCTTTTGCCCAAGGCTTTGAGAATGGCAATCCACGTCCAACTGCAGGTTCTTAAATCCCTTCATCTATACATTGGATCCAAGTTGATCTTGGAAGGAAAATAGGATCCTAATCTGACCATTTGGTGGTTTAAACATCTGTCTTGCTGCCCTAACACTTGTTTCTGGGGTGATCCTGGGAACCCACAAAGCTCTTAAATGCAGACTTTCTCCATTCTTGCCTGAATCTAACAATTGAATTCCTGTATTGGTTTCCCGAGTGTGCTCCAAGTGTTCTTACTGAATCTCAGTCTCTTTAGTGAGACCTGAAACACCCTCCACTTTCTCTTTTCTTTCCTCTGAGACATCGTCTTTTTTCTTATCCCCAAATCATCCAGCCTCTGGCAGAGCCTATTGCTTAATTCTATATAGTTATCTCAGTAAGAATGGCTGTCAGTTAAAAAAAAATGACAAAGAGAAATTGCCTTAGGTTAAAATATATTTACTTCATTGTGACCTTGGTTCAGTTCGTATTTTCTCTTTTTTTTTTGTCACACAAGATTTTTATTTTTTTTTTCAGCTTATTATGGGGGTAAAAAAAGTTCAGGTTATATTGCCCATGCACACCCCCCTGAGTCAGAGCTTCAAGCAAGGTCATTTTTCTCAAAGTAACCCACAGGTAGTTGTTAGTCCCTAAGGTAAGAATCGAGTGAAACAATATGTATAAAACACCTAGCACCATGTGTGGTACATAGTCAATATTTACCAGGATGAAAATATTATCATTAGCCACAGTTTGTTCATTCATGATAAGTGAATCTAAGTCCAAATTTTAAGGCAATCCTTACTACACGGCTGACACTGAGAGAAGAGTTTCATGGCATGTTTTTTTTAAATTATGTTTTCTGTGTAAAAGCACTAAGTCCAATACCTCTTCAATAGTAAAGCACTCTAGGGTCATTGCTGGCATTAGAAATCTCTAAAGTAATAAAAATTTTCTGTATCTGTGCTCTCCAATATGGTAGCCACTGGCCACACGTGGCTTATATGGCTGAGGACCTGAATTTCTAATTTAAATTTAAATAGTCGCATGTGACTAGTGGCTATGATATTGATCAGCACAACTCTAGAGGGGTCATCTTGAATAACAGATGATTACTAACAATATCTGTCCCCTATTCCTTGCATACTTATTAGGTTGTATATTACACTTTTATCATAACCCTCTCCTTGCTTTTCACCTTCAAAGCTGCTGGATTCATTCATTTTAACTAGGTGTCCTCTGCATAAAATTCTTGGAATAATTAACAGCCGGCAATGAAACCTACCTTTGACCCTTCATAGTAGTTGTAACATAAGTCTCCTCTGGAGAAACAATCCTGATTGATGACGATGACCTGTTTGCACAGCTCTTCCACTGGTGATTTCAATGTGAGCTGTGAGTTCTTGATACATGGGCACACCAAAAGGATGCAAAGACTGTGTTCAGGGGCCCCCTGCCAGAGTTGTGTGCAGGTCACCTTGACCTAGCCAGAAAGCTACAGATACCATGGCACACACTGGATCCTTAGTGAAGGTGTATTTTTAAGAAATTGGCCAGTGTTTTGATAACAGAGAATTCTTCTGGGGCTCAGTGATAAATGTTTATACTTCTTGAGCTATCCAAATGGCAAATGGCTTTCTTAACTTTGATAAAGCTATTCCTCTGTTACATCAATTAAATTTGCATGTTCTTTTGGAAAAGATCTAGGCAGTGAGCAATGGATGCTAACACAGACATTCTGGAAATACTGATCCTGTTGAAAGCCACCTCATTAATGGTAACAAATACCTTTTAAGCCTAGTATACTGGTAGATTCCATTTAATGCCTTTTGCCAAAAAATCAGGAACAATTTGTATGTTTAAAGAACAAGATGGTGCTATTGTAATCTTTTTCTAGAAGACAGTATATTTGTGTTACAGAATCAAAATGATTTCTTAAGTAATTTACTTGATAGTCATTTGTATTTTTTTAAAAATCTCTTAACGTGGTGTATCATTGTCACATGAAGTATTTGTAATGATTACATAAGGAAAAGACACTGAAACTTTATGTTTGTTTAATTGAGTGGAAGACAGTTGAGAATTTCAGAGAAAAGAATAAAAAAATATTTCAGAAATATTTCAGATATTAATAGAATAAAAACAAAATACAGAACTCTTATTCCTAAGCAAAAAAATATAACTTGGATACACACTGAATTTTCTATATTCTATTTAGTTTCCTTCAAAGCGATCAAGTAAAGTGACATATAAAGAAGTTTCATAAAAAATTAAGTTATTCAGCAGCTGGAGTGGGCAAATGTCCTGTATCTAGAGATCTATATTATAGTATTTAGTAAATATTTCAGTTCCCTGGTAACTATGCCTACCTGAATGGTAAGTGAACCTGAAAATTGGTTGTAGGTTATGAAACATGTAGCAATCATCTATCAGTCACCAGATTGGATATTTTTAAATTCTGAAATCACTGTAGTCGATTAGATTATTACTCAGGAAATATCTACTCCCTTTGTACCCACCTCTTTGTTTTTTGAGCTTGACTGGTTCTAGCCAGTGGAAACTGGGAGAAAGTGATCTTGTGCCAGTTTTGAGCCTAAGCATTCAGAAGTGTCACGTTTCCATTTCTGACTTTCACCAGGAGTAAAACACACATCAGTTTGCCAGAACAAGACATGTGGAAGAGACCTGGACCCAACTTACAGACTGAAACACAACCAGCCATCTGAGCCCAGACCAGCTGAAATGCAGTCTACCTGCTTTCCTGTGAGTGTGAGAATGTGTTTACTGTTGGATGTTAGTAAGATTTTATGGTTGTTTACTGTGGCAATAACTTCCTGATACACTCAGGGTGAGTCACTTAAAAAAATGTCTTTCTTTAGTATATGCAGTACTCCAGATATGTGCTCTCCCTTTAATCTGCTTCTGTTCAGAAGTTTCTAGACAGTAGTAAAGGATGCTCGAGCTGCTTGCAACTCAAAGTATAGGTCTGACCTGACAATTTCTCCATCACCTTGGAGGTTGTTAGAAACGCATATCCCCAGGCCCCACCTTAGACCAACTGAATCGTTATCTCTGGTAGTGGAGCCCAGGAACCTAAGTTTTTAACAAGTTCTCCAGGTGATTCCATACACACATAAGGGTGGTCCCTCTTTGCCAGTACTATTTTGGTTTTAGCACTGAAAGTCACTCCAGAGAAATCCCTCTGATGGTTGGTCACCCAGTGAGGACCCATGCAGTAGCCTAACAGGGTGAGATTTCTGCAGTTCTGGGAAGGCATAGCTCTTCTCATAACCTGTTTTTGAAACTTTAAGTTGATACATCATGCCTTTGACCATGGCCAAACAGAAATTTCCCTTGCTAAGTTGTCAGTCTCTGCAGGAAGAAAATACATTGATCTTTCCCAAGTGTAGTGTACTACTTCATGATAAGGACAGACTTCCCATGTGGAAGGGAGCAAGGATTTGAAAGTTTCTCATGGAAGCTCTAGGTCTACAGTATAAATAACTGAGATTTTCACGTTCTTGCCTGTATACCAGGCTTTACCTTGAGCATTGGAACAGGAGCTGAGAACACTTTGAGCTTAGACAGGGGCAAAGAAAAGGCTACAATAAATGTGTAAAGAAATACACTAAATTTATAATTGTAAGACTTAACAGTTTCATTACCCCAGGTCTTCATCATAGCTTTCTTTCCTCTTCTTCAGAAACACTACAGCAGGGCCTCTTTTATCCCAATTTCCTTAGGCACGTACAGCATTAGCTTCCATTCTGCTGGACACTGGGTATGTAATTCTGTATGTGGGTTAAGCTGAGGGGCCTTGTGATTTCAGGGTTCTTTCTTCCAGTCACCCTCACTTGGAGTCCATCAGACTGTGGGGCCAAGAGCAAGGCGACCAACTTGGGGTAGAATCCACTCAAGAGTTCACCCAGTGCCCTGAAGTCCTGCACATGTGCAAGGACCCACAGGAAGCCCCGGGATCAAAGGGAGCCGAGAGAGCCTCGACTGGGCTGCAGGAACATCGTGTAATTTACCCAAACCATCTGCGAGTGACATAAATACCAGCCGCTTAGAACACCTGCACCAGATGACTCAGCAGCAAGTTGGGAAGCCAGCATGGGGTTGAAATAAAAGAAAACAAAAACTTCAGCGACTGGAGCAAAACAAATCATCACAGTTTGGCACCAGCTGCACAAGAAAAGAAAGAAAGAAAATGAGTTGGCAAATTTTAGTCAACTTCCAGTCAGAGGGGTCTGCCAGCTGGACATGTCAACGTGTGCACGGAGGGTGGGAGCAGGGAAGGGGGGGAAAAGACTTTAAGAAATATGAAATCCCCCAAACCACTACTCATAGTTTCAGGGTTCCAGATAAAGAGCAGCTGCTTCTGAGCTTAAGACACAATATGTTGATTGTGACCTAGACAGGACAGACAAAGAGGGGCCCTTCTGATAGAGGTAAGAGAGAGGGAGCAGGTGTGGGTGTTCTGTGTGCCTGTGCCACCGCCAGGGAGCCCAGGTGGCCCCAGGGGGCCATGTCCTCTCAACTGTGAAGGCAGTTGTTTATTTAGACACAATCCTTCAGAAACTATCCGAAAGTGCCTCTGTAGCCCCAGCCGTTACAAAGAAGGCCAGCCCTACAATTTTAAGACTTGACTTTACCTTCAATAGGAAAAGAAAAAAACAAAAACCTGATTGCCTGTAAGCTGTTCTAATGAGGCAGTTTCTGGAATTTCAATTACTCTGAGATGCCTCCTGTTTATGGCATTGACCTTGTATTTTCTTTGGTAGACAGGAGGGATGTGATGAATGGCGGGCATACCGCTCTGGGCCTCGGCCACCAGATGAATGGCCACAGATATTCTTGGCATCCGAAGTGGCCCAGGTGGTCCCTCTGGCCTGATTTCCCTGGCCCGTTTTCCTTTCTCCTCTGGGAATTCTGACCCTCCTGCTTTCCAACTAATTGTATCACATTATCTCCTTTTTGTTTAAGACCGTTCTCTCGGCGAAAAGTTGCAAAAACTCAGATTATTAGGATGGAAAGTCTCAATTAACCTCTAACCTTGCTTCAGTGCCTGTGGCTTGGGTTATTCCTTACACCTAATCGTGAGCCCATTGACAAGTTGTCCAAAAACAAACCCACACACACAAAAAACTGTTTTGACCAGGCTGTAATTGCTGCTGGGCGACACTTAACAATGACTCCCTTGTACCAGGGCTAAGTGGGCAGGGTGGGCCGGCCTATGGGTTGCTAAGTCCTAGGCAGTGAGATTTCTTTGTGATAAGGGTCTCCCTGTATCTTTTTAAGTGCTTCCTCCAGAAACTCCCTTGATTGAAGGGTGTTCATTTTTTGGATTGCCAGAACTGACAACGTGGCACAAAGCATGAAAGACAACTCCCACGGAGGACTACGAAAGCCTTCCTCCCCTCCTGCTGCAAATATAATTAGTTTATGTTAGCTGGAAAAGGTCAGAGGTTGTCAAAGGGTAGCACAGTCTTTGTTTTTAGGCAAGATAGTGGAATAATTGCTTGATGTTCAGATCTGCAGGTGCTGTAAGGAGCTCATTTGGGCTTGGCAGCCTGCAGGGAAAGCTGATTTCCTCTGGAAAACCACGGAATTCCTCATGACAGAATCTATTTGCCGTGACAGGAGTGATTATCCATTCATGGCCTCAGCACAATACCTGCCACACTCTGCCCTCACCTTACCCCATTTTCACACACTCCAGGCATTGAGCCTTCCTCTTCTCCTCCCTTGCGAGAACAGAGGAGGCGTGAGCAGACAGACCAACCTGGCTGATTTTATGCAAGGGAATGTCCTGGAAGGGTTAGGAAGTGGGGAAGAGGGCAAAGAGCTCATAGGGAAGTTCATTCTAGATAGACTTGAGATATCAAAAGAAGAACAGGCTAGTAAGATACGCTGTTATGAGAAACAGAGTTAAATGTCACAGTAGGTTTTAAGTGGAAGAATAAAGGGGAATGAGAAAATAATTTAAAAAGTGGGTTTGCTTCGAAATGTGCCCCATCTTTTCCCATGCTCATCTCTTTCATGTCATTTTGTTTACCTGTCTCGAGAAATAGTAACAACTCGCCATGAGATAGCTAATTAAAGTGGCTTGGAGGGTGTTTAAAAACCAAGGTGAGCTCTCTGTACTTACTTATAGAGGACTCAGCTTGGCAGAGATGAAGTCCTTTTCCAGTTAATCGCTGGATATTTTGTATTTATGACAAGGTCATGCTTGCAGCCATCTGCTGAGGAAGCAAAAGAAAGTGATTCTAGAGCGGGACAATGTGGATTCTCTTGCACTTGCTAATTGTGTGAACCTGGGCAACACATTCAACTTTTTTGCTTATTATACAGTTGAATTTTTATAATGAGGATAATAATTCCTTATTATATTTTTGTCCAATTGATTTAAAGTTCAAACAGTGTGTTTTAGATTTACGCACCTCATTCTACCACTCAGCTTACTTGTGATAGATGTAATGTGGATTTTGCTTTTAGTGTTTTTTTTTTTTAATCCTTGTTGCTGGTGGCTTAGACCAAGGTTATCTCCACAGTGGAAATCTAGGCCCTGGAGGGTCTCATTAAACCTTTCACTGGGAAATTAAAGGGTTGGACTTGATACCCAAGTGCCTTACTCTTGAACAGTCCACCTAACAAGACTTGCACTGTTTCTTTTTTATTTTCCAGCTCTATATATTTAACTGGAATCTCTGTAAAGGTCATCAAATTATTTACCAGCCTGACATTTTTTTGGCATCTGCATAAATTATTCAAATAGTAGGATTTGGATTAATGCAGTTTTACACACATATAGATGAGAGGAGATCACTACTAAGAGCACTTCTTGAATTACCCATATCTTGACCAGTAATATAGTTCATGTGACTAATTTAGACAAGCTCATAGCTTTGTGGTGGCATTTATGAAAATAAAGAACACGGTCATCTTTGATGTTTGAGGAAGCTGTGCCTTTAATGTGTTTTGATACCTGTTTTTAGGGGTGCGCTCAAGTAATGTGCTGAAGAAATACTTGCTGTGGAGAGCCAGTCAGAAATCTAAGTGACGAAAAGGGTTTTTAGCCCCTTTATTCCCAAGAAGTCAAATTCTTTATATCTAAAGAAAAGTTTTTTAAAAAAGAAAGAAAAGAAAAATAAGGAAAGAAAGAAGAAAGGAGGGAAAGGAGGAAGGGAGGGATGGTGGGAAGAAAGTAGGAAGAAAAGGGAGGAAGAAATTGATGGGTTTTACCCAGTTGCCAACAAGAATAAATGGTAACATATCAGAACGCTAAAAAAGAGCCAGGGGGATTGATGACTAAATAGAATTACTATAATAGATCAATGAACAAAGAATCAAAACTATTGATGAGGACCTAATTCCTGCCCAGTTTCTACTAGAATCTGCAGGGATACAAAACAAATATCCTTTCTTAATGCCTCATTGTCTGACTACACTGTCAACAGTGCAGACACAAAAGGGGAAATGATGGAAGCTAACAGTGAATGCCTTAAGGTTCCGGATGGGAAAGAGGCTGGAATAATTGCATATAGTCAGTGACACCTGACCTGAGCCTCCAAGGAAGGCTAGGATGTAGAATCTGGATAAGCAGGAAATCATAGAGACAGGATGGGGAGGGAATTGGGAGGCAAGCAAAACTACGTGGTGGTAGATAGTTGCATTAATGGCCCCTTCTTTACCCTCTGCTGTACCTATGCCCTTTGCCCTTCAATGGGCAGTGTCCTTCCATTCTGCTCTATCCCCTGATTCTTGCTTTAGTCAATTGTGAGCAAAGATGGTATCTGGAAAAATATACCAGAGCTTGAGAAAAGTCCATGAATATGTCTTCTTCCTAACTTGCTCTTCTAACTTTGGCATGAGAATGCTCGAAGGATGAGACATGTAAGGCAGAGCGAATTGTCCAAGTTTTCCAGCAGAGGTCCCCTTAGACAAGCTGGCAGTCAGGGTATCCAAGACACAGGAGAGACCCTAGCTAAGATCAGCAGAGCCCCAGCTCATCCACAGCGGACCGTGGGTATAGGAATGGATCCATTCAAGACCACAGTGGTCTCCCAGACCACCTGTAAACTCATGATATTTTTTAAGACAATAAATGTCGGGCTTATGTGTTATGCAACATTATTATGTCATATAACTGATGTATATGTCATGCATTTATTGATATAGGCTCTATTTTGGGGACAGATTCTTTCATTTGTTAAGTTGTAAATGTTTGGAAATTATCTTTTGTAGAGGAGGAGGCATCAGTGTAAAGAGGAAGGAAGCTCACAGAATCACATTTGATCACACAAAAGTAAACAGAATTGAGAAAAATATCCTGAGTTCATTCACATCTAAAATAGTGTTCATGAAATAGCTAGAAAATGAGGCAAAATATTGTACTCACTTGAATTCTTCCAACTAAGTGCCTCAAATATCATCTTTTAGGGAATTAAAAAAGAAATTTGAAGTACAAAAAAATTTACTTTTTGGAACTGCACATTTTTTTTAAAAAGGAAATCCAAATAATTTTATGCTTTGTATGGAACCAGAGAAGACCCCATTTAGCAAAAGCAATTTTAAGCAATAAAAACAAAATGGGAGGTATTAATTTGCCAGACTTCAAACTATACTATAAGGCTGTGGTTATTAAAACTGCTTGGTATTGGCACAAGTGCAGGGACACAGACCAGTGGAACAGAACAGAAAACCCAAATATAAAACCATCCTCATATAGCCATCTAATCTTTGACAAAGCAGACAAAAACATACTCTGGGGAAAAGATTCCTTATTCAATAAATGGTGCTGGGAAAACTGGATAACCACATGTAGAAGACTGAAACAGGACCCATAGCTTTCACCTCTCACAAAAATTAAATCACGGTGGTTAACAGACTTAAACCTTAGGAGTGAAACTATTAGAATCCTAGAAGAAAATGTAGGAAAGACTCTCACAGACATTGGCCTAGGCAAAGAATTTATGAGGAAGACCCCTAAGGCAATCACAGCAACAACAAAAATAAATAAATGGAACCTGATTA
>CM052436.1:189869833-189924571 GCA_028533085.1 Varecia variegata | reverse complement strand
ATGCACCACCCTGCCACAGGCCAGACCTCCTGATGAGTTGCTTCTGCTAGAATTCCCAGGCACATGCTCTATCTCTGGGCAGGGACATCACCTCTCATGTACCACAGCTCCTTCTAGACATTGAAGACCACCCATCTGGACAGTTTTATGCTTCCCGATGCCAAAACTTCTTCCAATCATGTGCCTTACCCTATCTTGTCTTTTTAGTTTCTATAAATTAGCCAGTCAGAGTTTGTCATTAAAGTGCCTTGATTTTGACATGCATTCTTAATTATGGGATATTTTAACTTCTCTGTATTTTTGTCTATAAAACCCTGGATTATTTGTACACAAATGAGCATATAGGAGTTTCAAAGGAATCCTTCACCCAATCTTTCCTCTCACCCTAGGTAAGTTCTACAATGTCAGGGGCTGAATTTGTCTTGTTCCTTGGTGCATTTTCTGCCCCCAGAGCAGTGCCTGGCAGAGTAAGCATTGATAAACATTGGTCGAATGAAGAAGGGACAAAAAGGAAGGAAGGAAGGAGGGTAGGATGAGACAAAAGAAAAGAGGTAAGAAGGAAAGAAGGGAGGAACCTGCATGGAATAAATATGATATTATGACTTCAGGGTCAGAATTCAATTGTCCATAAACATGAATTAATCCTGCCCCCTTGCTTTATAATTACTAAACAATCTTTCCATAAAGAGGAGTGAAATCTGCTTAACGTACACCCAGTCCTTAATATTGTGGTGTCTATTCTTTCACTTAAGAAAAGGATAGATGTATGTTTTTGATGTAGCACTGGTAAGACCAGAGTCTGAAATGGCCTCATAAATCTCCGGAAAATGAGGGTGGGTGCAAACCTTCAAAGACTCCGTCTTGGGCCATGCAACATGCCTCTACAAGCTCCTCATCCAAGCCTGCAACCACTTTGGAATGCAGTTGACCTCATGGAAATAGTTCTGTACCTACAAGCTGAGGGTTTCTCCCTTGACCTTTTGCTTTCTCTCCCTCTCTTTTGATCACTTGCGTCATCTTTACATTCTGGCATGTATTATAGATATATTTTTTGTCTCCTGGCCTGATTCAACAAATACCTAGTTTGTTGCCATGGTTGTGTTTTGGTGGTAGCTCACCGTCAACATTCTGAGAGGAGAGGTCTAGAAATCCAGACACGTTCTTTCACTCTCCTTTGGCCATGAGATTTTATTTATTTATTTATTTATTTAGGTTCCCTACAGAGTGACGATGTCCAGGGAATGCTTCCTGCATAGTTGAGTTCCACAATTCAACACATAGATACTGTGGTGGGAAGGAGACAGGAGAAATTCTGTCTGCTACATCAGCAGCTAAGGCACAGCCCCGCTAGGAAAGGTCTAGAGGAAGAGAAAGGGGTTAATAAGGAAGGGCAAAGGGATTGTTTGTTACATATTGCCCCGGTTCAGAGTCAATTTTTCCCAGGCTTGGCTCAACCAAATACACAGGCCTAAAAGACAGCAGGCATATTTTTAATTGCTTTCAAATTTTATTCCCTAGTTTATAATATGTATGTATTTTGAAGCATTATGTATATACACAGTATACACATACACACACATATGCATACAGTATGTATACATACTGTGTATGTGTATGTGTGTCTGTGTGCGTATGAATCTGATTCTCTGAGTCTTTCTTCACCTGGCCAGAGTCCTCCTATAATACTTTTCCCTAGGGGATTCTTACCCAAAAGGGGTTATTTGAGTGGAGATGCAATGGTATGTCATTCCTCCCATTCTACTGACTTAGATGGGCTTTGGCTTCAGGCTAACAGGCTTGGTTGCTAAATCCCAACTCTACTACTAGATGGCTGTAGGGATCTGGGCAGGGCAGGTTGTGTAACATCCCTAATTCTCTGTCTTCTCATCACTTAAAATGACCTAATGATAAATACCAACCTCTGAGAGCTTTTGTGAGAACTGATGCCTAAGGTGCATAGACAATAGCAGATTCTTATGGGTGCTGGATTCCTTCCCACCCTTCTTATGGAACATAAGATTTATAGCATCTTATAAAGTAGTATGATTTTTTTGACCCTGATTCAGAAAGAGAATAAAAACAGAAAAATTTGATGTTCCAGAATATATATTAATTAGATCCTTCTTCCAATGGAAAACACTGATTCCCAAATTAACTCTTCTAATTATTTTTAAATATTATTTGTTTGTACTCTATTTAGTATCCATAATTACTGGGAGGTTAAGGTAACATAAAAAATTACATGCATTAAAATGTACAAAACTAACTGAATTGCAGAACTTCTTAGAGTGTGTATGTGTACAATCCTATGAACGATACTATGAGTAAGGCTATCACAATATTCCTGCCTTTCAAGATCTTTATTCATTTATTAACACTTACCAGGCTTGAAGCATTGAATTAGGATTTGATGATACACTGGTGACCAAAACATAGCATGGCCTTGCCTTCATGAATTTATAATCTAAAATGACACATTGATATTAATCAAGAAATTACAACAATGAATATAAATTATGAGGCTGCGCCACTGCTATGTGCTCAATGCTTGGAACCATGTATGGTGGAAGAATTCAATAAACATTTCCTGAATGAGTGAATGTATAAATTAATGTTGACTGAAGTTGAGATACGTGTTCAAAGAGACAGAAACCTTGATTTAGAGAGTGGAACAAAGGAACTCAATGCATACTGAGCTGTGAAAGATGATTAACAAATAACCAAGAGAATGTTTCTGAGAATGAGTATTCTATGGAGGGAGTGCAGGAGGGTGGTCTAGAAAAATAGAACCAACCAATAGTTTTCCAGAGAAACAGAACCAACAGAACTAGACAAAGACAAATAGATAGATTGATAGAGAAATAGATAGATGAGAAAAGTCTAAAGGGTGGTGGTTTGGGAAGACAGAGAGGAGATAAGTAACCACAGCAGCTGACATTTACAACATGCCAGGCCAAGTTTTAAAACTATATAGGTATCATCGCAATTAATCCTTGTCACTATATAGGTATTATCACAATTAATCCTTGTCACAGCTCTATGAAGAAAGTTCTCTTATTATCCCTATTTTACGGGTGAGAGAACTAAAGCACGGAGAGGTTGGATAACTTGCCCAGTCACAGAGTAATCAGCTAAGCTGCATTCTAAACCCAGACAGTGACTCCCAGTCCCACGGGCTCAATCTCTACCTGGCACAGACTTTTGAAAACACAGGTAACAGTCTCACAAAGGAGAATGATGCTCTTATTAAGTGAGTATAAGGCAGGAGAAACCCTCAGATTAGGTCCAGAGATGTTCTTGTAGGGTCAGGAAATACTTCATGGGGGAGTTGATCTTTAGGATGGGCCTTCAAGTATGGATCATGTTTTGACTGGCTTGCACAGTGGAGGAGAAAGGTGTTTTCGGTGGCGTGATGGGAGAAGCAACAACATACAGATCTAGAAGTGGGTCAGTCTGGGAAGAATTCAGATGAAAGGAAAGAAGAAATGAGAAAGAAGTTTTAAAAGGCAGGCTGAAATCAGACAAAGGCCAGGCTGGCAATGTATACTCAACTGATTATCAATTAATTAATTGAAAGAACATGAGAGAGCAATTTACTATGTCTGACAGGAATGCATTATATCCGTATCTGGATAGATTCCCTAACAGGAAATGATTAGAGATAGCGTCTTCATCCATTTAGGCTGCTAAACAAAAATATCATAGACTGCGTGTCTTAAACAAAACACATTTATTGATCATAGGTCTGTAGGCTGGAAAATCCAAGATCAAGGCACTAGCAGATTTAGTGGCTGGTGAGGACCAAATTTCTGGTTCATAGATGGAGAATTTAGGATTTCAACATGTAAGTTTTGGGGGCATAGAAACATTCAGTTCATAAAAAAAAGAGGAAAGACTGGTGATAAGGGGAGCAGGTAGGAGGATTTTTCGTTAGTCCAGCGAGAGGCAATACAGCCGTGAACATCCTACCATCAGTGGGGCGATGGGGAGGCCATTCTGTTTAGAGACATGGAGGCAACAAGACTTACACCTCACTGATCAACTCGCCTGTGAGGGAAGAGAGGATGGTAAAAGCTGACCTAGGTTTTGTGATGATCTAAAGATTATCAGCAAAAGGGAGAAGGGAAGAAAATAAATTAGGATAGATGTTTTAGGTACAGAGGATGTTCGAGAGAAAAATGTTTTGGATCTAGAAATGTTCAATATTTACTATTTATAAGATCTAATATCAAGTCATTTTAACTCAGGGATTTATAGTCGTGGTTTTTTTTTTTAAGTTCTTTGAAATATCTTTGCCTATATTTTAAAAATATTTCAAGAGCACGGCCTGTTAAGTGTATGATCTTTCCAGAAAAAGAGAGCTGTTATTACTCCCACTTTGCAGTTGGGCCAAATGAAGCATGAAGTGAAGGGTTACCTGGGAAATAAATGTAAAATCATACACTGTTAAATAAGCAACAGTTCTTGTATTAAGTTAGGATTTCTCTGTCTTCTGTTACCCAACACTAATGTCGATGCAAGTGATAAATGGTTTTATCGGATTCACAGTGCCTGATGCAGTGTTTTCTGAGGACTACAATTTAGTGTCACCTCCTTCCATTATTTTGCCTTCTTCTCCTCCTTGTCCAGGTTAAATAATAATCAGTTATGATTCCCATTTAAGTCTCCAGGATTGAGGATAAACAGAACTTTGGTATAACTCTTGCACAACGCTCTCTTACAAATGGGTACTGCCTGTGTAACTTCCTATTTTTCTATTTTCATCTAGATTAGTAGGATATTGAGGAATCTTTTAAGCAAGGAATTTCTTCCCAATGATGTCACAATCTTCATAAACTATAATAGCACTCTAGGTTATATGTTTCTGTAAGTAGGCCCTAAATTACTCAGACTGATTTCTCTAACTTGTCCTGGGACTATCATGGTTTATAAAATAATCATTTATTATACATATATGATTATCTAGTACTGAGTATTCAATGTGAATATATCAGATATTTTCCACGAAACTTATACTTATTCTAGTAAGTGATTGTTTGGTTTTCCAACCAGAAACAAATTCTTCAATTCTCCAACACCAACTGGGTATCCAACAATTCAATTGAATTCTGACACCAACTACCCAGAGTTAACACAGACTCCAGAAGTTAAAGGCTCAGGCCCACCTGACTGCTCACACTTTAGGTGCCAGGCAAAAACAGGGTCCCCAGACTACCTGTACTTTTGCCTACTACAAATTAAAGGACTCCTATGACACCCCTCAGGTTTAATAATATTTATTCTAAATAAGTATACTTATTTATATGTAAATACAAGTATAATATTATCCATGGAAATTTTTAAAGGTATAAAACAATATGCCTGTTATGAATACATATATAAAGTGAAAAAAAAATTGGAAGTATGGGTAGAGAATGGTAGTTGTTTTCTTTCTTGGGAGCAGGGGAAGTGGCAGGGCGGCAGCTCCACTGCTGCTAAGGAAACTACCATTCTCCATCTGTATTTCCATATGGATATGAAAGAAATATCAGGGCTTCTGTTAGCCCATGCAATCCCTTTGAACAAAATTTTAAAAGGTAAATCAACTTCTCCGAGCAGATGTAGCCCCTCACCAGAGTGTATGTCTGTACTCAACCCATCCATCTCCATGGTTGTACCTCCAGGAAATGAAAGAAAGGAAGAAGGAGGCCAGAAGAAGGCTTTATCTGTATCTATATTGTTTTATTTTCTTAAAGTGAAAGAGAACAAGATCTGAAGAAAATATGTCAAATATTAGTATATGACCATCTTGGTGGTGAACAGATAAGCAATTCATACATTGATTGTTGTATCCTTTTATATGTTATAAATACTTTATTTTTGAAAGCTTCAAGTTTTTTAAGAGCTGCTACCCTGTGTTGAGGATTAACTATGTGTATCACAGTATCAGTTCTATTATATAGACTGTGAGATCCATAGACCTGCTTGGAATCTAGATCTACTCTTTAGTTGCTAAGACTCCATTTCCTTATTTGCAAACTGGGATAATAAACCTATCTGCTCCACAGTATTGCTGAAGACTTGTGATTGATTGGTATTATTGGCATCAATGCTAGTAGCAAGTATACACACACAAATATGTGATAGAAATATGATTAATTCTATTTCCCATGTGATATAGTGTCAAGGAAGGTAAGTAAATTAAATATTTATTTTTCACAGTTAGTAAGATAGAAGGTTAGGATTCCGATTCAGATCTGTCTGATGCCAAAAAGCTGTGATGTTTATACGAATACATACATCAAAAGGCATTAATTGAATGTTTCATGCCTTAGGTTAAAAGACTTAAACATCACAAGAAAGATAAGAGTCATGTTCGTGTAGTATTGTAATACATCAGCAGAGCACAGAGTGGCTAAATACACAAAGACAAGTTAACAAAATCTTCTCTTCACATAGAAAGTATGGAATTAACATGTGTAGCAGGGTCAGAACTGAGAAATGTCTATAGACATTTAACCCAGTAAAAGTTGATTTCTCAGTTCTGACCCTGCTACACATGTTAATTCCATACTTTCTATGTGAATTTTGCTTGTAGGCCTTGATGTTGAAAACTACAGATCCTGTCTTGTATTTTCCTATCAGAATGCCTGATCTAAATGCAATGATAATATTTCTGCCCATTACATTTTTCCCCACCCAATGAAAAGGAACAAGTAAAAGAAGGCATTCTGATAGGAAAATACAAGACAGGATCTGTAGTTTTCAACATCAAGGCCTACAAGCAAAATTTTTGTTAGCCTTTCAGGTTGCTATTAGACTTAGTTTGAATAAATAAGTAACCTCTTAAACTCTTACTATTCTATGTACTTCATTTCCTGCATTTTACACAGTAAAAGTTTACTGAGATTATGGACATATTTCCATGAAGTCTTGCATGCTCAGTCCGGGTGAACTAAATGTTCAATTTCTGTTTTATAATAATTTGCAGATGGAGAGCATGCATTTTAAACATTAGCACCTGTAGATTTCTTGTTAAACGGGTTCTTTTTTTCTTTATAACATGAATCCATACTTGGATTTTATTGTATTTTGCACAATGAATTGAAATTTGAAAGCTAATTGAAGAGGATTTTTAAAACAGCAAATCCTCACTAACACCGATAACGTGGCTAATTAATGTGCTGCAAGCCTTAAAAGTTCAAAAGGAGCTTTTTCTGCTAAAATGATTCAATCAGCAATTTTTTTTCTCCAATTGCAATTTTAAACACTAATGGTGCACTGCTCAATACAGTAGCTGCTAGTCACAGGTAGTTTTTAAATTTAAAATAGTTATAGTTAAATAAAATAAAAAATGCCATTTCCTAGTCATATTAGTCACATTTCAAGAGCTCAAAAGCCACATTGGGGCTATTGGCTACCATATTGAATGACATTATAGAACATTTTATAATATTTCTATGATTGCTGAAAGTTTTATTGGACAGAACTACTTACTATGTAAGGTGTATAGCAAAATACTAAAACTCATTCTTCTCCCTTTTTAAGATCCACAGTATAGAATAGTCCCCCCAAAGATGAGGATTAGCATGCACCTACTAATGCTGATTACCCAGTATTACTTTCATTGTGTAAAAGAGAAAATATAAATTTAACAATTCCATCACCATTTTCTTATAAATAAGAAAACATTTTATTTTATATCAAAAAAGAAAAAAGAAAACAAAACATTGAAAGTAAATGTTTTTAAAACAATATTTATCAGGAAAATATATTCATAAATAAAGAAACCTCAGATTTTTCTCTTTGATTATATACTTCAAGGTTTGTTATGTTAAAAACCTTGCAGTGAAAAGAAATAAAAATAGTGCTACTATGGTTTTTCATGAAAAGATTATGTTTCTTCTAGCATTTTTTTTTTTAACCAGCCAAATGTCCAGGAATGCTGAGCACCAACAAATTTTTGCATTCATCAAGGCAAAACAACTATACAATATAGTAGCAGGCCCCAGATAGGACTGTGTAGGTCAGTAACACCCAACCAGTGGCAGTCTTATCTCTTTTTATTACTCAGCCTCCTCCATTTAGACACAAACATTTTTATAGTGAAAAAAAGACCCAACACTGTGAAATCTCAGTAAATTTTTTTTTGTCTTGATAGATTCCTAAAGCCAGAAGAATTTCCATTTGGGAAAGGAAATCCATCAGCTGGAAATTCTAATAAGGTTCAAATAAACACCTGCCTTTGACATTCAGGAGGAAAATGTTTCATGGATTTAAATAGAATAGAGGAGTGCCTGACTATGAGCCATCACTACAGTGGGATTTGAGGCAGGGAGCGGGGAAACCCACATAAGTTAATTTTCAGATGTGTGACTCTGACTGTTAACCCTGGCGGTTATAACAAACACAACTAGTCACAAGGTGTAGGCATCAATGGAGGCTTAATGGGGAAAAGAGTCAGCAGGATCCAAGCCAAGCTCAATGTCTAGCTGTTCCATAAAAATGCACACTTGGACAGGGTGGGAGGCATGAGTACACTGTGCATTATGAGCCAGGAGAGAGACCCCTTCATCTGCGGCCATATTGTATGTTTGCAGGGAAGTTAGCTCTTTTTGGTCAGGTGAAATGACCTTTTTGGAGTTTGAACCCCAGACACTTTGAGGAGTTTACATACAAATGCCAAGTTTGGATAGACATCCCAGATCCTTTGCTGGTGAGCTTGGTCATGGCCAAGACACAAAATGGAGAGGGAACTGGGGAAGGAAGTCCATCTGTGTTGACCAGCAGACAACAAGACTTAATCTCTCCTCTTTTGCAAGTGGTTCACTGCCTTTATCTTTGCCATTGGGCATACACCTCCTTTGGCCCACTAAAGTAGGTCTAGGAAGCTCTAGGAAGTATTCATGTTGATCCTAAAGGGCCTCGGTAGATTACATTTTTCAAAGACTAACAAGAAGTTGATTGGATTCTGAAGGCATTTCTTTCTCTTTGTTATGCATATGGACTTACTATAAGCCTGTCTTTTTTTCCTCCCTTGGGGGAAAATATGTGTGAGTATGCCTGTGTGTAAAATGTACGTTTATACATCTCTTGGTCTCCCTGTTGTTTCTTAGATCTAAACAAAGATTAGTGAGTCATTTCGTCTCTAAATATTTTCTTCAACTGCAATTTCAGTGGCATGGAGCAAATGAGTAAATATATTCTTTAACAGTGTACACTTCAGAAATGCCAGCTCCTATTTGGGACACGGGGGTGAATAAATATCAGTACTTTATTTGCAAAGCCAAGGATTCAGATTGTCGACTGAGGAAGGAAAAGGAACTGCTATTAAAAACCCCAAATCATAGTGCTGGGAAGTGGCAAAATCAAATCAGAATCCAGGTGATCTGACTGTAGTACCAGTGTTCCTCAGCAGTTCGAATTTCTACTTCTAAATACTTGGACATAAATCATGTGAGTCAGAGTGTGTGTGTGTGTGCATGTGTGTGTGTGTGCATGTGTGTGTGTGTGTGTGTGTGTGTGTTTAATGATATGTATAACACATACCTTCTTATGAGCTATGAAGTTCCAGCCCCATGGGCGTATTACAGAATGGGCTATAATGTACTCTAAACTCCCAACTAAGGCTACAGAAAATGTTGATGGCAGAACTGTGCCTAGACCAGTTCTGTGGATAGATTCAATGTACTCAGATTTAAAGGTGCTCAGTGGTGGAAAGGTCAGAACATTCCTTGTTATCTGACATTTCCACTTGCATGTATTATAATTTACTCTAAGGCCCCCATCTCAAACTGAATTCATTCTGGTTCAAGGTAAGCTTCCTCGGATGTCCCTTCTTGGTAAATGCATCATCTCCTTGTCACTTGCCCAAGTGAGAAACCTGGGAGTCATTCTTGAATAGTCTTTTCCCTCAGTGCTCTATGTTAACACTAAATCCTGGCACTTGTGCATCCTAAATAGTTTTCAAATGAAGCCTTGCTGCCCCAGCACCAGGGCCATAGACCCTGTTCGGACCACGCCATCCCTTCTTGCCTGAACAGCTGAGACAGTCTCCTGATATAGCAATAAAAAATACTAAAATATATATGTGTATGTGGTATCTCCTACTAGCTTGCTTTTGCAGGCAATACCTACCAGGAGATTTGGGTAAGTAGAATAGACTGGGACATGGAGATTTCTAGAATAAATAATACTTATAAAACTTAGTCATCTTTTCTTTGAGTTTACCATAATAAATATGGCTCAGTTGTATCATAACATTCAAATGAACTTAAAAGAGTTTTGCCGAGACTGGCTAGCTGCTAATCAAATTCATTTCTTCTTTTTCCTGAGTTCACAATTAGACAACATTTTTATGGCCTCTTTAGCCATTGAGTGTGATCATGTGACTGAGAACTAACCAATAGAATGTGAGTGAAAGGAGTGTCTGCCATTTCTATGTCTGGACAACAAAAATTTGCCACTGCAGCAGAACAAAGTACAAAATGGAGGGAGTCCCTATGTGTTTATTACCAGGAAAAGAAAAAGGAAACACTTTAGAAAAACTCAATAGGAATGATTCACTGAAAACAAACCAAAACAATTAAAAAAAAAAAACAGTCAAATTAAGTGTAGGAGATGCATCTGCAAACAATAAAAAGAATCAAAATCTAGAAAGAATTGACATTCTGGTAGCTTCACAGGTACCTTTAGTGTCTCATTTGAATAAGCAATTGAAACCAGAAATCATGGCCAAAGCAATATGGGTTATGCTATGACAAGAAAGATCTAGAATAACTTGAACAGTTCAACAATATACTTAAAGAAAAGTCCTTGACCCTATGGCAAAAGATCAGGAAAGGAAAACACATATGTATGTTTTAAGTTAAAATAAAATGCTAATTGATGGATGTACCCTTTTATTAATTCTACTTTTTAACTTTCTTATTGTGATTTTATTGATTTAATCAACTACTGGTTCCAATCATATGCAATGATAAGGCTCACTGAAATTGTTGCAGGTGGGAAATTCTCTGTAGTATTTGAATAGAAAACATAATGGTGGAAAAAAGAGTAGTTGTTTATGAATTTTAATATGTTAGGTTAAACCGAAAAGCTCTTTCTAAAGAGTTAGCATTAAAGCGGAGAGCTGGAGTTTGGGAGGATGATAGCATTGACAAAAGTCAGAGAAAGGGTGGTCCAGACAGAAGAACCTGAGCAAAGTGGGAAAGAACCCACATTTGTAAGGACATGAAAGTAAGCCAAACTGTGGTGGCTTAAGAGAGAAGCAAACAGAGGCCAGAGCAGGCAGGGATTGCCATGGTGAGAAATTTGGATGCTACTACTAGAAGTGCAGTGAGGAGCCATTGCAGACTTTTAAGCAATGGGGCAGCAATTATTTTTAGGTTTTAAAAAGATTACTTTGGATGTTCTCTCTGAAGAATATATTGGAGACGACAACAGTGAAAGGAAAATTTTGTTAGGTGATTTTACAGCAGTCTAGAAAATTGAAATTGGTGTCTTGGTCCAGGGTCACAGAGGTGGTGATACAAAACAGTGGTGCATCCAAGATAAATCTATAGATGCAATTATAATAAAAGGACATAATTGTCCATGAGCACAAGAGAGAGGGGATGGTCAAGGAAACTAGACATTTTTATTGGTTTCCTTTCTTGCTTTCTGTTCTGTTTCATTTTTTGTTTTTAAGCAACTCCTTAACTAATAAAGACATTTTGTCATGGGTGAATGATTAAGGGATAAACTAAGAAAAGTAGTTTTAACTTTTCCGTTAATATACCTGCAAAACATTCAAGTAGAGATATTAAACACTCAGCTTGATATATGAGTTAGGATCCATGAACGTATTAATGATAAAGCCTCAAAAGGATTTTATGATGCAAAAGTTTTCTTTTTCCAGAAGCAAATTTGAAGGAGTTCATGCAGAGAGGGTATAATGTGCCTGATAAATGAATATTTGCATGTTGTCAACATAATAAAACTAAATCATAAATTTAGTTTTAAAACTAAATCATAAATGGTAGTTTATCCCATGCTGTGAAGTCAATATCCCCCACTCATGAAGATTCAACACAGATCATGCATAATTTTCTAACAAAGTTAAATTTTTTTCTACTGAGACTCCCTTTGATAGAGGAAAAAATATGAATTAAAATTTCCCAAAATTCTGATGATGGGAATCAGATATGGGAAAAGAAAATTGTTCAAATTTATCTTGAGAATTTTTGGTTAAAACTTATTTTATTGTTTGGTTTTTTTTTAGTTTTTCTTCTTGTTTTAATGGGCCTTATCTCATTCCAGAAAGAAAAATAAAAGGGATTAATACAGTTAACTCAATGAATTTTTATTGAGTGACTAATATATGCAAGTCATTGTGTTTATGATAGTTACAGTTCTTTGTTCTCACAAATATCTTTTTATTTTATACAATTTAAATGTAATTTTAAAGATAATTTAATAGCTATTAACTCCAATGGGTAAAAATTAAGTTCAAAACACTTGTAAGCATGACTTGAACCACTTCTGGAGCTCAAGGTTAGATAACAAAAGTGCACATGCACACACTTCCACCCTATCTTCAGCATATTACAAGAAAAATATTGATGCAAGACATGAAAAATATTACCAATTTAGAATAAAAGAATAATTGGTCCCCCATAATTTTGTCTCCTGCAGAGAAAAGAAGTATGTTTCTTCATGTCCATGTAATATTAAAGTAATTGAAAAAATACTGTTGGCAGTGTGAGCCAAAAGGACTAGGAAATTCCATCATGATGAAAATTCACATGTTACCCACCTGCTTGATTTCCAAATATTTTTCAGATGGACTGGAGAATAAGATAGGAATAGACAACTTTTTCTGACCTTAAAGGTTCATGCTGTTTAAATAACATCTGAACCCCTTACCTCTCAGAAATCTAATATTGATCAGACGGTTTGAGTCCCACAAATATGGTATGTGTAGATAGTGGTGTCTGAAGAGTTTTCATGGTTCTGCAGGAAATAGTACCCTCACAAACTCAATGTAGGCACCACAAGGCAGGTGATATAAAAGATGAGGCTTCATGTTCATGAGGGAACTTTAAAATCTATCATTTCTGGTGCTAAAAGAAACCATGGATGTCATTTTATTGAAACCACACTTTGAAAATATGAGGTATTCTGGCCCAAATAAACACATTAAGTGAAAGGAGAAAGAAAGGAGAGAGAGAGAGGGACAGGAAGAGAGAGAGAGAGAAGGAAATGAGACTTTGCTGTATTAAATCAATCTTGTGGGAAAAATAAAATGTTTCTGTCTGCTGGCACATCTAATGCTGACTGGAGTTCAGGAGCCCTGGGCTGTGTCATTGCTGAGTGGGTGTGGGGCCTCAGGCATACCACTCATCTCCTGGGGGCTTCTGGTGAGGTTAGAGGTCATCTTGCAGAGGACAGATCAGCAGCTTGAATAGTTGGCATTTGCCACGAACATACGGCAATCGTATGACTTAGGCACTGGGAGCAAATCACAGGACACAGATGATTTGGGGAACAGCAGATGACATGGCACGGTGGAAATACACAGCCTTAGTGCAGGCAGCAGAATCTGAGGGCTGACAAGTCTTTGACCTGATCAAGAAAGGCCTTGAGTACCCATGTAAGAAGTTATGGAGAGTTCCTGGGAAAGTGTGAAATTGACCCAAATTTTCACGTTAGAGAAATAGGACATCTATATTCATGTCATTCTAAAGATGGATTAGGAGAAGGAAAGTCTAGAACTGTAGAGAATAGCTAGGAGGTTTTTAGATAAACTAAAGTAGGGAGGATGAGCCCTGAATAAAACAAAAGTTTTGATGGAGAAAAAGTGATACATGTTTTTGGAAGGTATTTAGTGGGCAGAATCAATTAATTGAATGATTATTTGATGACACAAAGAATACCTAGCTGTTCACCCAAGTCTTCTCTGGGCTTCTAGCTGGATTACGTGTTCCAGCCTCTTTTATGCTTAAGTGGGACCACATACCCAAGTCTGACCAATGGATATGATTAAAAGCTCTGGAGGGGAGGGCCTCCTCTACACCTTCTTTCTCCTTTTGATATTTCCTTTGGATAATGAGACCCTACAGGATAGTGGAACCATCAAATGCAAACAACCTTAGTCATTGAATCATTGTATAGAATAGAGCCACCTGCCGATGCTGATGAGAAACCCCTGTCTTACACTATTTTATAAGCAAGAAATAAACTATTTTATTTCTGGCTTTAGAGACAAGGTGCATTTTATAACAAATTAAGATAGGGTGGTGGGGTTGGGTTGGAAGATTAAGTAAGTTCTATGGACTTAATATTTGCCCATTTCCCCAATTCATTTGCTGAATCCTAATGCTCAAGGTGATGGTATTAGGATGTGGGGACTTTGGGTGCAATGAGGACCCATATAGAGTGGCCCAAGAGACGGCCCCATTCCTTCCACATAAGAGGACATGGTGAGAAATTTCTGTCTATGGACCAAAAAGTTGGCTCTTACTGGACACCAAATCTGTAAGCACCATAGTCTTGGACTTCCCAATCTCCAGAACTGTGAGAAATAAATTTCTATTGTTTATAATCCACCCAGTTGATCGCATTTTGTTATAGCAGCCTGAACACAGTAAGACGGTAAATGACGTTAATTATGTAAGTTTTGGATAGGTTGATGGTGAAGAGACACAGCAGAAGAATAGCCACTCCTTTGCCTAGAATCCCGCAATGACTTTTCCTTTCATCTAGAGTGAGGGTCAAAGTCTTCATACCGGTTTACATGGACTTGCACAACACAGCCTGTATTGCCTCTCTGACATCTCCCAGTCACTCCCTCATTCACAAGAGCCAGACTCACACTTGCCATCAGTCTTTTGCATTTCACTCCCTCTGCCTTGACTCCCTCTCCCAAGATTTGGAAGGCCTAACTCTTACATTTCCTTCAAGACTTGGCTCAAGTAAACCTTCAAGACAAGGCTAACCTGACAACCCTACTTAAAGCTACAAGTCCCACACTCTTCCCAGGAATTCCTGATCACCCCACACTATGATGACATTTTTTTTGGTAACACTTAACACCTTATAGCATAATACTTATAATGTTTAATTTTCATATTTATCATGTGGATTATTTATTTCCTGCCCTCCTTCACATACACACACACACACACACACACAATGCAATCTTGATGAAGGAAAGGAGTTTTGTCTATTCGTTACCTAAAGTATCTCAAGCACATAATTCGAGCATGGAGTATGACTCAATAACTCTTTTTTTTTTTTCATTAAATGAATGAGTTAGGGAATCAATGGTTTGAGTCATATGTTTGAGGGCATCTAGAAAGCCTTTGAAAATATGGGTCTGCAACCCAGAATACCTAAACTCTTGAGTTAAGAATACACCTCTCATATTGGTTACTCAGGAGGATGTTGGAGATTGAAATTAAGATGACCAAGAAGAAAACACTGAATATCACAATATTTGAAATTACATTGAGGATAGAGAGGAACAAAGCATGGGAAGAGAGAGGGAGCCAGGGGGTTAGAAGGAAAACTGGGAGAGATATGGTATAATAGATGCAAAGTTAAGAGTTCCAACTGTCTTGAATAAGACAAAGTGAGGACTTTGTTGATGTGGGTATCAGGTGTAAAGTCCTAACACAGGAACAGATTAGTCAGGATGCTAGGGAGTTTTAAATCAGAAATTTTAGAACATAATCACTTGGAAACAATGAAAGAAGCCAAAGAAGGAATGAAGGAAAAAAGAAAGAACAAAAGAAAAATAACATATACAGGAAAAAAGTTGCCAAAGTCTAAAAATAGCATTATAAATGAGTTCATTATTAATTCTTTTTATTTTAAAAAAGTCTTTTTTTTCCTTTCTTCAAATAATATATTCATAAGAATTTATAACGGTATCAAAAATCTATCTCATGTCAAACATATATTATTAATTTCAGCAAACAAAGCTATACTATAATGATGTTTTAAGTAAACATTTATATGGATATAAACTGAACATAAAATTAAAGTTTTCCAAGCAGTCATAATTCAAACATTTATTGAATTTGTTATGCTATATTATATATGCATGTTTGTTCATAAGCAAAATAGCATATTCATTATATATTCCTATTTCCTATATTTATAGACTTATCATTACTATATTATCTATACTTCCTTGGGAAAACTGGAGATACAAGCTGTGATTACATTTTGCTGGTACTGGTAGCTATTGTTTAGCTATCCTCCACTAAGTGTGGTGTTTTAAGACATGATGATCTTTTATTTAAAGTTGTATTTAGATTGAAGATGTTCATGCACCTGCCACTGGCCTATACCTATTAAGTCTAGTAGCAGAGCTGTAAGAATTTAGTAGTGGTTATCAATTTTGATTATTATTTAGTTTGCACAACTGCAGATTAATCCCTCATGGTATTTTCTTTATGTGCTTAACTTTTGTAATTCATTAGCAAAAAGAAAAATTCTAAGCTACAGAAAGAGACAGAAATTGTCAATCATTGCATTGGCAAATCTAAAGGATATTTAGAAATTCAAATAATCACTCTGAAATAATTCTTGTTTTTAACAAAGGTATGCTAAGTAAATAAGTGAAGCTTGCCTTAATATGTCCATATACTACTTAAAATGAATCAATTTTCAAGTTAAAAATAGTAAATAAACAATAAAGAGTAAATATAGCTTGATTTAGATTAAAATATTAAGACATTTTTAATTACCAAGAATGTATCTAAATGCTGTAAAAGCAGAGAAAAATTTCAGTTTGGAGTCTTAAACAGATCTTGAAGATGCAATCTCAAAACATTTGCTAATTTCTCAGAAATATTAGTACAGAAACCTACAAAATGCTGATGAAAGAAATCAAGGAAAACCTAAATAAATTATACTGTGTTCATGGATTGGAAGACTCAATATTAAGATATTAGTTCTCTCCTGTTTGGTCTATAGATTCAGTACAATCCCAATCAAATTTCCAGTAAACCTTTCTGTAAATATCACCAAGATGACTTTAAAATCTATGTGAAAAGTCAAAGAAGTTAAATAGGCAAATTATTTCTAAACAAGATGAGTAAATATAGAGACCAACATATTTGGGAATCAAATATCCAAGACTAGCTTAATTGCATCTGAAACACACATCAGAGGAGAGGTACAAATGGGATTGCCCCCCATCCCCTTTTTAAAAAGGGAAGATGCAGTGGAACCCTAGTGATAGTGGAAAATAACAACACCAATTAATCAACAGCAGTTCTACACTATAAGAAATGTTAAAGAAAATCCTTCAGGCAGAAGAAAAATAAGGCCAGATGGAAACATGAATCTACCTACAGGAAAAAGAGCACCATAAATAGTAAATACATGGGCAAACATATAATATCTTTTTCTTATTCATTAAATTTCTTGAAAGATATCAACCATCTAAACAAAAGAAAAAATCTATATGCCTGTTGGATTTATAACATATGTTTAAGTAAAATGTGTAATAGTAATAGCCTAAAGCATGGGAGGGGGAAATAGAAGTAAATTATCATAAGATTTATATACTCTATGTGCAGTAGTATAAAATGATTGGAAGGTAAAGATATATTACTGTAAACCCTAAAGCAACCACCAAAATAAGAAAACAAAGAATGACAGCTAGTAAGGCAAAAAGAGAGATTAAAAATAACAATACACACTGTGATCTAGTTTATATAAAATTTTAGGAAACGCTAACTAATGTACAGAGACAATAAACAGAACGCTGGTTGCTTTACAGGAGGGGTTTTTGGGGAGCTTGGGGAGAGACCTAGGAGGAAAGGATTACCAAGGGGAATAGGGAAACTTCAGGGGTGATGGACATACTCACTACAGGGATTGTGAGGTGGTTTCATGGATATATGAGAAAACAAATTGGAAGCCAAATACTGGAGGGGTTTAGCAAGTCAAAGTATGATGTGTTTTTAATCACAAACTACAAGCATGTCTAATAAACCGCTCTTGTTTGTACCAAAGGCTCCCTTTGCAACTCTTCAAAGTAACACCTGCACCTCCTCTTACTGAATAATAATCCATTCTGATGGATGCCTGCGGAACAGTTCAGGAGTTCTTTTGCAGGCTCCGTATAACAAAGCTGAGTTCCCAGACAATATTCTAACGAGGCTTTAAGATTCCATTTACAGTCTGTTTGGTTTGTAAATCAAATCATTCGGATGATATGTAACGTTTAGGCCACAGCCACCTGAAATTTGCTTGGGACCAAAGCTCTTCCAGGCCGTGTTTGGAAGAAGCATTTGAGGTTTCCTAAATATAGATAGTAAAGGATTGACTAGATTTTCATGGAAATATGAAAAAGGGCCCGAATAGAAAATATAAAAACATGTATCCTTCAAAGAGCTAGAGGGAAGAAACTAACTAATTCAATTGAGTAAAGAAAGATGTCCAACTTTCCCAAAGACCAGAAGAGATGCTATTGGGAAGAACTGCATTTTGCTAAATAGAAGCAGAGTTCAAACCTTCAGTTTTTGAGTGATGTGGATGTGCAAATGTGGGTGACATGTGGGTAGACTTTGAAAGGGAAGCAGGTGATAGTGCTGAACTCCCTAGGATTTAGAAATAATACAGGAAGATTCAAATAGCTCCTCAATTCTACGATTTTAAAGGAAAACACACTCCCTCTCCAAAGAAAGGGATTGTGGTATGCCCCAGGGTAGTTCAATGCAAATGTTTTTAATGCTGCCCCTAATATGTTCATAAGCATCACTTTGATTTGCAGAAAGTCACTTAAGCTCTCACTGTCATTGTATCTTTATCTATAAAATGAACTGTTGACCTAGAATTTTCAGTGGCAGGAATGAGCAGGACACAGATGTGCATACTATGATTAAAGCTTTCCAGATTATTGTGGAAATCTCTGGACCAGCTGATTTCAGACGTACACTTCATCAATAATCTTCTACAGATCTATTTTTTCCTCAATATTGTGGTCATTCACTCTTCTCCCGTATTATTATAATAGCTTTCTGAGTATTACAACAGTCCCAGACGTTAGTTTCTCCTTATGCCAATTCACACTGCAGTGAGTTCCTTGATCATGGTTTCCTTTATTCTATCCACTTCTTTAAAAACTCCTACTTTAGCTTTTACTGAATCGAGGCTAAACTTCTTTCTTGGCTTACTCTGTTTTGGTTTCTAAATCTGCAACTTGTATCCGGACTTTCTAACCACACTTTGTTTCAGAGCATCATCTGCGTTTTGACCATCCCAGGGGTTCTCCCCTCTTACCACTGACAAAGATCCTCCAAGAGGGGGCAATCCCGTTCAGAAAAATTTATACAAAATCCTAATGAAACAAATTTCCTACCAAGTAGAAAAGGAGTTACCTATAATTTCAAAACCAGTCTATTCTATTCCCAAGTAACAGTCTTCTTACCTTACACACAGACAAAAGCAATATTCCACCTCAACAACTAGCGAAAGAATAATGAATGTGAAAAATGTTTGGAAATTTAAGTATGTAGGCAGAAAAGCATGAGCTAAGCTCTGAAACTCCATATGTGTATTTATTCCAACATTTTCTCTTAATAGTTTTAGAGGCTAACCAGGAGTTATAAGTATCTATACAGTGTACGTGTGTGTGTACTCACGCTACATCACTACGTATGTAGTGCATACATATACACACATACACATAAACATACTAGCTATTGTATCTACATAATGCATATTGTGTACCTCTTACTTCTCTGCCTCTTGGGATTAGAACGCATGATATTCCAAATGACTAAATAATCAAAATTTGATAGAGAAGGATACTAAACAAAGGCCTGGAAAATGTGCAATAGAGTATACTAAACCGGAATGATGGATTCCTGCAACTGTCATCAATTTGAATAAGCTTCTATTTATATTAGCCTTGTAAACAGTTGAAAAAATTGAAAATGCCTGTTGGTTTACAAGCTCTATACAGAACTCACCCTTATTTTCTGCCTGTTCTCTCTGTGTCACATGCCCTGAAGAGGCAAATCCAAATCCTCATGATGGTGCAACCAGGAAGAGAGATAAAGGCAACTTCATGTTTGCTTTGCTACATTGTGTGGGTTTCCTCCCTTCTCCCTATACCAGGGCTGTTGTAGAATAAAATTGATCCAAATGAGTTTCACAAAATGATTATGTTTGTAAATGAACTTAGATATCACCTGGCCTAATCTGGTCATTTGGGAGAGGAGTAAATAAACTGAGGCTTAGATCATATTGAGTCAGGATTTGAAGCAAGTCGTTGACAGAGAAATGTTTTGCATTCAACTGTCCAAGTGTAACTTAGTGCTATAGATATAGAAGGAAAGCTCAATGACATTGCAATATGAATAAACGTGTACAGATGAAATAGTGGTGAGATGTGATTCATCGACATCACTCTAAATTGCTCAGTGATCTTTTATCCATCACAACCTTTAGAACTGAAGCAAGACAAGTAGTGAACAAGTATATTTACGGCCACAGTGGGACGATATTTGAATCAGGCAGTTTCAAGGTAATCCAGGGCATGTTTTTGCTCTATTTACAGCTCTTATGAAATCTCTTTTACTCGTATTTCCAAACTTCCCATTTCTGAAATTCATATTTTATAAAATTCAACACAGATACATAGATATCAATACTCAAGAGAGCAAATTTACATATGTGAGTAGAGAAAGAGAGAAGATAAAAAGGTCCATGAAGCTCTAAATTGGAAACATACATACAGCTAGGGAATAAATGATGGTCCATTTCCATGACTTCAAAATTTAACCTAGGGCATTCCCTAATGCTTTGTATAACCTGTGTGAGATAGATCACCCAGGCCCATCAAAACAGCAGGATTCTTGTTTGCTTTCAGCAAAGGCACATTCTACAGAATCGCATGCAGCTTTGCCTTTTCTTATTCACCTGCTACTCAGGATAAACCTGGTAATTAATACCTGTGGCATTTAAAACTGTAGAAACCTTCTCTGGCTTTTTTTCCCCATTTTTCTTCCTGAAACTACACCTGCAAGTCGTGGATTTTACCATGATTAGAAGAAGGGGCACCATGAGACGATGTTTAATTCATGACTGAGGAGGTGCACCCTGAACAGACAGTGTGTGTTTGTTAAATAACGCTGTGAAACCAGACATTTTCCTGTTTCGTCCTGTTTTGAAATGTTCAAAAATGGTTTTTCCAGGCCTTTCCCATCCATTACTTTTAATAATGACTTTATTGGGATACCAATTATTTTCTTTGGGCTAGAGGAGAAGTGTTAAGCCATATTTCTCCCGTAATTTAAGAATTCTTTTTATGGATTTTAAGTATGCTATTTTGTATATAGAGTAAAATTCAAAATGTTGGCATGGAGAGTTGAGAATGGTACATTTTGCCACAACCTGAGAGGGTTCTTCACCATTTTTTTCCCCGAACAGAACTGAGAATTCTGCAATGTTGATCTCATTATGTTGAGAGATTTCCATTTTGTAAAGCTCACATTAATATGACCAGACATGCTTTGGAGAAACAATAAGGTACCTAAGATATGAGGTGTGCCAACAGCCTGAGTTTTAACCTTCAAATTCTGGCTTGATCCTATACCAGTAGGTTCAAGAATCACTGTTCACATCTGACTTGTTCACACAGTCACATCTGCCAGGCGACACTTCCTTCTTCCACATCCACCGACTTAGACTATTTTAAATATAGTTTTCTGAAACAGTCCAGGAATCTCAAGGAAGTTTTAACTCAACTGGCTGCAGGAGGACTGTTGAATTGATAGAGTTGACATCAGCTTGGCAGTATAGATTTGAGGACATGGAAAACCTCACACAAACCCCAACATGCTTCCACATCTATTCTCTGGTGCCTGCCATTACAGTAGGGGTTGGTTAAGCCATTTATTTTGCTTAAAAACCTGTTGTATTCAAAGAAAACACCTCATCGGGTATTTTATGTGGAAAAATGTTTGCATTCGGGTAAAAAGGAGTGAAAATGTCTTTTGTAAAGAAACTGTTTTGAGATGAGAGAGTAAAGGTGGGGTGAGAAGGGGAGATGAAAGATGGGAGAAAACACAGGACGGGGGAGGGAAAATGAGAAAGATCAGAGAAGAGGGATGTGGGAGAAAGAGGAGAGAGTGAATGGGGTAAGGAGGGAGAGAAGCTGGAGAAGAACAGAGGGAAGAGTGAGGAAAACAGAGAAAGGCAGGAAGATGAAGGAAGAGGGAAGGCAGGTGGGACCTGCCAGTATAGGATAAACATGCTCAGTCCATGGCATCTGCATGACAGGCCACCATAACAGCCCCGATTTTAAATAAGCAGCTGTCCTCTTCTTGCCCCTGCACTGTGGCCATCGCCCTGTGTGTGCCCCTCTGGAATCTCCCCCTTTTCTTAAAAAGACACTGTCATATTGGCTTAGGGCGTTATATTAATGACCCCATTTTAACTTAATCACCTCTTTAAGAACCTTATCTTCAGTTTTGGACTTTAACATATGAATGGGGGCTGGGTAGGAGAGGGGAAATAAAAATCATCTAGAGAGAAGAACATCTGGCAACACTCCAAATTTTTCTCCCAATTCAAACTCAGAAAATGGCTCTGCAGATCTCAGGCAGCACATACTATTTATTCCATGCCCTGGAACATCTTCAAAAAGAGTGCAGTGGGGCGGAAGGTGTGCTGGCAGCAAATAGGTAGGTATATTTTAGTCTTGGATCTGTAGTCTATTGGCTGTGTGACTTTATGCTATTTAGTTAACTTCTTGGATCGTTGGTTTCTCCCTAGGTCAAATAAGGCTATTAATTGCTTGCTACAAATCAGGGTTGGTCTAGGCTAAATCTTAAATGAGAGAACATTCTTAATAACATCTAAAAATGTCCACGAGAAGTCTTTGTATACCATCAGGCTTTGGAGAAATGGAAGAGATTATTATAATCATCACTGTGTATTTGATTTCAGGTGGTTGCCCATTTAAAAGACCTGAAGATTTCAGCAGAGCCAAGTTTAAATCAGCCACCATTCATAAACAGACTAAATTATCTGTGCATATGGCTTTTTCCATAGGGCATGATAATTAATAATCAGTTCAGTATTCATTAGCACATGACTTTGGATTCATTTCTGTCAGTCACAAGTCTTGCTGGGAACATGTAATTGATGATAATATCAGCCTTTAGTTTGGCAAAATATTAAAGAATAAGACAAACTTAATAAGGATCTCAATGTTGATTTTTCTTTCTTAGCGGGAACCATAGAAGCTGGAAGCAGGAAGCATTTGCCTCCTTCTTCCTGCTCTTGTATTTTCAGGGACTCTAACCTACAGATAACCCCAAACCTTCATATGTCATCAGAAAATGACTCTGATAATGGGACTCACAAGAAGGTATCCTCTTAGAAACAGAAGCATTTTTAAGAGGGCTACTCCTTAGAAGGAGAATAACCATAGTGATTAAACCTTGATGCTGGCACAGTGGAATTCCAGGCACCATGATCTAAGACAGGGAAGATAGCTAGAACAGCCACACATTCTAGAAGCCTGTGAATAACTCCTATCAGGCTGACCTGCTTTCTTCAAGAAGAGCCTTAAAAATACTATCCATTCTTTCCTTTTTAATTTCTTTCTTTATTTTAATTGAAAAATTAAAATTGTATGTATTTATTAAATATTACATGTCATTTTAAAATGTGGGTACATGCCTGAATGGCTACATTGAGGTAATTAACATATGCATTACTTTACATACTTTCATGTTTTCGTGGTGAGAGCACTGAAAATCTGCTCTCTTGTAAATTTAAACCACAATGAGATAAAATCTCACACCTGTTGGAATGGCTATCATCAAAAAGATGAAAGGTAAGTGTTGACATGAATGTGGAGAAAATGGAACATTTGCACACTGGTGGTGAAAATGTAAATTAGTACAGCCACTACAGAAGGCAACGTGGAAAATGGAACTACCATGTAATCCAGCAGTCCCACTACATATCCAAAGGAAATGAAATCAGTGTGCCGAAGAGACATCTGCACGCCAGGTTCATTGCAGCACTGTGCACAATAGCCAAGATATGAGATCAACCTAAGTGTCTTATCAACAGATGAATGGATATAGAAAATGTGGCATATATACACAACGGAATACTATTCAGCCTTTAAAAAGAGGGAATTCCTGTCATTTGCAACAATGTAAATGAATCCAGAGAATATTCCATTAAGTGAAATATTATCAAATTTTTAGACCTTTGAAGTAAATATACCAACTTAGAAGTGAAAGGTAATGTTAATGATTACTCCCTTTTAAAACATACATTTAAAGAAAAGCACTAAATAGCCAAGACCCCCAAGACTATAGTTTTCATTCTTTAACATACTAAGGAAGCGCAGTAAATTTTCCATTATCCAGAAATATTTGTTGATTTCAGTTGTCATTACAATAATATTGGTGATAGCTCTAATAATGCTAATGTGGCACAATAGATTAAAATATGAATAATAAAACAAGTAATGTTTTAGAAATAATAAATATATTATATATGCAATATATAATATTAATGCTATATATTACATATTTTATATATCTTGTATATAGATATTATACCTTTCAAGAATTTCTTATGTTAATATGAAAATATTTGGTACATATAATATTTTAATATACTTTATGTATGCTTTGCATTTAGATATTTTACTTTTTAAATGACTGCATATATTAATATGAATGTAATTAATATATTATTCTAATATGTTTAATTATGTATTATATGATATTGTACATTTTTAATAAAATAGCTAATATAGTAAACATGATATATTGGTATCTGATGAGATACTAAATATCAACAAATTATATGTATTGTATTAGTATAATACAGGCAGGCATCACTTAATATAGGGACACATCTTGAGAAATGCATCATTAGGTGAGTTTGTCACTGTGTAAACATCAGAGTGTACTTACACAAACTTAGATGGTATAGCCTACTGCACACCTAGCCTGTATGGTATAGCTTATTGTTCCTACGCTACAAACCTAAACAGCATGTTACTATACTGAATACTGCTGGCAATTGTAACAGGTGTCAATGTATCTAAATATGTCTAAACATAGAAAAGATACAGTAAAAATATTGTATTTATTATCTCATGCAACCACTATCATATATGTGGTCCATCCTTGACCAAAATGTCATTATGCAGTGCATGACTACATGCATTTTATTAATATAACAAATACCTTGCTTAAATATTTAAATAATTAAAATATTGTATATACCTTACATACAGATTTTTTACTTTAACAGTATATAAATATCAATGTTAGCATAATTAATACAGTAAATACTGTAATCATAATGTATTATACATTATGTAGTTATAATGTAGTAATGCAATAACTATTTTACATATGGAGATTATACTCTTGCTTTTCACTTCTTTAAATGATGCTGAACATATTATATTTCAGGGAGTTCCTGACTGTAACAACTATTTTTGTTAAGTAGCCTTCTGTGTGCCAGTGCTCTTATGTGCTTTCACATAAAGCATAGAAAGGTTAGGTACAGTAGTTAGTTCCTTCTTATCCCCAGGAGATGCCTGAAAACAGGTATAGTACCAAACTTTATGTATATATGCTATACATAACTATGATAAAAACTTAACTTATATATTAGAGGCACAGTAACAGATTAACAATAACTAATAATAAAATAGGACAATTACAACAGAACACTGTGGTAAAAGTTATGTGAACGTGGTCTTGCACTCTCTCCCAAAGTATCTTACTGTAAAGTACTCTCTCTCCTTGTAACTATGTGAGGGGTACACCACCTATGTGATGACATGTGAGGTGAGTGGTGTAGGCGGTAGGCTCCAATTGACCTTCTGAGGCTATGTCAGTAGGAGGATCACTGGGTGATCCCGGATCATCCAGCCATGACAGTGTTGATGGTTGAATGTCAGGAGCCAAAAGCGTTCATGACTAACGGCAGGGAGCCTCTACAGCTTAGATACTCTGGACAAAGGGATGATTCAAACCTGGGGTGGGACGGAGCAGAACAGTGCACTATTTCATCACACCATTCAGCATGGCATGTAATTTAAAACTTATGAATTGTTTATTTCTGGAATTTTGCATTTAGTGTATTCAGACCACTGTTGACCATGAGTAACTGAAACTGTAGAATGTAGTACTGAGGATGACAGAGGGGTGGGGGGCACTACTGCACTTATCCACGGTCGAATGGAATAATAATGGACAAAGTTAGCATTTCATCTGTTAGTCTGACGCCAGAAAAACTGATTTAAAACACTATGTCCAATGTAGAATGTAGTCAAACCTTTGGGGAAATACTTCGTACTAGCTTGTGTTAATACTAGCTTGAGCAGGCTAGACCCACTCAACTGCTTTCTGGGACCCCTTGACTGTAACTTAATGAATTTCTTCAAAGTTGAGGAGGCGTGTTGGGGCTGCAGCTGGGGCTCTGATGCAGAAGAAAGTGAGAAGGAGATTCTGTTCACTGGCACGGATAGCAAGGCAAAATGAAAGTCTCTGGGAACTGGATGATCCTGATGAGAAAGAATAATAAGTGTGGGAGATTTGTGTTTCAATCCGTTAGAGCAAGATTTCTCAGATGCAGTCCTCAGGCCTGTAGCATCAGAAGCACGTGGAGACTTGCAGAAATACAGATTCCTCTGCACCACACCAGACACATTGAGTCACAGAGTCTGGGCATTTGTGTTTTCACAAGCCTACCAGGTGATCCTGATTCACTCTAAATTTTGAGAACCACTGAATTAGAGACAGAAAGGGACACAGGTGGTGAGTCGTCGAATTCTTCTGGGGAGTAGGGATATGCTTTGTTTCCATGTGTTACTCATTGAGTCAGAGTGAGGTCTAACCTGTCAGATGCATTGATGTCACCCAAATGAGCAGTGGCCCTATGACATTCCCGTGCTCCATAAAAACTGTTTCCAAGCAGAGGTCCCTTTCTTCTCCCCTATCTTTCACTTTACAAATCACTGCCTTGTAAAATATTATTGACAAAAAGGGGAATATGTAATACGGTCAGGAATTATGCCCAAGGAGTAGTTAAAAGCTATCCTTTTTTATGTACAGTCATTGTGCACTTGCCTCATTTCCTGCTGACTGACTTTCTCTTGGGAATAGGAACCAGAAAATCTTTGAGGCAGGTGCAGTCATAACAGATGTTACAAAGCTCAAGACAGCTCACTGCTTCCCCTATTTGTTGTTAACTGAATAGTGGCTCCACACAAAATCACCTGGGCTCCGCACAAAGAAATGCCTCTTTCCTACTGAGATGGTGTATTTCTCTCCAAGGAGCTACTCTCTCGTCTGACGTCCCAGAAATCCTCTCCTGTTGCCTATGGACTGTCAGGGGACGTTAATGTTTGTTTTACTTTTGCTTCCACCTCTTATAAACTGACCTTGCCTAGGTACTTTCTCAGCCTCACCAATGTAAAACTTCAATTACCAGAAACAGAGCCTCTCTTGTAAGAACCATCTACTAACCAGATGTTTTTCCTTTCAGTAGATTGTAACATAAAAGGACAAAAGAAGAGGAACATTTTTCTGGAACTTATATTTTTAGAAGGCACGATAAGAGTTGATATATAGAAGCAACAAAGGTAGAATAAAATCATTGTTAAGCATGGGCTTTAGAGCCAGTTTGGCTCAGGTACCTAATGGCTATGTGAACCTGGGCAAGCTACGTATATTAACCTCTCCTTTTCCGTAAGATGCGAGTAATAGCTCCTAGCTCATAGGGTTGTTGGAAAGATTAAAGTGTTAACTTCTAAAAAGTTCTTATAAGACTGCCTGGACAGTATTAAGACTCCATAAGTGGCTGTTCTCATTTTATCATTATCATTATTATCATTGACCTAATATATCACAAGATACTATATCAAAAGAATGACCCAATTACATTTACCATTTTTTTATTTACTGGGCCATAGAAATAAGCTGCTGCAGAAAATGGGAGGCTAACCTTTAATAGCTCCACTTTGGAGGCAAGAAATCGCCTTCCCATGCTGCCTAATTAACTCTAATTAAGTTAATTAAATTTTCATTCGCATTTGCCTTAACTCCTCACCTGAATGCTCTGATCCTTGAGAGCAGGTGTTCTGTGTTAGTCCTCTTTGTGCAAACCAGAATCCTAAGCGAAGCAACTTTCATATTGTAGTAGATTTAATTTTCAGAAAGACATTTTCCAGTGAACCAGAAAGAATAATTACCCCTAAATCCTCACTCATCCTGGCACATTGAGGTTTCACCTTTTATTAAGCTGTTTCTCAGGGCACACCCATGGTGCTGTGAAGGCACCTGCCGTCCACAGGCTTATTTCTGTGTTGTGATCTTCAAAGTGACTTCCAGGTCAAACAACCAGGTAATAAAAGACTTACGGGCCACATCTAGAAGAAGGAGGCACTGTGGGGAATTCTAAATGAGTCCGTGACATTGTGCTTTCCTCTTCAAACCCCTCCCCAATATTATTGAACTACCGGACTTAAACATTATGATGAGATTTTGGGAACAGTAAAGTAGCTAGTCCAATGGAAAGGACTGTGGATGTTTGCAAAAGGAGCATTCAAAGTGGGTGGCCATTGTCAGAAAGACTTGATGAAATAGTTGGGAAGTGAGCTGGATTTTCTACACTAAGGAACCTGAAGTCCCCCCACCTGTCTGATGAGCGTAATTCATGTCACATAGCATAACCCTTCCTTATTACAGTGGATACTCTAGCAGAAAAAAACGAATCCAGAAAAAGTTTTATTAGACAATGAGCAATCGAAGCACATCATGTAGTACTAAATACTGTAACTAGTCCTTAGTTAAATAAATCCAGTACGTACAAAGAGCTCTAATGTTAAATCTTCCTCGTACCGAACCGTGTGGCCTCAATAGTACATAAGAGGGATTTCTCCTTTATGAAGCTTTATATTGAGGCTACTGTATTTTAAACTGAAAAGTTTTTTTTTTTTTTAATCTTGTAAGCTCTGTTAAACCAGGCAGTCTGCTCGAGCATTTTGCATATAAATCTCCATGGTGATCAGCACGTCATGAGAAACTTAAAAGTCCTGCTGGAAACTGTTGTGATCCTAAACCATTGATTTAGGTGCCTGGAGAGCTGGGGCTCTATTTCTTTTATCGTTTTCCCTCCAGCACTTCAACATACCAAGCACTTAATAGATGTGTAATGAACGAATTAAATGAATTAATTAATGTCAGTTTAGATTTATTGTGGTATATTGTATTCTGTTTTTAAGAGCTAGTTGATCCCATGTAATATTTTAGGTTTTACTTATAACTCGTGGTACCTCAAGGTCAATCACAAAAGTTAATAAGAACATCCAGTCACAGCCAACCATATTTGATTAAAGAAATTCAAGCTAGCCAGCCAAATCAATAATGATGATGATGATGATAATTCTATGGGTCTGTATCGCAGCCTATACTGTGGAAAATGCCTGAGTGTTTTACCACCCATGCCAGGGGATCACTAGTGGCAAGATAAGATATATTTTGGTTTCTCTGTTCAGTTCAGATTAATATTTTTTCTCCATTTACAGTATGAATCTACCAGAAACACAGACTTTGGGACCACAGTTTTGTCTCTTTCACAGTGTGTGTGTGTGTGTGTGTGTGTGTGTGTGTTGGATCTTGAGATGATAATCTAGTGGTTTCCAAACCTGACTGCTTATCAGAATTCATGCAGAATTTAGCTTTTTAAAAAGTACAGCCATTTGGTCTCCCATCCACCACAACTGAATTGAAATCTCCAATAGTTAAAGCTGATTGACAAAATACAAGATACCCAAATAAGTTTGAATTTCAGATAAACGGCAAATAAATTTTAGTCCAACTATGTCTCATAATATTTGGGAAATACACTAGAAAATTCATAGTTTATTGGAAACTCAAATTTATCTGGGAATCTCAGGTTTGGTTTTGTTTTGTCTTATTTTCCTTTTTAGTAAATCTACCCTATCAAGGGTACAAACCAGGAATCTGTATTTTCAGCAGTTTCCAAGCTAATTCTATTAAAATTCACTTTTTCCCTAAATTTTCTTCTTTGTTTATTTCTCTTTTCCTAATCCACATTTCAGACTTAAACCAAAGAGCTCTCACACAAGATATTAATACAATTTTTTCAAAGTTAAGAAGGTAAATATTTTTATATAAGTAAACATTTCCTTAAGCTTATTCACAATTCAAGGTCAGCAGTTTTACTTTTTGTAAATAAAATGCTTATTTCAAATGTCTTATTTAGGCATCACTTAACTTACAGGGGGTTTTGTAATCGTTTTTTTTTATTCAAAAACATTTCCAAACTATATTTACTGTTGTATGAGATGTATGGCCATCCAGTTTGGGATTTTTATATGATATTAATCACCTAGCCAGGAAAATAAGATGAAAAACATAGAAAAGGGATCTTTCCCACCAAGTTAATAAACTTCTACCTTTTCTCCAGTGGAAGTAGCACAATTCTGAAAGTTTTATCGCAAAGACTTGGAATGAGGAAAGTGATAAGGAGTGCTTCTTTGAAAATTACCCTAAAAGAGATCGGAAAAAAAAAAAAAAAAAACAGAGAAGAACAAATGGCCTATTAAGGCAAGTGCAGGCAAGTCTCAGGGAGGAATTTCTTAATCCCTACAGCTTGTAATCGGGAGTTAGGACCCAGAGTGTGAAAATGTCAGAGCAGCATCATGAAATCCTAGAAAGACTCAGTAGGTGCAGAGAATCAAGATTGTATAGGAGCAGTTGCTGAGAACCTAGAGTCTGGGAAACACTGCACATTCCAACACAAATCCCGGAGCCCAGGTACCATGGGAACAGCTGATCCTCCACAAACATTTATTGATATGTGGAGATGCGATGAGCCCTGACATGCTGTCTGGATATTATGAGCAAGGTGGAGGGTAACCAAGGGGACCAGGCCAACAGCATGGAGCTGCATAAATCCCAGCTGCGAATTCAAAAGGGATGCCTGGGCTTGAATATTCCTTTTGCCCCTAGCTAATGTGTGTACTGACCTCTGCTTAAAGAGCTTGGAAATATTTCTAAGTAATTTGGTTCCCATAAATAGAATGTCCTCTTCAGGTGTTATGTGAGGAAGAACTAAAAATAATTAGTGCAAATGATCCTCAGACCTTCCACCACCTGAAAGAGCTTAAAAAAAAAAAAAAAGTGGAAGGGAATAAACTTTGACGCTTTAAAAAGGAAAAAGAAAATGTGTTCTTTACTGGGGGAAGCTGGTAGGAAGTTTACCTGCAGAAATTTTTCTGATAAATTGGACCATGAAGGCACATTCCTTATTGCTCATTAAAAAATGTAAAACATAATTATTAAGTTCATTTGGTCTGATCCTTAAGTGGTTGCTTGAGGAAATGTGTTGCAATTTGTTTTATATAACTGGCTTTGAATGCTATGGAACATCCATTTTAAAAAATAGATACATTATGTAGCATTTAAAGCACATGCTTCTAAATCCTTCTGGCTTCTGAATCCAGTTTCAACCTGAAATCCTATGAGGAGCAAATTTCATTTAAATTTGGCAAAAACAGCTTTGGTTATGGTAAAAGGTCGGAGGGAGTATAAACAAGCAATAAAATAAGACTTCTTTGAGTGTTGAGTTGTGAAACTTTTGATTTAGTAAAATACTGAGTATTTATTAGGAATTTCACCTATGCCTTCTTAGTCCTCTGTGAAGTACAAACAGGAGACAAAAATGGGGATCTATGGAGAAAAGAAAAACTGAGGTCTCCTTCATCTGTTCCTCTCTCAAGAATAACCAGTAATCCAGCCAGGGATCCTCATGGGTTGTCTCAACCATGTACTTTGGCTCCAAAATACTTAAGAAAATAATCCTGGGGGGCAGGGGGGAAGCCATCACTTCAGGTCACATAATTTTAGTGACAAAAGCTGAACACAATGACACAGAGATCATGAACAACACTGACCTTTGAACCTGCTCACTTTTGGGTTCAAAGACACGTGTTTTGGGACATGTACCTGAATACAAGTTGGGGATGCCCATCACAGATATTGCCTGAGTTCAAACAAAAATTCAGGGCCAATATTTTCTTATTCTCTCTTTTCACTTTCTTGTCCTGTTGAAAATCCTATCTGGCCAAATATTTTATAAGGTATCATGTTTTCTCTAAAGTAACTAAAATCACAAACCAAAGTGGGAATATTACTACCAAATCCATGGAAATAAAAAAGATTATAAGAAAGTATTATGAACAATTGTATGCCAACAATTGGGTAACCTAGATGAAATGTACAAAGTTTTAGAAATATACCTAAAGCCTAAATCATAAAGAAATAGAAAATCTAAATGGATACAAACTAGTAAGGAGATTGAATCAGTAATGAAAACCTCTTGACAAAGAAAAGCACTGTACGTGATGGCTTCACTGGTTAATTCTACCAAACATTTAAAGAAGAATAAACACCAATTCCCCGGAAACTCTTCCAAAAAATTAAACAGGAGGTAACACATTCTAACTCATTCTATGAGGCAGCACTGCCCTAATACCAAAGCCAGACAAAGACATTACAAGAAAACAAGTCTACAGACCAATGTAGCTTATGAGCATTGATGCAAATATCCTCAACAAAATTCTAGAATTCAGCAGCATATTAAAGTGATTACACACCATAACCACGTGGGACTTATTCCTGAGTTGCAAAGATAGTTCAACACTTGGAAATGACTCAGTGTAATATACCACATCAACAGAATGAAAGGAGAGAAAACATCATCATCTCAATAGACACTGAAAAAGCATTTTATAAATTTCAATACAATTTTATATTAAAAACACTCAGAAAACTAGGAACAAAAGGAAACCACTTCAACATAATAAAGACCATATATGAAAAACCCACAGATAACATCATAATGTTGAACTGGAAGTTTAACCTCTAAGATCAGGAACAAGATAAGAATACTTGCTTTCACATTTCTATTAATAACCAACATAGTATTAGAAGTTTTAGCCAGAGAAATTGGGTGAGAAAAAGAAGTAAAAGTCACCCAATTGGAAAGGGAGTAGTAAAGTTATCTTTGTTCACAGAAGACACAATCTTATATGTAAAAAGCCTTGAGGAGTTCACAAAAAAACTGTTAAAACTAATAAGCAAATCCAGCAAAGTAGCAAGCAGGATACAAAAACAAACAAAAATCAGTTGCATTTCTATAAGCTATCAATGAACAATCAGAAAAGGAAATTTTTTTTAATTTGATTTACAATAGCATTGAAATGAATAAAATACTTATAAATTAACTTAACCAAGGAGATAAAAGACTTGTACATAGAAAACTCCTAAACATTGCTGAGAAAATTAAAGCAGACAAATAAATGAGAAGACATCTGTAATCAGAGATTAGAAGACTTAATATTGTTAAGATGTCAGTAGTACCCAAAGCAACCTATAGGTTCAGTGCAATCTGTAGGTTGTATTTCTACCAAAATCCCAATGAAATATTTGGTAGAGATAGGAAAATCCATTCTATAATTCATATGGAATCTCAAGGAATCCTAAATATCCAAAATAATCTAAGAAAAGAACAAAATTGGAGGACTCACATTTCCTGATTTCAACATTTACTACAAAGATATAGTAATCAAAACAGTGCAGTACGTGCATTAAAATAGAGATCAGACAAGTAGAATACAGAGCCCAAAAATAAACCCTTGTATATATGGTCAAATGATTTTCAACATGGATGTCAAGACTATTTAATGGAGAAAGATGATATTTTTAACAATGGTACTGGGAAAACTGAATGTCCATATGCAAAAGAATGATCCTGGACTCTTCCCTTATCCCATACAAAAAATTAACTAAAAATAGATCAAAGACCTAAACATAAGAGCTTAAAGTATAAGAATCTTAGATGAAAACATAGGGGGAAAGCTTCATGACACTGGATTTGACAGTGATTTCTTAAATATGACACCAAAGCATAGGCAACAAAAGAAAAAAGTAGATAATTTGGACTTTATCAAAATTAAAAATATTTTACATCAAAAGACACTAATCAACAGATTAAAAAGGCAACCTATAGGAGAAAATATTTTCAAATAATATATCTGATAAAGGATTAACATCCAGAATATGTAGAGAACTCTCATAATACTTAACAACAACAAAAAACAAACAATCCAATTGAAAAATGATCAAGAGTCTTGAGTAGACATTTCTCCAAAAAAGACATATAAGTAGCCAATAGGCACATGAAACAATGTTCAGCATCACTAATAATTAGGGAAATGCAAATCAGAACCACAAGATGCCACTTTATATCCATTGGGATGGCTATTTAAAAAAAAAAAGAACAGAAAACAAGAGGCGTTGGTGTAAGTATTGAAGAAACGAATTCTTGTGCATTACTGGCTGATATGTTAAATGGCATAACTGCTGTGAGAAACAGTATCTAAGTTTAAAAAATTAAACTTATAAGTACAATTTGATTCAACAGTTCCACTTAAATACATAAAAGAATTGAAAGCAGGGACTTGAATAGATATTTGTACACCAGTGTTCATAGCAGTATTATTCATAATAACCAAGAGGTAGAAACTTCTCAAATGTCTATCAATGGATGAATGGCTAAAACAAATTGTGCTGTGTGCACACAGTGGAATATTATTCAACCTCAGAAAGAAATGAAATTCTGAAACATGTTACAACATGGATTAAACTTAAAGACATTATGCTAAGTGAAATATCAAATATTATATGATTCCACCTATATGAGGTAATACGTAGAGTAGTCAAATTCATGATGACAGAAAGTAGAATAGAGATTTCTTAGGGCTGGGGGAAGGGGAGAATGTGGGATTACTGTTTAATGGATACAGAGTTTCAGTATGGGATGATGAAAAGTTTTGGAGATGGATGGTAGTGATGGTTGCACACTAAACTGTACACTTAAAAATGGCTACAATGTAACACATATAAACATACAGTTAGATAAAAGATATAAGCTCTACTGTTCTATGGCAGAGTTAAATGACTATAGTTAACAGCAATGCATTGTATATTTTAAAATAGCTAGAAAATATAACATGAACTGTTCTCAACACATGGAAATAATAAATATTCAAATACCCTAACTTGCTCATTAAACATTCTATGCATGCAACAAAATATCACATGTACCCCATAAATATGCAAAATATTATGTTCAATAAAAAATAAATAAATGGTTATGATGGTGAATTTTATGTTGTGGGTATTTTCCCATAATTAAAAAAAAAATCTTAAAACATGAATTGGTAGATCATCCACATAAAAAGAATGAGTGGGCTAGGCACAGTGTCTCATGCCCAGCACTTTGGGAGGCTGAGGCCAGGAATTTGAGATCGGCCTGGGCAACATAGCAAGACTCCATCTCTACAAAAAATTTAAAAATTAGCTGAGAATGGTGGCATACCTGTAGTCTCAGCTACTTGGGAGGTTGAGACAGGAGGATCACTTGAGCTCAGGTATTGGAGGTTTTAGTGAGCTATGACAATGCCACTGCCTCTTGCCTGGCCAACAGAGTGAAATCCTATCTAAAAATAAAAGTAGAGAATGAGTGGCTAGGTTATAGACCATCTGCTGACGCAGAAGTCACCAGTAACATAGGTAGGAGGACATGCATTCATCTAACTTTACCAGTATAAAATAGTATCAAAGAAAAACTCCATCGTACAGGGAGAACAACAAAGAATGCAAAAATAATGAGAACTGGGAAGGACCTGGAAGGAAGCTGGGAAGGAATACTGAAGGAGAGGTAAAATTATTATTTTAAAAAAACAGTTTGGGGCCAGCTTCTGAAAAGCCTTGAATGCCATGCAAAGAATTTTGTACTTTTTTCTTCAGGCAGTAAAGAACTACAGGGTTTGAATGGAAGAATGGCTGGACCAGACAAATATCAGGGATAAAATTCCTGTGAAAACATGAATCATGGAGCTAAACTGTATGCAGGAAACCAATTATGTAGTGAAGGAAAGGGAAGTATAAATTTATGAGTGAGCAATAAAATGTATTTATGGAAATTGATTTTCTCAAAATAACTTTAAGTGAGTTAAATCTTTCCTTTCTGTTTTTTTTTTTAAACTTGGAGAAGAAAATACCCACACGTCTGAGGTTTATGCTTTAACATAATCTCCATTTGTAGCAGTTACTCACAGGAGAGTGACCATTCCTACTACTGTTAAGATATGACTAATAAAGTTATGATTTCACTGCAGCAGAACCCATTCTGACCTGCACAAAAAAGATCAGAAGGAAAGCACAGACACTCTCATCCCAAATAAAAGATAGGGGATTATGGTAGACTTTGATTTCATGTGAATAAATTACAAAAAGAAACAAATGAAAATGCATAAACATGTATACATCTATAACCTATAAAATACGTCCCTGAATACTTTTTGCAAAACATAATATTGGATCTGTAATAATTAGATTAAATGGGAAACAAGACACTCAAGAAAATATCAGGCTTAAGGCTCCTGAAATGTTATTGTTGGTCCTTTTAATTTTCACTTCTTGAGATTATAGACAATTTTTCCATGGACCAGATTGGAGGATGGTTTCAGGATGATTCAAGCACATTATATTTATTGTGCAGTCAAATCTCTCTGCTAATGATAATCTGTATTTGCAGCAGCTCCCCAGTGCTCACATCACTGCCTCAGCTCCACCTCAGATCATCAGGCATTAGATTCTCATGGGAGCGCGCAACCTAGATTCCTCACATGCACGGTTTACAGTAGCGTTCATGCTCCTATGACAATCTAATGCCACTGCCGATCTGACAGGAGGCAGAGCTTATGCAGTGATGTAAGCAATGGGGAGTGGCTCTAAATACAGATGAAGCTTTCCTGGCCCGCCACTCCCCTCCTGCCGTGTGGCTGGGTTCCTAACAGGCCACAGACCTGTACCAATACACAGTCTGGAGGTTTGAGACCACAGGTTTAGTTAACTCAGGGTCTTTGTGACGTGTGTAGTGCACTGTTCCCACAGGCCCCTAGTGACTCAATTGTTCCTTATCTGATTTAATCTTGCAGTTTCTCCATCATTTGTCTTGTGACCACTGAGCCATCCCCTGCAGTGAGAAGAAAAGAACGAACAAACCAACCGGCACAAACAGACCTGCAAGTTAAGCTTCCTAGGACTGTTACATTATTACTGTGAGATTACAGTAGCCCTCTGGATTAATGAATTTTTAACTCTGTAACATCTGCATGGCTCATATATTGGGCAGTACTGATATATCACTGTCTTTCTCAGTCATATTTTTTTTTTCCGTTCTCCCTGCAGCGTGGGAGAATGTTAATTACCCCCACGTCCTACCTCGTTCTTGAATTTGTGTCCCTGTTTTCTTGTTTACTGCGAAAACCTATTCCTGCCTCCTTTCTCACTGCCTGGTCTTCTCCCAAATTAAGCAACAGAATCAGAATTCTACAGCAGGAGGTATTACTATATCTCCAGATCTGAAACACTTAAGTGTTATGCTGTATTACTACAGCAGGCCCTGGAAGAACGTGGTTTCATTCAACATCTTTTAGTTATAACATTGATGAGAAATAACTTTGGTTCCAAGCTGGGGCCACGGTCTTTAGAGCTTGCATGTAATGCCCATGTTTGCGTGGGCTTTCTCTTGGTATTCTGGTTTCCTCCTACATTTGAAAAATGTGCATGTTTGGTGAATTGGCCTGGCCACATGGTCACAGTCAGAGTGAGAATGGTGTGTGTATGAGTCCACCCTGACATGGAATGGCAACCTGTCCAGGGCTGGTTCCTCCCTTGTGCCCTAAGATTTTGGGATAGGTTCTGGCCACCTGTGACCCTAAACTGGAATAAGTGAGTTGAAAAATAAATGAGTGAATGAATACAAATTATCATCAAACAAAAATTCATAAAATATCCAATAATTGTACAAATGCACAACAATAAACAACATAGTACTAAAGCATTCAGTGAGCTCCTGGCAATTTTCACTTTGCATATATTTAGTCCTTGATTTCACCCACCACCCTTATGACTGTCATTCCTTGCTGATTCGCCATAAGTTGGGTAAATAACTATCTTACTTGTTTTTATTAACCTTTTTAATATATTTGTATAGCTCACATTTATTTTGATGTTCAATATTAGGAGTGTTTTGGGTCTTTATTTAGAAGGTTGGTGATGGTTTTGTATCCAGAAATATGTGTAGAAACTTAGCTTTTGTTTATATCAATTAGCCTATGATAAAATTGGTTTCATTATATGTTGTTTCACTTAAAGTCACAATTTCCAAGAAGATATCAAAATTTGTAACCAATCATTAAGTGAAGACTTATAATAGTTGTATTGGAAATGACCCACACCATAGGAGAAGAGAGAGAAACTATCCAAGAAAAGTTATAGGTAAGTTATCAAAATTTTATAGAAACATGTTAGGTAAGTTTAGGAAGTGGCAGAAAATACTGAAAGGGATTTCTGTATCTCACTCATAGCTCCTCTACCCCCATGCAGACAGTTCACTGGGATCATCTATCTTAGTGAAACACACTTTTCCTATTTCCATCTGCTAAACCAACCAAAATTCTATCTCTTCTACCAAAGCTTTTCCTCTTTCCCTCACACCACAGTGTGGAAGAACTTGTCCCAATTCTCAACTACTAAAGAGAACATTTCCTAGCACTCAGCACTTCGAAGCTGTTAGTATATATGTGTGTAACTTAACTTATAAAACTGAAGGATCTTGGATGGCAAGAACCAAATCTTCTGAACACCAACCTCCAGGATCCAGGAGATGAGTAATCAAGAAGGCTAGCCAAGAAGACGTGTGTGTGTGTATTCTAGATAGATAAATAGAGATTGAGCATTCCTAATCTGAAAATCAAAAATCTGAAACTTTTTGAGTGCTAACGTAATGGCACGAGTAGAAAATTCCACACCTGACCTGAAGAGACAGGTTGTAGGCAAAACACAGGTGCACAACCCACAGTTTATTCAGCATCCATAAGGGAAAAAGACGCCTCCCCCCAGCCCCTTCAGCTTTGATATATCTTTTCCACACACATCCAGATTCCCCCAAACAGGCTCACTCACAAAGGGTAATAAAATGGCACTTGTGCAGGACAGATGCACCAACAGCATGGTCTCCACAATGCCTCATGTGGGGCCAAGACCTATGTTGGAGGTGATAAACAGAAGTCAATAAAAAATAGGAAAATACTACATAAGCCAGAAATGAAGATTTCGATCGTCTATTGAGATATGGATCTGTCAGCATTGCAGTGAGCATATGCCTCTTAGCGGTATGCTGATTATGAAACAAGCAAAGATCAATCACAATGAACCGAAAACTGAAAGGAACTGTAATATTCAACAAGCTGGTTGCAGAAATTTAAGAAAAGACACAGCATTACATTTTTACAGATCTGTGGTGATAAATCATGAGCTGTTCATGAAGCAGCAGAGAAATTTATTAACAAGTTTGCCAAAGTCATTGCTGATGAAAATTTGAATGCAGAACAAATATGTAATGCTGCTAAAATATCACTGTTTTGGCATTATTGTCCCAGAAAGACACTGACTACAGCTGATGAGACAGTCACTATAGGAATTAAGGATTCCAAGAATAGAATAACTATGCTAGAATGTGCTAATGCAGTAGGCATGCATAAGTGTAAACTTGCTGTGATAAGCAAAAACTTGTGTTTTTCAAGGAGTGAATTTCTTACCAGTCCATTATTATGCTAAGAAAAGGTATGATCACCAGGGACATCTTTTCTGATTGGTTTCACAAACATTTTGTACCAATGGCTAGTGCTCCTTGCAGGGAAGGAAGCTGGACTGGATAATAACTGCAAGATTTTATTATTCCTTGATAACTCTTCTGCTCATCTTCCAGTGGAAATTTTCATTAAAAATAATGTTTATGCCAGGCACTTTTCCTCAAATGTGATTTCATTAAGTTAGCCCTGTGAACAAGACATCTTTAAATCAACAAAGAGTAACTATGAAAACATTTTCTTGAAAAGTAGTCTAGTAGCACTGAACAGAAATATGGGTGTGGGATATTTTGAAAAGGAGTTTAGCATGAAAAATGCCACATGTTTGTTGCCAATGCTTGGATCACAGTTACTAAAGGCACATTTGTGCATGCCAGGCACAACCTCTGGCCTGTGACTATATTTAGTGATGATGATGAACAAAGTAGTGACTTTGAATGATTTCCTATGTCAAATGAGAAAAAAATATATCTGGCCTCCTTATATATGAAAAAATACACCTTCAGAATCCATCGGTAGACTGGAAGAAGTGGATATTGAAGAAGTATTTAATATGAGTTACGAGGCTCCAGTTGTTCATTCATAGGCCAATGATAAAATAGCCTATATGGTTCGGAATCTAGGTGACCCTAACAGTGGTGATGAAGATGACTTTGTTAACACTGCAGAAAAAGTGCCTGTAGACAGCATGGTGGAAATGTGTGATGGGCTTATTGAAGGACTAGAGTAGTATGCATTCATAACAGAACAAGAAATCATTTAAGTTTATAAAATCAAAGAGATACTTTAACACAACACACCTTTATGAGGCAGATGACTCTGAAGAAAACATTTTAAAAAGCCATCCAGCAGAATGCCACCTCATCCCCAGAGAACCCACTTCCTAGTCCCTCAACTGCTTCTGATGTTTCCTGTCACCCAAAAACAAACAAGCAAACAAACAAACAAAAAATACAGCATATAATAACCTTTTAACAAAAACAGAGCATTGTAGGTGGAAACTGAAAACTTGCCATGGTTTGTTGTGGCTGTTGTTTAACAGCTGATACAGGTATTCTAGGGATGCCACTATGCTGCTTAGTTACCCTGTACACATCATTTTTCCTTGTATTAATGACATGTCATATTTTTTACTAAGTACTGATGCACGAATAAGTGTAAAAAAATGTTTGCTTATTTGTACCATATAAATCCAGAGTCGGGAATGATGGTGATGCTAAACAACCACAGATTGCCCACATGGGTGGCTGAGACAGTGACACATTTGCTCTCTGATGATTCAATGTACACAAACTTGATTAATTTATATCATTGTTATAATTTTGTACACACCTTTATTTTAAAAATGTATAAAATTACCTTTAGGCTATGGGTATGAGGTATATATGAAACACAGATGAATTTTATGTCGATTTACATTTCATATATATGTTTACGGGTCCCATCCCCAAGATATCTCATTTTGTGTGTGTATACAAATACTCCAAAATCCAAAAGAAAAAAATATATAAAATTTGAAATACTTCTGGTCCCAAGCATTTCAGATAAGAATTTCTCAGCCTGTAGATAAATGGATGGATAGATAGATAGATAGAGATAGAGAGATAGATATCTTAAAATTATGAGTAGGATGAGGCACCTAGGGGGAAGATTCAAGTATTCTTGGGGCATATAAAGGGATCTATATCAGTGTATTTATCTGTATCTCTATCAGCGCCAACATTTACTAGATATATTTTCACCCTTAGGCATGGTATTTAACCTCTCTGTGTCCTGATTTAAAAAGTAATAGTACCCAGTTCACAGTGTTGTTATAAGGATTAAATGAATTATTATACATAAAGTACCAAAAACACTGCCTAATAATGCTATCAATAAATTTCACTTTTATTATAAGTAATAATTATTACAATATAATATTTGATTTACTTAAACTGGCAACATTTTAAGGCGAAGCACCTGGGATTCTGTGGTCCCAAGTTGTGACAGTTTAGAAATAAAGAGTTCTCATGTGAATGTGTTTATGCCACGTCTGTCCTTGCAAGAGTGAAAATTGAATTATACACGTCGAATATAGAAAAAATAAATCTGGTTCAAAAATAAAATATTTTGCAGGTGGTAAAATCAAACTGGAAAATCCTAATTAGTCCCATCTGCACTTATTCCAGCTATTATTTGTAATATATGCTGTAGATTTTTTTTTTAACTCTGATCAAATATTGCAGGACCTCACAAGAGTTTAAGTGCTGAACATTAATTTTAAATCTGGTATTTTTTCATGAGTGTGGGAAGAATTGGGCAGAAAAACGAACTTTCAGCTGTGTGGAGGGCAGAGGGTCCACCAACTTTATTTTCACTATTAAAACCTGTGTAAAAATAACATTATTATGACACAGTGAAATCCCCTACAATATGTTTAAATGGCTAAGAAAAGAAAATAAAAGTAGGAAAACTTTAAGTGGGTTTGATTTTGAAAGCCAAATATTTTTAGAAAAATGTAATTAAACCTGCTTATGACTTTTTTACTTTCAACATTTTGCTACATCAAATGTTTATCTTTCAAAGGCCTGGCTTAGAGCACGTACACGTACACACACACACACACACACACACACAGTGTATTTCTTGACTCTTCACATTTCATGATTTTCATATTTCTCTCTCCTAGTCCTGGGGAGGGTACTATAATGTTAATAAACCGTAACATTAAAACAAACACATAAATAAACTACCACTGGGGAAAATAGCACCTCATTTCTTTAAGGATTTAACCTAATCAAAATTGGGCTTCCCTGGGGTCTGCTTTGCTCTCTTATACCTGTCCAGTGAAGGAAATGGCACATACTGGAACTTCGGAGTATCACAGTATTAACTGTGATAATAGTTGTGTTGGGCCCTGAAGAAAAACTGTTAGGAAATGAAATGTCCATAGTCCCCTGTAACCAGACCTTCAGGGCACTCTCCATAAACCATTAAAGTCACTGAGGCATTGTCCCGTAGCTCTCATTCTTGTAGCCCAAGTGCTAAGCTTTCCCGTTTGGTGAATGAGCACCCATAGGCAGAGTTGTCTACCTAAGGCTTAAGCCATGACACTCAAAGAATAGTGTTCACCTTTAAGTAAAAAAAAAAAAGAAAAGAAAAGAAAGAAAAACACCAATTAATACTGACTTATCCAATGAGCTGAAAGAATGCCTGGTGCTTGGGAGTATGGTGTTATAGCAGCCATTGTAAGAAAGCCAGGAAATATGTAATTAACATCTACCACTTTCCCAAAGATTCCACTCACTCTTTTCCCAAGTAAGCTATGTCCTAAGCGATCAGCAGATGGCGCTGTTCCCTGAGGCTCAGAGCTTTTCAGAGTAGCCTGTGTCCCTATAGTGGGTTGTACTTTACAAAGCATAAAGGTAGAGTGTCGGAGGCTAGAAACCACTTTCTCAAAACACTGGCCAACCCAGATTTACTTACCGCGAGGCATTCACCATGTAGTTTTGTTAACAGAAAGAGAAGTTCTGATAAATCTATGCTATGGAAAGCTCATCTGTGTGGAAACGGGCTTTCTCTTTTGGCCTATGTCTTTAATATTGTTCCCAAGTATAAATTTTGATTTTCAGCCAGTCTATTCTGCCATATAGTCTGGTACTACTACCAGAAACCAAACCTGATTCTCTAGGGAATGTCTGAGATGAATAGACTTCTGGTGGGACACACATATGGAGGATAACTTTTGATTCAATACTCACACTTCTTGCTAAGGGAAGAAGAGATCTTGGAGAATTTTTCTCCACCTATTCCTCAATATGAGGCAGGACGTGATCCAACTTCCCATCAGAAACACTTGGGAGAGTGTGTTACAATGACAGATTTCCAAGCCTTACCTCAAACCTGCTGCATCCAAAACTCTGGGGGTATGACTCTGGAACCCATTGTGGTTTTATTTTTAATCTCAAGTTGATTATATTGCAGCTGGGCCATTATTTGACAGATGAGAAATTGTAAACAATATAACCAGTTCAAATGGTTTATTGAAGAATCCCAAAACAATCTTGCAAGAAGCACGGGTAACTTAGTTTTTAGAGACTCAAAGGACGGTATCATCCCTGGGACCATCTCTTGAGAACTTGTTTTTATGAGCATGAAAGTTCATGCTGAAAAGCTATTCATCTAAATAAAGTCAAGGAAATCAGGAAATCGTTCACGTTCGTGAAAGAAATCTGTGAATTAAAAACAATGATGTTGAAGTTATCCTTTCCTATGTGTTTTTGAGCTTTCCATTCAATATGTGTTTATCACCTGCTGTATATTAGGCATTCAGATAATAAGAATAAGTCCCTATCATCAAAAAGCGTACCTAGTGCAGATTGTACAGGAGAAGGTAAGCGACACTATAAATAAGAAACTATAATACAGGCAATATATAATTGAACATAGTGAGGAAACACAATAGGGAGTCATGAGAGAGAAAAAGGAATAATGAATTCTGATGTGGAACAGTTTTTGTTTCTTCCTGGCAGAGATGTTTCTTACTTTTAATAAGAAAATATGAATGGAATGCCATTTGCTAAAGGAGAAATCCAATCATTTTGAATGAGCACCATTTTCCTTGGAAGATCCGTAAAAATAGCTCCTGAACCTCTAGGAAATTTAGGTAAGCTGCTCTCAGTGGTAGGGCAACTTCTCCACTCTCTCTGGTCTGCTGGCCGCTCACCTACCATCATACCTGTAAACCTCTCCTAGAAGAACTGTGCCAAAATTCAGATCTCCTGGGCTTCTTATACACTTCTAGTTTGGTGAAGACCTAATATTCTGCTTGGAGCTTTCTTTGGGATTAGGAGGAACCACAGTGAGCTAGTTTATAGTTACCTATTTTCATGTACTAGCATTTAATTATTATTTATTTATTAACATTTAAACATGATAGGCCCTTCTAAATTCATAAATGATTTAACAAAATGGGCTTTGTACATGTACTGCCAGTTGCTGGCATTGTGCTAAATTAGGAAATACTACTTTTTTTTTTATGTCAGGGTCTTGCCTACCTCTGATAATGTTTGTGTCCTTTATCCTATGAATTGGGCCTTTTTTTTTCTTCTGATAAACAAACCAGGATGTTACAAATAAGTCTCTTGGAAGACTTGTTCTTCTAGATCAGGGGTCCTCAACCTATGGTGAGTTGTAGAATTATTTCATTATGTATTACAATATAATAATAGAAATAAAGGGCACAATAAGTGTAATATGCTTGAAGCATCCCCAAGCCATCCCCTGGTCCATGGAAAAATTGTCTTCCATGAAAACAGTCCCTAGTTCCAAAGAGGTTGGGGACCGTTGTAGATTCTAAAATGCTCAAGATTAAGTTTTATGTTGTATTTCCACTCTAACACAATCAGTGGAAAAGAGCTACACGAGAATGTCAAACTCTAATCGGTAAAGTTATTTCCCAGAGGGTATGGGCTAAAAATTTTGAAACCACTATACATGCATACTGGAATCAAACAATTAATTAAATCTGTGGGAGATGGTAGGACCTAGGTTTCTAACTGTTAGAGTGGAAGGGTATGTACAAGCAAGGAGAGAAGGCTAGAATGATCCATGTGGTATTGGATTAGAGTTGGAGACCTTAGTATGAACTCATGCTTACCTTAATATAGATAACCATGGATATACACATAAATATGTATAGATATATGTACATACGTGGGTTAATACACACACATATAATTCCTTGCTTTGTCATGGGAGAGAATGTAGAAAGAATGACACTCCAGAAGCATCAAACATACCCAGGACCCTGATATTAGTATCTAATGCAATTTTCTAAGAAAAGGAATCAGGGGACTCCTTGGAGAAACGGACAGTTGTGTAGCAGGGGTAGAGAATATACAAGATGACTGTCTCGTAGTGCCAAAAGTAAAGCAGTGCTATAGAGGTGAGAGAAACTTGCCCTTTCACCAAAAAGTTTCCTGAAAGATCAACTCACAATTAAGGCAGATTAATAAGAGAAAGGTTTATTTACCACTACCATGCGCATGGGGAGAATCACAAGAGTGATTATCCCATATCCTAATGAAGTTCAGATATTTTTACACCTGTCTTTTTGGAGGGGAGGAGGAATGTGGAGAATAGGTAATTCTGTTTAGGGGTGACAAATGCTGCTAGGGAGGACAAATGGATGGGGGAGACAGATCAACTTATAAATTAACCTGAGAGACAGGTATTGTGTTCACAATAATTTGGGCCAGGTCTGCTTGCATTTCTTAATTTTCTTTCCTGCAATATATTGAGATAACAGGGAGAGAAAGGAAAGCTCATTGCCCCCTTTGATCTTTTGATCAGGTCAGTCTGGTTAATGCAGGTAGAGGGAAAACGTTTTTCAAGAGCCTGATCATCTCTCTAAAAGCCTTTAAGTCAAAATACTTTTTATATCCAAGAGTCATATTTAGAGGTTAAATTTCCTGAGCTCCTTCAGGCTAAAACAACAAAATAAAACAAAACAAAAGATAAACAAAATAACAACAAGAAAAAAAAAAAAGGCAATGGAATGCCAAAGGGGCACAGGCACCATCTGAAAGAACCAAAGCTGGAACAATTTGAGCCAAAATATAACGTGATATTAAATTATAGCCCAAGATACAACATGAATATCTGTGAGCCCATACTGATCTAAATAAATAAATAAATGGGGAGAACAAACACATTTTTGTACAAAGGAATTCCAGCTAACTGTAGACACACGGCCCTCAAGGAGGTGGAGCGAAATGCCCCACTCTTCACATATGGTCTGTGCGTCAACACTTTCTTCCAAACAGTGGTGTATGGAAAAAGAGAAAAAGGCATAAATTTAGAGTGGAGGATTCTGAAAAGTACTACCTTCAGCCCAGTGCTCAAGGACAACACCAGCAGCGATAAGTCATGTTGGATGTGGTTAAACTAACTCTTTGCCCTGTGGTATTCCTTCCCAAAACCCGTAACTCCAGTCAGATCATGAGAAAAACATCAGTCAAATCCCAATTGAGGAACATTCTACAAAATACTTGATCAGTACTCCTCAGAACTCTCAACTTTATCAAGAACGAGGAAATTTTGAGACACTGTCACAATCTAGAGGAAACTAAAGAGACAGTACAACTAAATGTAATGAAATACCTGGATGGGATTCTGGAACAGAAAGAGGATGTTAGGTAAAAATGAAAGATGTGAGTAAAGTATGGGCATTAGTTAACCGCAAGGTATCAATTTTGGTGCATTGGTTGTAAAATGTACCATACTAATATAAGATATTAGTAATGTAGTGAATTGGGTATAGGAAACATGATGAACTCTCTATCATTACCTATGTTTGAAACTTTTCTGTCAATGTAAAGCTATTCTAGAATAGAGGGCTTATTAAAAAATAAAAACAGATTTAACAGCTTAGTTTCCTGGAGGCCTTGTTCCTCTAGATTCTGAAATGTTCAATATTAAGTTTTATATTATTTGGGCTTGCCACTCTCACATAATCAGAACAACAGAGTTAAATGAGAATAATTGATGCAAGTCCCCTGTGACATCACAAGAGACCCCTCAATACTCCATTATGTAGTGGTCTCAAGTGTCAGGGGGAATCAAAATCACCTGTAGGGCTTGTTAAAACAGAGTGCTACCACCTTCCTCCCGTTTCTGATTCAGTAGGTTTAGGGGTAGAGTCTGACAATTTGCATTTCTAACAAGCTCCCAGGTGAAGATGCTGCTGCTTGTTCATGGATCATACTTTAAGAATTACTGCCTTAATGGATTCATAATGAAAATTACTGAAATAAACACCATCTTTGACTTACATTTTTCAGTCCTGCTTCACATGTTCTAAGGTGTTTTTTGTTTGTTTGTTTGTTTTTCAAAAAGTTCACTGGAAAGCAGTGTTAGAAAATAAATGTTAAGGTATAATATTATTAGGATGGATTCAGTGAGGTGTTTTAATATATCTTACTCTCATGTACTTATTTTTTATCCATTCCATCATCCATTTATCCAACATGGGCTATGTTCCAACTAGGGGGATATAGACACATAATGAAGAGTACATCTAATTCAACAAGAGGTGAGTAGAGAAGAATTTCAAAAAGAAATTTATTTGAACTGGCAAGAACCAGGCAGCCAGAGAGATCGGGCAGGGAGAGAGTGACCAGGCAAAGGGAGCAGTTTGTGCAGGTTCACAAAGCAAGAGAGAACACAGGCATAGCTGAATAACTTCAAGGAATTAACTAAATTAACAAACTACGCCCAAGGTTGTACTAAAACTGGGATCTGATTTAGGATTTCCCTTGTCAACAAATTTGGTTTTGAGGTGGTCCTATTTAAACACTGCTCTTGTCTTCACCTATCTAAATCCTGTTTTTCTTTATGGACCAAATTTAATCCAGAGCCCTTCAATAGTGGCTCAACCCAAAGTAATTTGTTGTTTTTGCTGCTGTGTCCAAGAACTAAACAGTTGCCATTTCCTATCATCACAGGTTAGTTCATCATGGCTTGTGTGATGGGAATTATTGTTCCCATAATTCTTTGTATTAATACCTCCCAGCCTCCCATAGTGCTCAGCTCAGTGTCTTAAACTTTGTGATAAAATGTCATAAATTTTAAGATAGTGTTCATTTTTGCATTTCTAGTTACTATATCTCCTCCATTCCTAAGTATCCAAATACTGAAAACAACAGACCTTTTCATTAAATGGAATTGAGCATCATGTAAAAAGACCCAGTTTTAGGAATATAGCAGATCTAAGGAAGAGTATAGAACAGTTTTAAGATCTATTTGAAAACAGGGAAATTCAAACAACCAACTCTCTAACACAGCAGTACAAAGAACTCTAGGAAATTAAGAACAGGAATTTAAGATGGTGAAAATATAAGAAGTACAATATATAGCAGGAAGAAAAAAATATTGCCAAAGGATGCTACCAACTGATGAATGGATAAATAACATGTGGTATAGGCATACAATGAAATACTACTTTGTAATAAAAAGGAATGAAGTATTTATATATATATTATAACATGAATGAACCTTAAAAAAAATCATGCTAAATGAAAGAAGAAAACCACATATTGAATGATTCTATTTATATGAAATACCCATAATAGGAAAATCCATAGAGACAAACAATAAATTCATGGTTGCCTATGCCTAGGGGCAGTTTAGAGTACATTGAACATGGGCAACTCCTAAGGAATATGGGGTTTCTTTTGAAGGTGACGAAAATGTTCTAAAATTGATCATAGTGGTGGTTGCACAATTCTGTGAATGTACTAAAAACCATAGAATCGTACACTCTAAATAGGTGAATTTCATGATATATGAATTATAAATCATTAAGATTTTACAAGTTAAAAATAAAGATTACCAAGACAGTTTTGAGATTTATTTAAAAGATAATTATTGTTAAGCCAAAGATTTTACCCTTTAGATACTGAGTACAGAGAGGAGCAGCATATGCAGATGTAGATTTTAGAAGGATGATTTTTGTAGCAGTGTGGCACACGAAGTAGAGGCTGGGTGATAGGACATTATAACTCTAATGAAGCACAATCGAACCACCACTGTGACGGTTGGGCCAAATCAGGGGAAGTGGCTTACTGGGCACTCGGAAGTAACATTGACAAGACTCATTGAATGTAGGATGACAGAGAGAGAGGTGAGTGGGGGAGGGAAATTTGAAGAGTCAATTTTGTGTGGTAAATGATGATTTACCAAATGATAGACCAAAATAGGTGATATGGGAGGAGGAGTGGAAAAATGTAAACAATTGATAGAGTTAGCTTTTGACAAACTGAGTTTAGTATTTTATGAATAAACCCACGTCAAGATGCCCAAGGGGCTATTGAAACTGGCTTCACGGAGGTGAAGGAAGGAAACAACCATTAAAGACTATGTAGAAAAACCAAAAGAGATTGAAGACATCCAGGGAGTCCCCATATTTGAGATTATTGGAGATGGGGATAAAAAAAAGTATATTGACAAAATGTTTTAAAAAGGAGGAAAATAAGGAGGAAGTATTTACTATGGAAACCCAGAGAAGTGAGATTCAAAGGACTGGTGATTAGTGCAGTTGAGAGGAACGTTCTATAGAGCTGCTGGTGAACTCTTTGGGAGCAAATTCAATCACATTCTGTAGACGAAGACAGAGCTACAAGGAGAAATGAAAAAGGGGATGAAGTGCAAGTATTGTTGACTCTTCAAAGAGCGTATTTTTTACACAGAAGCACACAAGGAACAAAGCAAAGGGAATATAAAACTAGAACACTAGGAAGACTATGTAGTAGCAGATCAAAATCAGTATTGGTTTATTCCCACTGTGGAACCAGGGTAAAAGAGGCAGGGGCCACTAAAGATTTTGCAGTCATCCCTATCTTTCCTAATTTTGCTGCCTTGAACATTTCTTCTATAAATTTTGTCTTGATCACTCTTGTACCAATCTGTATCATTATCTGTATTGAATTTTAGAGGAAAAATATTCTAATTAAAATTATTTCTTTTATTACACCTAAATTGACTAAATTTAAGCATAGAAGCCTTTGTTTGAAAGTTTTTACTGAGCACCTACCAGAGGCTAAGTGCAGTCCTAGTTGCTGGGGTTATGGTGAGCAAAGTCTGACATTGTCTCTTCATTATATGACTAACAATCTGATACTGGCTGTAGGCATTAATCAAATAATCGCAAAAATAAATGTAAAATGAATCTGGTAAGTACTACTTCTAACATTTCAGATTATGTTGAATAATTTGTCTTTATTCTACCTTTATCCAATGTCACAATACTTTCTGTCTCTCAGGTTATGTACAGCTTTTGGAGAATGGTGGTATACCTCATTGAATTCTCGTACCACTAAGGCATAACGCTAACATCTGAAATGATTTATCAACAGTCACACAACCAAGTTTTAAAGCCAGCTCTCAAAGGCCATCATCTGCCTTGTAAAATTTTGATATCTTATCTATTCATATGTCTTTGAATATTAAAAAAGTCTATGTGATCCATGGTGAAGCCTTATGGAAAAGTATAAAACAAGAAAAATGTGATATATACAGGGAAGGAATTTTCTATGTTTTCTTGGCACTGAAATTTTCCTGGAATGTTCTTTGGAAATACATTATTAAAATGCACATTGCTTATGGAAAGTATTAAAATGATACATCCAGATCCTTAAGGTACAGGTTTTATTTGAAGAGTTAACTCAGAAATATAGAGAAGCAACTAAAACCCTGAAGCTTCCCCCATTCTTTCTTTTTTTTTGAAAATGTTTTGATAAGCATTTCTGAGTTTTATCAGCATAGGAACTACAGGTCATAGACATAATGAACTGAGGTCATGGTGAAAATCAGGGTGGTCAGAATAGGCAGTGAGTAGCAGAGGTCAGATCAGATTTGAGCAACTCATGTAGGTGTTCACATTCAGCTCAGGAGAGATGGGTCCTTGTTGCAAAGTCCCTTAGCAACTGACAAAGTCCAGTTGCTAAGAACCATGCTCACACAAGGAAACTTGTCAACAAAGCCCAGGAAAAAATGTCACTTTTCACCTATTTCAAATTCAATCTTCATAAAATCTTACAACTATTCATACCCCTGCACAAAACTCCAGGTATGCTCTGTTGCATATAAAATAAAACCCGAACCAGCAGTTTAGCAATCCGTAACATCCATCCTTTTCAAAATTATCTCCTAAGCCTTCTCCAGTTCAAACATCCAGTCTTGCCTACTTGCTATTTGCTATGTTAAGTCCTGCTTTTTTCTTGTCACAGTATCTTTTTATGATGTTACCTCTTCTTATAATGCCCTCCATCCAATGAATTTCTCTGTATCAAAAGCCTATCCATTTTTCAATTCTATTTTCATAAAGCTTTCCAAAGCATGGAAGTTAAACCAAATTACCCCTTCTTTTCCCCCAAACTCTCATAGTCCTTAATCTGTTTTTAAAGATGATTTTGGTCTTAAGACCCCTCCTGAAATTTACTATTTGCAAGAGTACAATTGGTTCTTAGTAAACGTAGAAAGATGCAAAGCATCCATTTAAGCGTGCTTTGCAAGACACGCCATTGGTATTCTGAATAAGTGAGCATTTTACAAATTCAAACACCAAATTCTGTAGGAGCCACACAGCATGCCCAAGGTCACACAGCTGTGAGAGGAGAGCCCTCATTCCAAGTCCCCGGACTTGTCCCTCACAGCTTTTGCCTTACACCAGCTGCCTCAAGTTGACCCACAGGTTTCAACACATCCCATGGGTCTCTTTTTACTTTTCAACCAATGAGTAAATGTGTTTTCTCCCAGACTTCGGTGGAAAACACAAATGCATGTTCTTTTCCTGTTTCACATAATGATGTTTTCTGCCCTCTAGGATCTCCGTCCCACTGAAAACAACACTACTGCTATGTTTTCCTTGGACGCCAACATGAAATTTAGCTGAACTTCTCCTCACCCCTTGGATCTTGGACCTTGGGCTGCAAGTTACTTTGCTTCCCAGTTGCCTCACAAGTACTTTCTGGTTTCAACCCAGTTGGAAATATTGAGACAAGAGTCTCTCTCAGAGTGTAGTGTTTGATCACTTTTACTTTTTTGAGTTGGAGGGAAGCAAAGCCTCTAAAAACAAATAAACAACAGTTAATCAGGCTTTTGATCCTCCTCAAAAGCTTGAACTCCATTCCAGTTTGAGGCAAAAAATTTAGGTCAGCTCTCATTTTATTTATTTGTCTCAAATTTTTCAAGGGAGCCCTTCACCTAGGACGCCCCAGGGCAAAAACACAGTAATATACACACACACACAAGCACACATACTCACATACAATTACCATGTTATTTTCAAATCATCCACATCCCCATAGAAGCACTGCAATTTCCAAATAGCTAAAAATAGCAATTACAATAACAAAGCAACTCCAAAACCAACAACATTTTATCAGCTCATCTGGCAGAAGGTCTCCTCCCAGTTGCTTTTGTAGTATGGTTTGAAGGATGATGCTAAAAGTTTGCCCTACCCCAAATATCCATAAAATCATCCTACCCTCTTATTTGAAACCCCCACCATTGGAAATTTAGTCCTTTGAATGAAAACATTAATCTCAAAAAAATCCTTTAATGTCCTAGGACGCGTATCATTAAGCCATTGTCACCTCATTGTGAATTAGTTTATAGGAGATTAGTGAGTGAGTCACTCTTAAGACCTGGAGGAACTCCCCACAAATTTAGACACTTGCTCACTATACCCCCAAACCCATCCTTCCACAACTCTGCTTGTCCCGTATTTATTCACTATTTACATATCAGGAATGCCAAATGCTGCAGCTACCTAGAATTTGTTTAACAATTTAAAGCTTAGCTCAAAGTTCACTTCTTCCATAAGTATCAGGATGGAATGCCTACAGTGTGCCAAGTGGTTTACAGTGCATTGCTTGTTTACTTTTTTAGTGACTAGTACGGGGGTGAGTTTAGGGGAAATAGATGTCATATATTCTATCTGCTCAATGGACAAAGAGTTCTGTGAGCTCCTAACAGGCAAGGGCTGTGCCATGTGCATCTTTACAAACTTAGTTTACAATGTTAACAGCCAATAAGATTTGCTGAATGGAGAACCTTTATTTCTTACGACTACTCTAGTTTGGACAACGATCAAAGCAGAGTGGGAGCAGCAATTTAGAGCTATTTTTTGATGTGCTAACGGGACAATCAAGTAGAAATACTCAGGAGGAGACCATAGATCGATATGCTGATTTCTCCTGAGTCCGCAGTGAATGAAATCAAAAGTCTTGAAGAGGTAGGTTAGGTATATGATCAAGACCACAGGAGGAATAATAACCAATGTGCAACAGAGGGAACAGACAAGTGAAGGAGAAGGGGAGTCACAAAATTGGTGATAGACCACATAAATTTCCCATAAAAAATCTACCAGTTTGTCTGCTTAGAATGTGGTATAGGATATGATTAAGGCCTGGAGAAGAAATAGTTTTGGAATAGCTTCCAAAGGCATAAATCTGTGAAGAACACATCATTAGCATGCAGTGTTCAGGACTCAACTTAGCTTTACACACACATTTGTCGCAGTACCACAGAACTATATTAAAGGGTAGCAAGTGAGCATTTGCCATAGTAATTAATTTACCCTGGTTCAACCCTATTTTGTATGTATAAGAGGTTAAGGGAATTACTAAAGGCATTGGATTATTTTTCATCAAACAGAACTGCAACTCTTCTAAATAAATCATTTATGTCTCTCTATCAACTGAGAATTCATGAGATCTTAAGGGATGTACCACTGTAGATCTCCTCCCCACTACCTCTGCAATAGTAAGGCAGGAGAGAATATGATGCAGCACAAGGAAAAAGGACATTTGGAATTGGAAAACCTATGCTAAGGTTCCTGGGAACGGCGATCCGGTTAGCAAGTGATTGTAATAAATGTCACCAGTGGGGGTACAATGGAGATTGTGCTACAGAATTGTGGGGCCAAAGAATTTAAGGACTAAGAAAAGATTTTTTAGGTCCTCTAGCCAGCAAGACTCAACTAACACTACATATTAGAAGCTCATAGGAAGGTATTTTTTTTAACCTATGTGTCTTTTCTTCTTTAATCTGACTGGGAAGAGATCGTTTTGCAAATTAGACTCTACGAAGCAGTCACATTAGCAAAAGAAAAATTATTGGCCTAATGGGTAATCCAATCTTCAGATTCTGAAAGATGTACTTCTATTTCCTTGAAGAGTCATAAAGTCACAGTTGTGGTCCCGTAAAATAGACTTAGGACCACCGATGTCTGTGGTCATGACCTCACAATATTCCACCAGATGGAGCCAGAAATTGAGGAGATGGCTGTAAAACGAGGAGAAAGGAAGACCACTACCCATTCTAGGATAGTTTTTAGATGGACTCAAAAACAACTCGGGGTTTAATGTGAGTGTGTGTTTACCAAAGAGACTGTTTCCTTTCTGGTT
>CM052436.1:189852998-189869333 GCA_028533085.1 Varecia variegata | reverse complement strand
TGTCCTTGTTGGTAGTGTGGGTATCAGGGAAGTGAGGCAGGCCAAGCAGAGATGAGCCTGTGAATCACGGTTTTGGCAGCATGGAACCTGGGACACAGAGCCCCCTTGATAGGACCATTCAACAGAAAAATTTAGTCGTAAATATTTAGATAGAAATGGGGTTTAGAGCAGCCACATCTGAAGGCCCACAATGCTAAATGTTATACAGGCTACGCATTCTGTTTTTGGCTTTGATTAATGTCTGTCTACAAGAGAGAAATCCAATTGACTCCTGTCATGTTAATGCTAATTAATTGCTATGGTGTCTGTTCATCGAGTGTGAGGGTAGAAACCTGCTAGTTCACTTACCACAGGGGTTGGACTTAGCAGATGGGAAAAATATTATTTTGGCATGTTTTTAATGGCAGCACAATTTATTTTTATCTCGCTCTTTTTGGTGTGTCTGAAAGGAGACTGCCACCTGTGCTTTGTGGATGAGTGTCAATGATTTAGACAGATTAATTTATGGCTTAGTAGAGAACCACAAAAGATTGCTGGGGTAGAGCTCACCTTTTGGCCAGCATTGACATGAACTTTAATTTTACTCCATTTTCCAAGGCCTGGAAGATTATATTTAAGCAATATTATGCCACGTAGAATATAATCTGTACTTTCTCTTAATCATGGAAAGTACAAGTAAAGATATAGACTGTTTCCATATATCTGTTTATTTGTGTGTTTGCTGTATATATCTGACTCACCTAAGTTCTGACATTCATAACTGCTTTTTCCAATGCTGGAAGCACAAAAGACATGTTGAGTGATGTAAATCACATTCATATTTTTAGCAATAGTTGACTGTAGAATATCATTTTAAAAATTGAAAAGCAGACCAATATTAACATTATGATTTATGTGCTACTTGCTGCTGGAGACTTGACATAGAATACCAATTATGAAAATGGTATGGTGCTAGATTTCTTCCTGAATTATTCCACACACATTATACTTTGCAGGGAGCAGGTTTGATTTAAATGTAAATTACCAGGGCTTTTTGTTTGCTCTTTCAAAGGGCTGTTTGTTGTATTACCCAGTGCTTTTCTGTTCCTTCATAGTTGAAATAATTAAGATCATTTGCAGGGCCTGGTTTGCTCATTTTGCCTAGTTACATTGCTGCTACAGTCCATTATGTCTACAGGGGAGCACCGTTATTTAATCTGAACATCTGGAATCTATCATGTATAGTGAAAGACAAGATGTATCCTCAGTTTTAAGCCAACTTCATGATAAAACTGATGGATGGAACCAATCTGTATAGTAAAGATTTATACTTGAGACCTGTACCTTGTGATTAGATCACAAGGGGACTTTTGTTCTGTTCTATTTTTATTGTATTGTATTGTATTGTATTTATGGCATAACAACTAGAATCTGATTGAGGGCAAACTCAGCCTATTGAGTCAGAGTCAGAGCATTTGAGATAAAGAACTGGCATTTCTCAACCACCTCAAATTGAAGACTTCTCTTTGTTCTAACCCCTTGAGGAGTTCTGTAGGAATGCTTTCCTGAAGAATCCCTTATACTCCTGTAACTAGCTGTCGAGAATGCCCACTGAGTACAATGGTGCACATCTCTCTTGTACCTACTTCTTTTCTCCTTTCCCTTGCAAGAATGTGAAGTCTTGTTGGAGTCAAAGGTTCCTCTTAGTTTATTTTCACAATCTTCCATTTTTAACAACACAAATCACTCCCATGTTTATGTGCTTTCTCCAATCCTTAAACTTTTTTTTTCCTTTTTAATTTTAAGAACATCTGTCCCCACTACAGCTTCATTCTCATCAGGAAATCTAATTACAAAGATAGAAAAGAGCATAGCAGGTGAAGCAAAAGACAGCAGCTCCACCTCTTAATACTGGATTCCCAAATGACTCCCAGACGAACAGCTGGATCCCTCTGTGGCTAAAAAGCCAGCTCACCTGGTATAGAAAAAGGCAATTGATGGATCAAAGAAGTAGCAGAGATAGCAGAGAGTGAGTGATGTGAATATGAAATACATTAGGGAGCATAAAAATGCAGTTTGGCCAGGATTTATTACTAGTTATGCATTGATGAGGGGACATAGGGGAAAAATTGTCAAATTAGAAAAAAATCCCTTTGGCAAGTTTAAGCTTTGCCTCTATCCTTTCTGTCTTAATCTGCTACCCAGATATGCACTTAAAATAGGAATGCGTGCCTACTGGGGCATGAAATAGTTGAGACCTATTCAACAATGAGGAGAATGAGAGAAATCTCCTTAGAAGGACATTTGGAATTTAAGACAGTTGAACCTGAATAGCCACAGATAATTTAACATGACCCCTAAACCATTAGGGGAAAATTTTTACTACAGGGTCTTGGCTTTGTATTAATGATTGCATCCTTCTTAGAAATCGATAACTATAGAAGTTACCCTATGCAATATAAGATAAGAATGACTATTCTTCATTTTTACAAGAGATTAGGATGGATAAGAACCAGGTGAAGAATAGGAAATCCACAGGGTCTCTTTCTTTCTCCTTTTGGTGTTATAACCATTCCATAAAAGCCACACTTCTTGCTTCCCCATTTCTCTCACCGGGTTACTAAGGAACAAGTGAAAATCAGCAGAAGTGCCACAATCATCAAACATTTATATGAAATAACGAGGCAGTTGCATTTATTTTTTTTTCCTACATCTTATCTCTGTTATTCAATGAGCTAAAACAGGTGTTCGACTCACTGTGAACACTTACGGAAGTGTTTTTCCTTTCGTTCTGTCTTACAGGTACCCAAAGTTCATCTAAATCTTTCCAGAGGAGCACCGCTATTGTCAACACACAATAATAACCACCCCCCCACTTTGCTTTTTCCTACCACACGCAACCTGTTAGGCATTAACGTTCACAAAAGCAGTTTCTGGTTCAACTTTACTCAGCCTGAGCTGCCAACTGCCTTTGACTTTAATTTGCAGGTGCGGTAACTTTGTTAGCTAATATTTTAAGGAGCTCTGGCCATGGGCTGCTCCTCATGTGATGCATCTGATTGCCAACATCTTGACCAAACTCCTTGATTTTAAATTTTAATTTAGCATAGTTAGCACAAAAATAGATTGCCCAATAGGTATCTTATTTAATTTACTCTGTAAGTCATGCAAATGTTTGTCTTCCTTCAACAAATAAAGGTAGATATTGGGAAGTGAAAGATGAAAGCTTGAGATGTGATGGTGTAGGTCCAGAAATCACAGACCAGAACGCAATGAAGAAATATGAACAGCACATTCCAGGTATCCAGGAGTTTCCAAGTATAATGCAGAGCTTTGGGAAAGTGAAAAGTTCAGTGTGTGTGTGCGTGTGTGTGAATCTGAGCATGTTTTTTACATACTGCCTTTTCTGGTAACTTCATTAAGTCTGCATAATTATAGTTTGCTTCAACCTGAGGCTATATCGGTATTCATTATTATCTATTTGGTGCATTGTAGCAGCATAAATATAACTAAATTGCTAGGGTCAAACCATAATGGGAGCTGTTGTGATAGTAATTAGAGGAGAAATGTAGTCTTTTTGGTGAAACTTGCAGAAATGTAGCATGGGGTGTGTGCTTATAGGGTGCACTTAAAGTCAGGTTGTGGGTTCAAGGTGGTAAAATGATAGATAAGGAAGGTGCACCATTAATCACAGTTCTAGAAGATGCTTTGTACCAACTCTCTTCTCTTCTCTCTGAAAGTTAGCTCTGTGGTTGACAGTTAATGATAAAACAAAAACCCAGAGGGCTTAGAGGTAAGGTGCAAACTTCCATGCCTTCACTAAAACTTAATTGAACTATTTAAAAGGAAAAAAAAGAACTAGTAGAAAGCATAGTCTCCTACTCAACATCTTATTATGTGGTTATTGACATCACTAAATTCTAATTCAGTGGAACAATAGTTTAACTCTATGTATCTTTGCCCAGATAGGCCGAGTCTCTCACACAACATTTTCAGAATGTGCCTTATCTTGGAGAGGAATCACCCCTATTTTCTTCAAACACAACCCACAGTTCTCCTGGGAGTTTGTTAAAGATGCGTACGTGCAGTTAGTTCAAAATTGTAGACAATCTTTTCCAAGCTAAGTAGAATTTAAGAAATTAATTACCTTTTATAATTTTTAATGAAAAGTTTCTCATTTGGAAAACTATTTACAGCCAATGGTTTTCCTCCAATAACTATCACAGAGCGTGACACACAGTAGCACCTGATAAATATTGTCTGAGAGAAGAAAAAGTTACTGGGTAAAGCCAATACGTGTAAAAGGGCCCCATTAAATACATGAATATTAAACTAAAAAGTGGAACAATTGGCCTCAAACTGCTACAACCACACAGAGAACTGGATCCTTGTCTTCTGCTCCTTTTGATTTTCCGAAACACAAGGAAACAAGATTTCTCATGGAGTACAACGCACATAAAGGCTCAGAATGGTGAGCTATTTACTTAACATATTACTCATGATTATTGTTTCTCTATCTTTTTAACATTATTGTTCATCTTTGAGTGATTTTATTTTATAGTTAATCAGTTACAGATTATTCAAGCCTTCCTTTTTTTTAGGCAACCTTCAAATTAGTCATTTGTATAGGTTTTTGAATATAAAGTTAGTCAAGTTATAGACTATTAGATATAGATAACTTCGATTATATCTATGTGTTTGAATTTTAAAAACTGATTAAAATAATAAGCCAAAATTATGGCAGATGGAATCATTTTTTAGTAAGTAGTAATATTTGTTCTTTTTAATCATGCCTATGCCTTGACTTTTGTCTTGGCCTCTGGCCAATGGGATATTAGCAGATATGACTTAAGCAGAGGCTTGAAATATGCTTATGTATTTAGGCTTGCTCTCCGGCTCTGCTGTCTGTTGCCATGAGAAGAATATATCTCAGTAGCCACTGACTAGGACAAGGAGGGTGAGAAATAGCTGTAGCAGACCCATCCTCAGCCTGTAACTCTGAGCCAAACCTTGTCAAAATCAGCCTGTATTTGGCAGACTTTCTGCTGGCCTGAAAACATGAGAATACAAAATCAGTGTTTATTGCTGTAAGCCACTAAGTTTGTGCGTTTTGTTATGTAGCATTGTTGAGAAATACCAGAATATTTTTACTCATAAACTATAACTATTCATGAACCCCATTTTACTTTTAGGCACATCTTCTTTATGGAGGTGCTGTAACATATGTCCATTTAATCTTTGCCACAATCTCATAAGTCAGATACTATCCATATTAATATTAATATTTTACAGAATTGAAAGCTGAGGCCTCAAGAAGTGAAGAAACCATCTAGACAAGACTTGACACCAATATGTATATCTTTAAAGCCCATGTTTTATGCTGTTTCCATTTAGATAGAGCTGAATGTGCCTACCACACTGTGTGATTATCTAGTAGGTACTCAATAAATACCAACTTACTTAATTTTCCTCTATATTTATCTAATTGTATTTATCAAGTTAAATGGAAATATTCTTTTGAAATGAGCTAATTAAAGCCTTGCGCAGAATTGGAGGAGGTATTAGGTGTGATTTCTTCTGACATAGTGTTTATAATATGATAGTGGGGGCAAAAATAAGGTAGTGTGGGTAATAAGTTACTTAATCACATATATAGATGGAGATAGTGATTGAAGTAGTGTTTTCAATACTATTAACAATTGAAAAACTGAGTATTTCAGTTAATACTCATTTTAGAGGGTGAAAGAAAAGAGATATATACACAGTAATGAACAAAGTAGGCTTAATTCATTAATATTATCCTTTCTCTCCTTAACCTGAAGATTGAGTTGATTATAAGTATTTTATAGTTAACACCGTTACACTATAACAGTATAACAGAGTCTCTCTGAATGCATATTTTAAGTTATCTAAATCTACTCTCCAAATGCATATTTTAAGTTGAATTATTGTTTAGAATAGATAATCCATCCTTAAAAGACATTTCACATCCACCATGACTGCCTGGAATAACCCCACCCCTCCCTTATATGCTTGGTACAGTAAGTTCTTTAATCTTTAACTTGAACATGGTCTCTTTTCTGAAGACTTTCCTGATCTTCCAAAATAGGTAGACTTTCTCTCCTCTAAACTTTTGTAACAAAAATGACAAATTTTTAGTGAACTTTTTACATTGTTTTACCTATGCCATCTCCCTATCCTCTTCCTCCACTGAGCTCTTCGGGAGGAGGGCCTTTGGCCTCCCTTGTTAGCAGACCCAGTGTTTGGCACGCAGTGGGCACTGCCAAAATATAGAATGAATGAATGAGCACAGTTAAATCTTAAGAAATCAGCCTTTACAAGAGAGAGAAACAAAATGTAAGCATTTATAAAGAGGGTTGAGCAAATTAATTCTTGATGCCAAAAGGTCATACATAACTCAGTTATGTTGTTGAATTAGGATTAGGGCACAAAGGAACTGGAAAAAAAAAACATGAAAGAGATGTTCAATGGAAAAGACAAGAAAGAAGAACAGTTTTCATTGTTCTCTTATTTAGTTGGAACAGTTTTTTTTTTTTTTTTTTGTCTTACATCCTTGAGGCACTCTGTCAGCTAGAACCAAGTATTTATCGCACAGGATTTTGTATGTGCATCAATAGGCTACATAGGTAACTATTGAAACAGTGGTCTTATATAATCAGATCAATCAATCAAATCAAATGTATTTGCTTAAAAAAAATCAGCGTTCCCCCATTTCCTCAACTTGCAAGCTGGTTTCCTTCCCCATTGCCCCATTGCCTACCTGCTATGAGAAAAATGTTGGAGATGAGATTGAAAGCCTGTACCTCCACAAGACAAATATAATGCCAACAGTTACTTCAGCTTTACTGTTGGAATTCAACTGTGGGTGAAATCCTCTTTTATCTCCCTCTCATCCACCACATATACTGTACATAAAAAGATAGAGTTACAAGAACACATTCTGAAGTCAAATTTAAGTATGTGGAGTCTCAGAATTACCGACTTCTTGTGTTACGCAAGGTACTGATTCCACATGTATAACTGACATGTGAAATGAGAGTCATACAAAGACATCAGTTAGTCCTGAAGGCTTAGCTAACGTGCTGCAGTCTTGTAGTGTAGTTTAGAATGAGGTAAGACGAGTTGGAAATTCAGCTCTTGCTCTTGGTAGCTGTGTGCTAGTGTCTTCATGTTAAAGCAAACGGGGCTAATAAAAGCCCTCTTAAATGGGGCTAATAAAATTTGTCTTTAAAAAATGGGATATTGAATGAGAAAGCATAACCGGAGATAATGGAGGACTTCAATAAATATTAGTGTCTTGTGTCTTCCTTCTATTTACCTGTCAATCATCTATGTACCTATGTGAGAATGTCAACTGGTAGCCAACATTAATTCACTTGACTGAGTATTGGCATTCAATGTGCCTCCCATGGAGAAATGACAGTAAAGCAGTATGGACTCTTGAACTGGATATCTGGGTTTGAATATGAGCTGTGTGACATTGGGTAAATGTTATTTAACCTCGCTGGCCTTAGTTTTCTTTGAGATGAGTATAATCATAGTTCTTACCTCCTGGAATCATTGTAAAGATTAAATGATTACGATATCTGTTGCAGTACTTAGCACAATCATTGACATATAGCAAGCAAAGAGTCAATAAATATTAGTTATTATTTCCACAATCTTACAAAGGGTTACTCAGTTTTAACTTTCATCATACCTCATTTTCAGATAAAAAGGGAGGAAAGAAACAATGTATACGTGTGTGTAAACAGCACTAGAGCAAATTAAAGAGAAATATCTTATAATGTGCTTCAAATTATGGAAATTCCCTAAATTCTAGCCTGAAATTTAAAATCAATTCCAAGTGATTCCTCAATTTAGTCAAATTCTGTCCTCAGGTTTTCAGATAACATAACCAAGGGATTCACTGCTGTAAATAGTGCTTTTTGAAGGCATTATCTTTCTATTAACAATAAAGTTGAGAGCATAGATTTGTTTTACATTATTTTCCCATGATATTAGTCGTCAATGACCTGAGCTGAATTTGAACTGGCATTCTTGAAAAGAAAGACTCTCTTTACAAATCCCTTAAGCTCTAATGCAGTCATTTTAATTCACAACAGACTAGAACCTTGTATAATTGTTCTCAGCTCAATACAATCTTTAACAGATTTTGATTTACATATTGGGCAGCTGTTTTGAATAAGAAGTTGTCCATCATGGATCCTTTTGTCATCTGTCCAAGGAATGTGTTTATAAATGGTTCCAATTAGAGTAATGAAGGATTCATGTGAAAACAATGATCAATAGCCAACCTTAGGAACAATATATGTCAAAGACAGATGTAAACTGTGACCGGGCATAACAGAGTCAAGTTATCTATAGAGAATGTGCACCATTGCTCCTGGAAAACAAATGGAAATTTTCAAGTCTTTGACTATTGGATAGAGTTTGATTCATGGCACAGAAGCATTTAGATTCTGTGTTAAATAAATCATTGACCCACATATGACTGAGACTATGCAGATATTAATGTGAACAACAGTGGCCGGGGAAAAGGCAGTTCAATGAAGTCAGCCAGATCAGGTCTTTACTGTGATTACAGACTGCACCCCCATCAGTTTCAGGAACAGATGTCTGTTGCTATAAGAACGAGCCACGTTGAAAGCAAAGTTTCTATGCAAACACGTTTTAGACTATGTCAGACACATCTGGTCAAGGGCTTTGTAATAGCTTTATTTATTTCTTGCCTGAACTGGAACGTCAGAAGCATGCACTCCACATTAAGCCAAGAGTTCCCTTTGTTCCACACGGCTGCCACAGCTGGAACCTTTTGTTGGTTGACACAGCCAGATCTTCTGTAGAGACTATTATATTCTTTGGCATATTTCAGTGAGTTTGCATCTTTGAATCTACCTCAGCAAGCAGTGGGGAGTTTGTAAGGGCCACGCATCAGACCTTCTCTTAAAATTATACAGGGACAACAGCTGGGAATGCAAAATTGATAGCATCAAGGTGGCCTGCTACCAAGTTGGCCTTGGTGAGAAGTGCTCCTTGCCATAGTCATGTTTGCTTAGATCATTTAGAGAAAAAACCATCAAAACAGAAGTAGCTTCTCATTCTTATGTGTTGAGGTTGCTCATAGGTTCCTATCTCCAGCCAAAGAGAAAAAAAGGCAAAAGAAACTTTATCATAGACTATAAGATCTGTGTATGATGAACAGTTTCATAAGGGTTACTAAAGAAACATCTGCCCTACAAAAGTGGAAGAAAGGACCTGTTAAAACAAAGTTCTGCCTAGATTTCTAGTATAATTAAGGCTGGGTCCTCTCTCTTTCTTTCTCTATCTCTCTCTCTCTCACCAATCAACTGGCAATGTTCTATACAGCCTTGCAGAGTCACAAGTTAAAGGGAGGTGGAGGCTGAAAAACATAAGTAGATATTCACAAATGTGCACCTAGAATGGTCTTGAATAGTCTTCAAAGACACACTAAATTGATTGTATCTGGCCTGGTTAGGAGAAGTTCAGTGCCTGCTTCTAGTTTTCAGGAACACACTGTCTCGGACATGAGAGTAGCTCCCCTCCAGCCCCGGAGCACTCACCCTCACTTTGCCTTTGCCACACACTTCCCACTGACTGTCCCCTGAGTCAAGAGGAAGGCTGCTCTAGTCTGTCTTTCCAGTTGGCAAGCCAATGACACTCCGGTGGGTCTCTCTTGCAAGTGACCCACTTAAGCTCTGATTTCTTGGCATAGCACTTGTTGTAGATTGCACTTGTGACTAAAACTGACCTCCAGGATCCCCTCCTGTGAGCTTCCCTACCAAGAGTGACTGTTGTGAAGAAATTCTCCTTCAGAGTCTGCAGCCCCTTGAGATTCCTTGAATGATTGAGAAAGGCCTCAAGCATGAGTTTCCATGGATGTTGCTAGAGCAGCCAATTGAGAAGCAGATGCAGAAAGAGCTGTATGTAGTTAGGGGCATACACGTGTGCCTTTGCTCAATATAGCGGATTGCATATGGTTGTTCTCCCCACACAGTGCACAGTAAGTTTAAAATTAAGTTACACTTTCTTATCTGGATAATAGTCTTTATTTTTAGTTGTCTCTAAATATTTGCTGTTTTCTATTTAAAAAATGGGTGTGTGTGTGTAGGGGGGTTCATGACAGAAACAGAGTGAAAAGTTAGAGGAGTAGCATCCAGACATAAACCAATGTTAATTTCCCCTCTGTTTATATACATTACTTTTTTATAAATTTTACTTCTTTCTAATTACAGAGGTAAGATAAATCCTTTAAAAATTTAGGAAATAAAAAAGATGAGCACAGAAGAGAAAAAGTTAAACTAATGCTTCCATTCAGGTAAACTACATTTTTCTTATGTTTTATTCTCATCTTCTTATAGGTATATATAATTCTTAGCAAAAATGGCATCACACTACATTTGTAATATGCTCCTATACCTAAAAGTAATGCATAGAAATGTTAAATATAAATTATATATAAGTGAAAATATTGCACATATTAATAAAAATATATCACATAAATCTATCACATATGTAAATAAGTTAAATATATATCAGAATACTGTTGTATGTAACACATTTTTTTCCATACCATTTTTTATACTTACACAACATTCAACTATATGTATTAATCATGGATAATTTCACGTTTCCTGTTTTTAATTTTTAGGCCATTTCCAAATTTTTACTGTTAATAAACAGAAGGTAGTACATCTTTACACTAAATGCTTTAAAGATATTCATGATTAGTTCTTTGGGATGAAGTACTAGAAGTTGACATTTTGATGTCAACTTTTATGACAATTTTAAAGGCTTTTATGTGTTTTGGGCAAAGTCGGCAAGGCTTCTAATAGAAAATACCTGAGATATCAGGCAGGTACCAGACACTGAAAAGACACACATGTTTTTATGGGTAATACTAAAGTATAGCATCTAGGGAATCACTTTTTGAGTGCTAAAACTATAAAGAAATGCAAAGAAATGATTAATATAAAAGTCAGGAGAGTAGTGACTATTTGAGGGAGGGACACATGAAGAAGACTTTTGGTACATGTGAAGAGAACACAGATTCTAAAAATACAAAATTTAGATTCAACCCCAATTCAGCTATTCAGTTGAATGAATTATAAGATTGAATTTCAAAAATCATAGAACTCCCATAGACTTCAGTTTCTTCAAGTGTCAAATTAGATAAAGCATCTTGGTGTGCCAACTCCTAAAATTGTTGTGTCATGATATAAATTGTTTAGAAGCAAGTTACTCAAGGGAAGGTTGTGAACATCAGGGAGCAGGGATAACTGGTGGGGTGGGGGGATGTTAAAAGCTGCCTATCACAGAAATGTCATGGGCTTTGTAGTCAGGTTACCGATTTCTACCTCCGTGTCCTATTTCCTAGGTATTTGACTTTAAATAAACAAATTAACATCACTGTATCTCAGGGTTTTTTTTTTTTTCATTTTTAAGATTGGGATAATATTTACCTCTTTGGAACAAATCCTACCAAATTTATCTTATTTCTTTTTTGTACCATAAGTAATAGTTTATGTCTAGACTTAGTGTATAAGGCTAAGAATTCTTTGATATCCTTAAGGACAAGATGAAAAAAAATGAAGATTTGGGATTGTCCAAGAGAACAGGGCCCTCCTGAAAGAAGGTGTCTGATGCTATTATAAAGAAATATATTCCTGTCTCTCTCCCATTCAACAAATTTGTAAACTTCTTGAATGAAGGCATTAAGTGATGAGATTAAGTTTATGAATGATACAAAACTAGAAGAATAGCTATAACTTTGGATGACATATTCAATATTCAAAATTATATTAACAGATATGAATTATGTGCTCAGGTGAATATGATACTATTTAATCAAGATGAAGTTAAACGCCTCTGTTCATGGTCAATGTACACATTACAAAACTGCAGATTTGAGCAGGCCATCATCATGTCATCTTTCTAAGATGGTTTGGAATTTCCACCATTTATGGTTATCTTTATTAGCTTGTAATTGGCTATGCTAGGATCTCAGTTGAGAACTTTCTGTATCTAAAGTCTATAGTTAAAAGAAATTTAATCCATAGTTTAAAACCCAAATAAGGAAGTCCCCAGGCTCAGACAGTGTCAATAGTGAATTCTACAAAAATTTTCAAAGAAATAATATCAATTCTATATATCCTCTTCTAGAAAATCTAAGATGAAAATATTTCCCAGCATTATCCGGCATTACCCTCACACTAAGAGTGGACAGAGACAAGAAAGAAAGAAAGCTACATACCAAAGTCCCTCATTGATATAGACACAAAAACCCTCAACAAAATATTAGGAAATCCAAACCTGGCAATATATAAGAGAATATATAAAATAAGAATTATATAAAAGGCACAATACATCAAAACCAAGTGTTTATTCCAGAAAAGCAATGTCGTTCAATATTCAAAAATCTATCAGTATAGCTCACCATACTACCAATCAAAAGAAGAAAGATATCTCTAGCCTTTATGCTTTTGCACATGCTGATTTCCATGTTTGAATGATCTTCAACATCCTTTACTTCACTTATTCTTAAAAACACAATTCAGAAATAACCTCTTCTTCACTCTTGCTACTTCCTCCCTGACACTCTTTCCAATGACTAAAAGCATTGGTTTAAATCCAGATAAATCTCTATTACAGCGTATTTCTTATTGAATTGTAATTGTTCTTTTAATTGTCTATCTCCTTCCCTAGACAAAACTATTTTTTAGAACACTCATTTTCTAATCAGGGTTGAAAGATGGAAGAAAGAAGAAAGTGTAGCAAAAGTACTCTGCTCCAGAAAATGAGGAAAGAGGTGCTTGGAAGTAATTGTTCCACAGAAAGAGGCATCCCCAGCAAAATTAACATCAGCCTTTATTTTTCTTTAGGATTTGGGTTATAGAATAGGTAATTAAGCATGAAGTTCAAGGCTGCCTGTAAGTGAACTGGAATCTGAAAATAGAAGGTTAAGTCAATGTTTCACTCGTAATTAGTGAAAGATGATCTTTAATTTGGGGGAACATTGTATCAGTGGAGATGAATATAAAGACATAAAAGCATCAGGTAAAGATACAGGAACCAGAGTGGATCTTAAGATTTATACACAGATTGGTAATACAAATGCTAAAATGTTCATTTTATCCCAGGTTATGTAAAGAATAGTATTCCAGGCAAGAATGGAAGTAATCTTTCAACTTTTTGCCACAGTGAGCAGGTTCTTATTAGAATATTGAGATTCATCTTTCTTCCTATATCTAAGAAAGTATTTTGGGGAAAAAGTAATGTATTAGTCAAGCCTACATAAATGTTCAAAGTTTTGCAGACAGATATGTCTGGGAAATAGACCAGTTAAAAAACTGATGTTGCTAATCAAGGAAAAAAATGGTTTTTGAATCAATGGAGGATTATAGACCTACTTTTCCCCCAACTTAGCAGAGAAAAGAATGTGCTTAAAGGAAACAAATAATGGCAGTTTAATGTTAGGGAAAAATTGACAATAAGCACTTTTAAACACTGAACAGTCTGAAGGAGGCAGAGGATATGAATTTTCTCCTAATGGATATTTAATTAAGAGTGAACTAAATGGTTTTGAGGATTTCCTCTAGATCTAGATTTCTAATGGGAGATGGAAATTTGAAATGTTTTGATCTCTGCATCTGAGAATGTTCACTGTTCTTTATTACTGCTTATTCCTTAATTAAGTCCCTATGTACTACCACTTCTGGCAGCCCTTCCAAGTCCTCCCAGCTACCCTTTCCTTTCCTTACCATGGTAGAGTGCTTTAAGAGTTCTAATTTCCCACCTCTCTCTAAAAGTCTCCTCTTTACCACCTGCCCCTGTGCCATGTGATTTCTCAGTTCTTGCCTGAAGAGGTAGAGACAGGAAGCAAAAATTATTTCTATGCATTTTATTTATAATAGAGAAGTCACTTCCACCTCAAATGCGTGATCATTAGCAATAAAGAGAAGACACCAAATGATGCCTTCCACTGTTTATGAGGGCTATCCCTGGGTAGAGTTTAAAGATAGCTGTCACAGCATGCCATGCATATCCATCTGCAAACCAAGCCCGAGCTTTTTCCTCAACTGCTAACTAGTCATAAGGAGCTTACCTTGAACTCGTATTTGTGGAATGAGGGAAAGGTATCACGGCAAGAGGAGAGGTGAAATGAAGCTACCTACTTCATACCATTTTAGGTATGCTTTCCAAGCCTGCTCAGTCATGATCTCACAAATATTATTCATCTTTTATAATGAAATGCAGCTGTGCACATCTAATTTTATGGTTCAGTGGATCAATTAATTCTCAGTTCATGACAGGTAATTCAGACTGCATAATGACTTGATGTTCTGTAATCAGGTACTCCATACATCACGGCCCAGTAGCAAGCCAGAAGTTGCTTTTCAAGTGGAGGATATCTGTTGCATAAAGATGGAATAGTCTTACTTTAAAAAACCAAAAACCTATAGTGTGATTCTCCTGTTGAGACTTGCCAGAGATTTCATACATCTCTTCGGGCCCCAAGAATCCCAATTCTGTTAGGTCTGGTGGATCATAAGACCCAAGAACTGAGCAGCTCAGATAAAAGCCAGGCTCTGATTAGCAGTAGATTTCTCTTTGCCTCTCCAAGGAGTGTTTTTGTGGCCTCTCAGGGGTATAGTTAGAGGGCCGGAGATAGAGTGATCAAGGATTGTACTTTGCTTGGGGCTGTCCTGGTTTTAGCACTGAAAATTTCACGTCCCTAGGAAAGCCCTCAGTCCTGGGCTAGCCAGATAGTGGATTTCCCTAGGAGACACAGGCTATGCATAAGAGATCTCAGCCAATACTTCCATCTCTCTGATATGTCAGCTTTCTTCAGGATGCTAAGGACATTCCAGCATTTCAACCTCATTTTGCTTAAACTTCAGGTAGCTGACATATTAGACTATGAGTGCCATTTATGAATGTTCAAGCCAATGAATTAAATCCCAAATTCTTGGTGAGTGTGCTCTTATCAATAGTGTGTCTTGCTCAAGGCTTGTATTTCTCTTTTTTGGTCTAACACCCCTAGATTTCATTGTCATGCATGATACCCAGAACCTGGCCAATACAGGTTGGTGAAATCCTGCAACTCCTCTGATATATTGACTCTTATATTGCCAGATCAGGCCTTGTTTTTTTATGTGTCTGAGCTACGTTGGCATCTAAATCTCACTGTGGCACTAAAGGCAATGAGGTGGTGAAGGTGTGTGCTGAAAACCCTTATTTCATAAGGGTTGCAGAGTAATAAGACCTAACATCAAGATAGGTCCTCAGACATATTTTCTCTACAACTGCAGGAGATGAGGGACTACTTCATAGTTGTCATTGAGGCTTTCTGACTGTCCACTTACATTCTCAGTTGCACATTCAAAGATTTCAATGCCTTCTTCTCTCCATGCTATCTAGGACCATAAAAAGAAGCCAGGTGACCTACAACCTTGACCATCACTGTAGTTGCCATAGTGAGGAAGTGGCCCAGTCACTTATTCACTGAGGCAATTTCTGGGCAAAGGCTATGAGAAGTTGGCTTGCTAAAAGAAATGTAAACATCATAACACTTAAAGGAAATTTAAGTAATTTAAGTCACTTTAACTCCCACTTTGCTTCCTCCTGCACTTTATTTTACCTGACCACCGGTAATCATTTGAGCAATTGTGATACTACTGAACTAAATGGATTTCCAGAGTTTCTCTTCTGTTTACATGATCAGTATGGTCTTCAAATATCCTGTTTCTTTCCTGGGATATTCCTAGTTCTAATTACTATATTCAGCAGTAAATATATGGCACTGTCAAATTGGATAACATGCAGAAAATGTAATAAAGGAACTGTATTCAGAGGTGTAAGTAGGGTATAAAATCACCGTAAGAGATAGAGCAGTACCCAAGAACCAGTAATGGTGAAAGTTTTATCACTGTGAAGCCTAAAGGGAAAAGGGAACGAGTGGTTCTCAGAACTGGAGAGAGGGCTGCCTGGTAGGAGCTGTGGTTTGGGGGCAAGGAATGAAGGCAATCTGTGACAACTGTACAAGGAGAGATCCAGTGGAATAAATATCCTGACCTCCTCTCAGCAATCTTTTGCATGGATCTTCATTATTCAAAGTCAACAGGGAGCTGGAGAGTCCACTGGTGTCACCCATATTATTGGCTAGACTCTCAAAGCACTGAGCTTAGGGAAGAAGCATCCCAAGAATGGAAAAATAAGCACCACATGTACTCACCAGAAAATTGGTTTCCCTGATCATCACCTAAGTGCACATTTGGGAATAACACCAATTGTGTATTGGACAGAGGTGGGGGT
>CM052436.1:189792739-189852498 GCA_028533085.1 Varecia variegata | reverse complement strand
CAACAAACTTTCTCCTAACAAATTTTTCCTCTGAGGGAAATAAAAGTGAAGATGAAATGTGTGAAGATAAGCTGATAACACAACTAAATGAATCAAAGGGAGAAGATTAAGAGAGAAGGAAACATATTGAGGTCAAAAACTTGATAAAGTGATAGGGAAAATTTGTGATGCAAAGAATTATTTTTATAAAATCCAGAGAATAAGGAGGAAGAAGAAAAAAGATAAAAGCAATTTTTAAAAGATCATACAAGCGAATTGAGATCAGAAAACAAGGATTCAACACATGGATGTTTAATGCACTTAAAATAAATTGACAAAATTATTTAAAATAATGTATATTTAATAAGACAGATTGAATTTATAGATTGAAGGGGTATATTGCTTTCTGGGAAAGTGTAATACATAATGTGTAACTTCATAAAAAATCCTGATGAAATTCCTATTGTTGAGACTATAGAAAGAATCCCATAGTCATTTAGACAGAAAAAGAAGTCCTATACAAATAGGATGAATTGGGTTGGCCTTGAATTTCTCTGTGGCAAAGTTAAAGTTCAGAGGTTGTTAAAATATTGCTAGAGTCCTGAGGCAAACATTAGATTTCACAAAAGTATTCTCAAACACATAAGGGCACAGAGAATCTGTGTTTTTGTTTGTGTTGTTTTTTTTTCTTTTTAATAAACAACTTGATGAAGAAATCCAGCTAACTGAGAAGTGAGTAAACAGAACACACAAACAAATGATAAAGTGATCAAATGTACATAACCAGTGGTAAGCATGGATGCCATAAAATATGAATTTCTGGGCAAAGGCTATGAGAATTTGGTTTGCCAAAAGGAATGTAAACATCATAACACCTAAAGGAAATTTTTATAATGTACATTATAATTATGAATTGGAGCAAAAATCCAGAAGCCAATTTAATCATTATTATTAATGGGTATTGTCTTATTTTAAGTTAACAAATTCATAAAAAATTGTTTATGTAGACTACTTATAGTTATAAAATTAAACATATGAAAAATAAATACAAAATAAATATATTACAAATCTTGACTGGGGGGGGGATATAGGGTGGGAGGATGGCCCATATCACAAAGTGAGGAAACAGAGAAAATAGTAAAGGATATCCCTCAAAATAAAACAACAAAATTAAAATGGAGACATCTAGCATGTCCATAAATTCTGGATGGAACTGGAAACCATCCTTCTAAGTGAAGTATCACAAGAATAGAGAAATAAACAACCCATGTACTCACTATTAAATTGGAACTAACCAATCAGGACTCATCTGCACAGATGGAAGTAAAACTCAATGGAAATCATGCAGGTGGGAGAGGGAGGAGGGGATGGGTGAAATCAAGCTAATAGGTACAATGTGCAATATCTGGGTGATGAACACACTTATAACTTTGACTCAAGCAGTACAAAAGCAATACATGTAACCAAAACATTTGTACCCCTGTAATATTCTGAAATAAAAAAAAGGAAAAGGTAGCATTTACAATAGAAAATAAGGAAGAAAAAAGACCCCATAGATAGGAATGATTATTATATATCTACAGGAAGGACCTACCAGAATAAAACTTTAAGATTCTTCCAGTCTATATTCTTTCTTATATGTGTCCACTGAAGTTTCTGCTCAGTTATCTTAATGGTCAGCTAATGATTAGACAGAGATTTCCTTAAATATCAGAAAGCACCATGTCTCCAGATCTTTACTGAGTGTCTGCCTGTATACATTAGGGTGCACTTTTTCAAAATTCAGTCAGGTGGTTGAACAACCTTTACTTCCTGTTTGCACAGAGCCTCAAGTTTAGCCAGAGGTTAGAACTTAGTTTCTTGGGTCTTTCTTTGAGCATTCACAGTCTTGGGCAGACATATATACAGATTTACATATGTATGTGTCCTTCAAGATTCCCAAGAATATATTAGAGCTTTTCAAATTCCCCAAGATGCATACCATTCCCCAACTTTTCCTTTTAAGATTTTTGGTTTGCCTATCGTTTGCTCCAAGCATTATCCACTGTCTCAGGCAGCTATGACGTTATACAATTTCCTCTGATTATTTCAATAAATACCCTTGGGAAAAAGGCTGCTCACATTAGGCAAGCTCCAAATCAGGTCAAATAAAGATATCCTTGCAATTAGTGTATGCCAGTGAGTCACTAGATAGGTCAAATAATGATAATCCTCTAGGAATAAGATTTTGAAGAAACTCCAAACCCATCCTGCCCCAGCAGTGATTGCCAGGATGCTAGTTTTCATGATTACAGGTTTGGTTTTTAAGGTACTGTGGAGCTGGGGATGAGAATAGTGCTGCAGTACTACAATACTCAGTGGTTTTATCGATATCCAGCATACCCTTGACATAAGTGACTCCATCTTAGAAAACAGAATTCATTTCATATTTCAAAGGGCATAATGTCAGCAGAGGCTAGATGTGCATCTAGTCAATAAAAACTGCACCCAATCAGATAAGGGCATAACTCTTCACTATCAGTCCTTACTAGAGGACTCAAGGGCTATAAGAAGAGCTAGACACATCTCCATAGAGATCATCCTGCTTTCACTCATGATAAGCACTTGGCATCTGCTACCAAAGACTCTGCCCAAGTCGAGGACTCTGCTCTGCAAGCCACTGATGGCTGTCCTCGTCAGCCCAGGGTACTCTTCTTGTCCATGTGGAGCTCCTTGGACTGGTTTGTTAACCCTTTTTCCTAACCCCTTTTTTCTTGATGTTGTGTTACTTTGTTTCACAAGGAAATTTCAATGTAAACCATTTATAAATTAAGTATAGTGCTATTTATAATTTGCAATATTGACTGACTGGTGAATTGGCTTGAGCCTTTGTGCCCACAGCTCTGACTACTGAGTAAACAGGTAATACTAAGAAGAATTGCCTCTTTGGAAACTCCATGTAGCTCATGGCTTTTATGATTGTAATAGCATCAATAAAAGTCTGACGTTGTAGAAAGACACAAACGTGGGTGGAAGTGGTTGTCTGACCTTGTGCCACTCATGACACCTGGACATCCCATTTTCCACATATAAGCTCACACCCTCACCATATGCTCTTTGTGTATAAGATAGTTTGGGCTTCCTCACAACATGGCTCCCTCAGGGCAACAGAGTGATTTATAGGACCTCTGAAGATTTCAAGAATAAGTATGTCAACAAGTAAGACAGAGTAGCATCATCTTTTATGATGTAGCCTCAAAAATCCTGTAGCATCATAAGTATTGCATTTTATTGATTACAAATGAGTCATAAGCCCATTTAGTTTCGTGTGGAGAGAATCAGACACTAATTCATAATGGAGGTATAGCAAGGTTCTAGAAGAGTGTATATGAATGGAGATGATGTTACAGCCATTTGTGGAAAATACAACCTGGAACTCAATTAGAAACTTTGTTCACAATTATTGGGAATCTTGAGAATTGATAAATGCAACATATTAGTAGATGGCTAATAAGTGTCCCTCCATAAAAATCAATAGTTCATGAAATCCAAAAATTTCTTAGCAGTTAGTTGGTATCTTGAAGAATTGACCTTCCATTTCACCTTAGCTTGAGTGTAATTGGTTTCAGTTTTCATTGTATGTTAATAATTTGCCACTGAGACGAGGTAGATTTGCCAAACCAGTTTCACTTTTTGACTCATCACTACGTATGTTTTACCCCATTACTGTCTTGGCTTCTGTTAACATAAGACCACAAGTTGAAACATTGCTTCCAAGTCAGTTGCTCAGCTTAAAAAGCAGAAAATTATTTTGGTAAGACATGACAAGGATGATGAAATGCTTCATGTATCATTCTTCTTTGTAGACACTATGATTCTGACACATTTCATTTCTCATTTGCTATTGAAATACTGCCATCGTCATTAAATTTGCTGTCAGGTATATCTGCTGAGGAACAATTTTCTCTATGTGTCCTGTCAACAAATTGCCTGTGGAGTCAGCCATTTGTAGCTGCGATGGAGGTTTGATGTGCAGGTTGAATCAGGCCTCATATATCACAACGATGAGCATTTCTAGCAAGGCAGTACGAACTCTCTGGAAATGGGGGCAATTTTGCCAGTGTTTGTCTTGTAAATGTTTGATGTCACCATTGTTCACTTTTTATTCTAAAATATAATTTGATGCTATACAAGGGGGTAAATATAAATTTATGGTACACTGCATAAGTATAAACCAAGTACACATTCAGCCACTACCAAAGATGGGAAATTAAACCTTGCCAGCAATCCTAAACCCCTCCTGAATATTTATCCCTTCTTCATGAGACATCCTCTTCCTCGTCCCTTAAATAACCATTCTATTGCTTTTTATGATAATGAATTTTATTGATTTGTAAAAAATATATATTTTAATCATTTTGGTATACACCCCTAAAACACATTAATTTTGCCTATTTTTTAACTTTCTCTAACTGGAATAGTATTGTACGTAATACTTTGCAACTTGGTTTTCTTCACTCACAGGTTCATAAAATGTACTCAAGTTGTTTATTGGGTCTAATTTTAAGGCACTTAAAATAGTTTGCAGCATGCAGGGGATGTGTAATAGATGCTAATTTTCACATTTCCTTATTTTCAGGGTTTTCAAATCCTTAAACAAAACCAAATCTGTTTATGATGGGATCCAAGAGGACTCAACTTTGGATTATTTTAACAACCTAAAAATTTAGATTTGGATTCATTTGATTCTTATTATAAGCCAAGTCCACTTTTCCCAAAATTCACTTTTGCAAAAGTATGTACAGAGGCTGAACTATCTCTGCACACTTTGTGTATATGTAATTATAATACCAAATAGATAAAAATATTAGATAAAAATCTAGAATTACCTCTTTTATTTTCTTTTTAAAGGGCTTTCTGAGTTCATGATAAGACAAATTCCAGCAAAATCACTTAGGGACTGTGCACCTAGCACTATTTTAAGCATTTTATACATATTATCTCCTTTAGCATGCATCACAGCCCTATTGTTACTTAGTCCAATTTTATAGACGATTTTAAATAAACAAAACAAGGTTAAACAACTTGCCCAAGATCAAACTGCTAGGAGCAGACCTGAGATTTAAACCCTGATACTCTGTCCCAAGATCCTAAGCTCTTAAATAGTATGCTAAACCTCTTGTTGTAAATATGCACTCACCTTCAATGGGAGTTTTTACTAAATCCAGTTGTGTCTAAAGTTCTTTTGCTCCTAATCAACCATTTCCATAGCTTCATATAGAACAGTTAGCATGGAGGGCTGCAAAAAGCAAAATAAGGCTTTCCCATGGGATGAAGGGTATCAGTACGCTGGCTGAGAAAACAAGGATCACATTGCTAACCCACATTAGGAGAGCTGGCACATCTCTTGGATCTCCTATGCCTTGTTTAGAGCTAGCAGAATCATCCCTATGGAACTAACACATGGGCCTTCAAAATGACCCAAATTCCTGCACAATGCTAACCGGAAAACTCCATATAACCTTGCCAGCAATGTTTCTTAAGTGCATTCACTATTTTGCTATTGTCTCTACATGAGGCATTTGAGCAAAATGACCTCCAAAGTATTTTCCAGTTCCAAAATGTTATGCTTCCTTTCCCAGTACTTGTGGTGTAGTCTCCTAGGTGTCATTATAATGTATCACCATGGTTAGATAATATCAAGAGAGCTTTATTTTCAGATTTGACATAAAAAAGACTAAATATGTTTTGTGTCGCTTTATGTTGGATGGAGCCATAAATAATTGAATATCAGAGAAGGAACCCATGGGTGATGGATTGTGTGTCTAGTTCAGTTATTTGGATAACTATTCTCTTGGCAGTATTTGGCAAAAACGCCACGTGCTACCCTGCACTAGCTATAATTTTCTTTTATAACCCTTGTTTAAAAAGATTAAGTGCTTATTTAAGGCTTGGTATAGAAAGGCTGCTCTAACAACATAAAACAAAACAAATTTTGTTTATTCTCTGAGTCCTTGGCTATTGATTAAGAAATACATTATTCTGTTAGACTTGTTATTCACAGAATTTTTCCGAGCATCATCAAAGAGGAGACATTAGGGAATATAATTTCCTGATATATGGCACCACCATGCTTGATCTTAATTTTGTATTTTGCGAAAGAATTAAACAAGTAGCAAAATATATTTTGGAAAATTATAGATGTAAAGAAATTAAAGCAATTTAATTTATCCAATGTATTAGGCAACCAATTAAAGGTTTTTAACATTAATAATTTACTTAATAAAAAGTCAGACCCCACAAACACAATTTAATTTGTTGTTTTCTAAAGTATGAGTTGACTTTTTTCCCCAAATAATCATTTTGATAGAATCCCACAAATATGATTATTTTAGCTTCACTTCCTTGAATTTATTTGTGTGCAAATGCCTCAAGGCTAAAAGCAACTATAATGCATATTGTCCAGAAAAGAAGCTTAAAAGTTTACTTAATACTGGTCTTCAACTATATGATGGGTTATTTTCAGGCTGCCAATAGTCTACATCTTTGATATCTACAAGGAAAACAAGATATGCTGATGGGAGAATAAAATTAAACTATATGAAAAAATCCTGAATGTAAAGGGTAATTATTATACAAACAAATTATAGAAATTTTATATGAGAAGAACATAAAAACTGAAACAAATTGATCTAGTTAATAAATTCAGTATACACTTACAGACAGGGAATTGAATTAAGATTTTTTTCAACTCCTTCAAATCTGTGAGTCTAACAATAAATACACTGTGTTACAACACTGAATTTTTAAAAGACCCTAAAAATGCTAGTTTATGTTCAAGACTGGTTTGCTGTTACTCTGACTGCCATAGAAACCAATCAAAAGTTAGTATTTGTTAGTTTCAAGTGTAAATTCAGTTCCTCAATTTCCAGTTTTCTTCCAAATCCGGAACCCCAGAGTGGGGCCAGATGAGTTTCTTTAGTTCTATTAGCCTCAAGGGTTTCTAATAGATGTGGCCATTTTACAAGTTAAAGGGCATATTTTTCTCAGTATTCTTTAATGCAAAAATGCAGAAAGATCAGTTAAGAGGTTCTTCTGCTTTGAGAACTCAAGGGACAGAAAAACAGGGCATCCTTTTCATGAACTGCTAATGGGAGAGAGGCTTTTAGGAAGAGTAATTTAAAATTAATAGGAGCAAGTCTTTGATGCAGTTAAAACTTCAAAGACATGCACGGTTTTTATTTGTAATGAAAAAAAAAAAGGAGTTACAGTAAGAGGAAGGTGCACATTAAAGCTTACAAAATCTCCCTAAAGGGCTTGGTCTGACACGGGAGTATGGGCAGGAGTTTTCCCTTCTCTCTGTCTCTCTGTCTCTCTCTCCCCCCTCAACCCTCTCTCTCTGCCTCTCCCTCTCTCTTTGTCTCCTTTTCCCTGTCCTTCCCTCCTTTTCTTCCATGAAGAAAAAGTCATTTATGGATTTGGTTGGCAAGACTGGAATACTACATATTGTATCTGAATTAGTTAAGATCAGTAAACCACTTCCAAACAGATGAAAGGAAGAGGAAAAAAATGCAAATGAGGCACAAGGAACTTTAGCTAATGAAGAGGGTTCAACTGCATTTCTTGGTGCTTCATGCTAGAAACTGTGGACAATTGCTGCGTAGATGTAGGAATAATCAGGACTGACCAAGTACAGTCACAAGGAGTTATCAAGCACCTGACCAAGTTATAACTACAGAAAATAGTGGGTCTAATATTTCTCCAGGAAGTTTCTTTCTATTTGACTCTACTGGTGAAGGCTTATACCTAAGCAATCTGCAATAGAGTTGAAACAACCAATTCAAGAATAACCAGTTTCTGGAGACATAAAATATTTTGCCTTTTTAATTAAAGGCAATGTAACTGTTTGTGTAAATTATGTATATGTACACCTGCCATTGAGATCAGATGCTCTCCTCTCCTTCCTCATATCTCAGCTCATCTCCTAAAGAGCAGATAATTCTCCTTAAATATAAGCTTTGCCAAGTTCATTGCCCATCCATCCCTCCAGTACCTGAACGCAGCACCCAAGGACGTAAGGATGTCTCTGCTCTGTGGTTGCTCTAGCAGTACATATGCACCACCCAGGGGCCTAACAACAGGCCCAGAAGACTACAGCTGGTACCAAAGCATGCCAACAGGAGGCCTGGGGATCATCCCATCCCATTCACCTCTGCTAGCATAAGCACACTCCTCTCAGGTGCCTGAGGATAGGGGTACCTAGGTTGCCACCACCACCACGGCCAGCATTGACCATAAGCACCACCTAGAGGGCTGCGGACTGACCCCCGTCCCCACTTCATTGCAACTATTGCTAACATCAGTGTGAACCACCTGGGAGCCTGAGAGCTGTTCTACCACCACTACTGTCATTGTCCACACAATGCACCCTGCCCAGGGGCCCAGGGACCCACCTGCCAGCATAACCCACCACTGCTGCTGCTGCCAGCAAGCCACCTGGAGGCCCCAAAACTGAACCCACTAATACTAGTGCCTACACACACTGCACAGGGTCCCAAGGACCGTCACTCTTAGCCCACCAGTGGGGCCTGAGAACCATTCTACCTGGCATCTTAGTCTCTAGCAAAGCCTCACCACAATCTCCTAAGTCAATGAGGAAAACACAGACACCACTGACATTGTTTACAGCTAAAGAAATCATACGGAGACTACACTAGTGCCCAGAATCAAAGCTAAAGTACCCTACCCAAGAAACACCACATGTTCAGGAAAGAAATCATCCCCTATGAAAGCTAATCCAAAAAAATGGGAAGAAGCAACTGCTACACCAGATGAGTAGATATCAATGTAAGAACACAAGAAATAAAAAAAAACAAGGAAAAAATGAAAGCTCTAAATGAAGACAGTAATTCTCCAGCAACAGATTCCAATGGAAAGAAAAATTATGAAATGCCTAAAGCAGAATTCAATATAATGTTATTAAAGAAGCTCAATGAGATACAAAAGAACACAGCTAAATAATACAAAGAAGTCAGAAAAACAATTGAGGATATGAATGATAAAAAGAAAGAGATACCATAAAAAGGAACTAAACAGAAATCCTGGAACTGAAGAATTCACTAAATGAAAGAAAAAAATACAATCAAGAGCTTCAGTAAGAGACTAAATCAAACAGAAGAAAAATTTCAGAATTGAAGAGAGGCATTTTGAAATAACTTAGTCAGACAAAAAACAAACAAAAAAAGGAATGAAGAAAGCCTATATGACATACGGGACACCATAAAGTGACCAAATATTTGAATTGGACTAAAACCATATGATCATATCAATAGACACAGAAAAAGCATTTAATAAAATTGAATATCCCTTCCTGATAAAAAATTTCAACAACTAGGCATAGAAGGAAATTACCTCAACATTAAAAAGGCCATATGTGACAAACTCACAGCTAACATTATACCAAATAGGGAAAAATAGGGAAAAACTGAAATTCTTTTCTCTAAGAACCAGAACAAGACAAGGATGTACACTTTTACTACTTCTGTTCCACATCATACAGGAAGGCCTAGCTAAAGCAATCAGGCAAGAGTAAAGAATAAAAGACCTCCAAATTAGAAATTAGAAGTAAAATTGCCCCTCTTTGCAGATGACATGCTCTTGTATTTGGAAAAACCTAAACATTCCACCAACAAACTCTTAGATCTGATGAAAAAGTTCAGTAATCTTGCAGAATACAAAATCAACATGTAAAAATCAGTAGTGTTTCTATACATCAATGATTAACTAGCTGAAAAATAAATCAAGAAGGCATTCCCATTTACAATACCAAAAAAAAAACAAATAACAAAACAAAACAAAACAAAAAAACCCTAGAAATAAATTTAACTGAGGAGGTAAAAGACCTCTACAAGGAAAACTACAAAACGCTGATAAAAGAAGTTGAAGAGGACACAAACAAATGGAAAGACATCCCTTGCTCGTGGATCAGAAGATGAATATTATTAAAGTAACCATACTACTCAAAGCAATCTACAAGTTCAATGCAATCTCTATCAAAATACTAACGACATTTTTCACATAAACAGAAAAGGGCAATCCTAAAATTTTTATGTAACCAAAAAAAAAAAAAAAAAAGAAAAAAGAAAAGCCTAAATAGTCAAAGCATTCCTGAGAAGAAAAGCTGAAGTCATCATACTACCTGACTTTAAAATATATTGAAAGGCTATAGTAACCAAACAGCATGTTATTGGTATAAAGCAGACATGTAGACCAATGAAATAGAATAGAGAACTCAGAAATAAACCCATGTATTTACAGACAACTTATTTTTGACATAGGCATCAAGAAAATCCACTGGGCAAAGGACACCCTTTTCAATAAATGGTGCCGGAAAACTGGATATACACATGCAGAAGAATGAAACTATTAATAGACCCTTATCTTTCACCATATACAAAAATCAATTCAAAATGATTTAAAGATTCATATATGAGACCAAAAACAAAACAGGGGAAACACTACAGGACATTTATCTAGGCAAAGATTTTGTGGCTAAGAACTAAAAAGCACAAGCATCAAAACCAAAAAATAGACAAAAGGGACTATATAGTAAACTAAAAATCTTATCCACAGCAAAGGAAACAATCAAAAGAGTGAAGAGACAAAATGTTGAGTGGGAAAAAAATACTTGCAAACTATTCACCATACTAAAGAATAATATCCAGAATATGAAAGCAACTCAAATTACTCAGTAGTAAAACAACAACAACAAACCTACTAAATAATCCCAGTAAAAAGTAGACAAATGTCTAAATAGATATTTATCAGAAGAAAACATACAAATGGCCAAGTATATGAAAAATATTGAACATCACTAATTATAAGGGAAATGTAAATTATTTGATGATTACACAATGAGATATCATCTGACCCCAGTAAAAATGACTATTATCAAAAAGACAAAATATAACAGATGCTGGCAAGTATGTACAGAAAAGGGGACTCTCACAACTGTTGGTGGAATGTAAATTAGTACAGGCATTTTGGAAAACAGTATGGAGATTTCTTAAAAAACTAAAAATAAAACTCCCATATGATCCATCAATTTCCACTACTTGGTATTTATCCAAAGAAAAAGAAATCAGTATATCAAAGGGATACCTGCACCTCTATGTTTATTGCAGCACTATTCACAATAACCAAGATATGGAATCAATGCATGTGTCCATCAATAGAGAAATGGATAAAGAAAATGTGTTATACCTGGATAATGGAATACTATTCAGCCTCAAAAAAGAATGAAATCCTGTCTTTTGCAGCAACATGGATGAAAATGGGGAACATTATGTTAAGTGAAATAAGCCAGGTGCAGAAAGACAAATATCACATATTCTCACTCATATGTGGGAGCTAAAAAAGTTAATCTCGTGGAAATAGAGAGTGGAATGATAGTTACAAGAGACTTAGAAGGGTGTGTTGGTGAGAGGGTGTGTTGGTGAGGGATGTAGAGAGGTTGGTTAATGGGTACAAACATACAGTTTAGGTAGAAGGAATAAGTTCTAATGTTTGATATCAGAGTAGGGTGACTCTAGCTAACAACAAGGTATTATATATTTCAAAGTAGCTAGAGATGTCTTGAAATGTATGGAACACATAGAAATGATAAATGCTTATGATTAATTCTAAATAACCTGGCTTTATAATTATACATTCTATGCATGTAACAATGTATCTTATGTACCCCATAAATATATACAAATATTATGTATCAATAAAAAAGAATAAATATAAGTTTTGACAACTGAGTTTGAGGTTGCTGTGAGCTAGGCTGACACCATGGCACTCTAGCCTGGGCAACAGAGTGAGAGACTCTGTCTCAAAAAAAAAAAAAAAAAAAAAAAGTGTTTTTCTAAGAGCATGGAGACCTTGAGTTTGAAAGGAAATGAAAGCAATGATCATTGATATTATGGACAATATACAAAAGTCTATTGGAATCTATTGTTGGTATCGCTGATGTTAAGAAATAATTTTCAAAAAAATTAGAAGTATGACTCATATGAATTAGAAGAAACAGTTATCAAAGATATGTCAAACACATTTTAAAAATGAGGAAACCACTAAGATGGTAAGACTGGTTCAAAGAGCATTTAAGAAGCTGGATGGTTATAAGCAATTTAATAAAGGAGTGTTAGATAAGATTGATAGATTAGGTATAAAGTTGGTTAATGCCCTTCAGGGTAACATATCGTACTCTTCAGGGTTTCTTTTCTACTAAGTAGAGATCTCACAGATCTAGAAGTTATATAACTTCACAAAGAGTGTATCCTTAATTCAATAATACAGCAACATCTACCAATGGTACATTCTCCTAGAAAGTCAAATAAACTGTATGAGAAAACGCAGCCATCCTCTTAGCTTTATTCCCAAGTTTGGAAATATCTTTCTTCACATTTATCTGTGGAAGAATCTATTTTAAATTTTTAATCCATATTTTAACTATCAAATGAAATATATCCAGAATCCAACCAAATCTAACCAACCCCAGTTTTATCACCATGTTTTAAACTATTACCATACCTCACTTGAATTACGGCAGTCCTCTCTCAACAGGCCTCCTGGCTTCTACTAGCCCCAATACCTGACCACAGCCTATTTTAAGATAGCATCCATAGAAATCCTGTTTAATTCATCTTGTGTAACTCCTCTATTTGAAACTCTCCAAAAGCTGCCTGTAGCACTCAGTAAAATTCAAAGTCCTTATAGTGACCTGTAAGGGTCCATCTCATCTGACACTTTCCCTCTCTAACCTTTATTTACTTTAGTCATCTTGGCCTCTCAACCATTCCTGCAACATATCAGGCATGATTGCTCCCTATGACTTTGGACTTACATCTTACAATGGCAAGGAATATTTTTGTCTTAGTGCTATATCCCAAGTGTCCAGCCCTGTGCTGTCTGATAAGGTAGCCACACTAACCACGTGTGGCTATTGAACACGTGAAATGTGATTAGTTTGCATTAAGATGTGCCATAAGTGTAGAAGCACATGCTGAACTCACAGACTTAGTAAGAAAAAAAAAGAGTATAAAATATCACTTATATATTGAACTGATAATAGTTTGAATATACCAGGTTAAATACATATATTAATTATTAAAATTAATTTCCCTTGTGTCTTTATTGCTTTTTATGTGACCACCAGAAAGTTTGAAATGACATACGCAACTTTCATTATACTTCTGTTGGACAGTGCTTCTCTAGAACAAGGGTTTGGTATGTGATTGATGGTCAATCTCTGATAAGAGAAAGAATGATAAGAATAGATAAGAGAGGATTGCAGAATGATTAAGAGAGTTGGCCTGTTTTAAGTTACTTATTTGTCTTGTGCCACTGGTTATTTTATAGACTAGGTTAATAATAATTTCAAAAATCTGATATGACTACTAAAGTGAGGCATCTATATGAAGTATCTGGTACTGTAACTGGCATATATTAATAGTTCATACTCAATCATCTCAACTATTGTTATTATTATTATTATAAAGGTGACAGAATACTCCCACTCTCCCTGTTTCTTGTCCTAATATATAATAAATTATTTTGATTTTTGGTTCATTAAAAGTAACTTTTAGAGAGTCATAATTTCAATAAACTTTGAAGGCCAAAAAATATTTTCACAGAAGTTCTTAGTGGTCTTTTATATTTTTCGAGGTGACCATATTATTGAGACATTACTAGGGTATCCCTAGTAATAACATGCTTCAGTACCTAAAGAAAGACATTCCACAGTATAGGATAAGGAATATGAGACTTCGGACTCCTAAGATGGGTATTGAAGTTCTACTTCATCAATTTTAGCTTAGCTACGCTGGAAAGTAAACTTATCTTACTTAACTTTTCCAGTTTTATTTTTATGAACTAAAATTTTATTTAAAAAAAGTGGTGGGGGAGTATGACAAAGCCTATCATAAATTTGATTACAAAACGGAATGACATAGTCATTACCTCTAAGAAGAAAGTACAGAGAAGGGCGTGCAAACAGAAAAGTGACCTGAGGACTTTAAGTGTATCTGTAGTATTTTAATATTAAACTGGATGACGAATATGTATTTATTGTATTGTGATCTATGCATTTCTATATGTCTAAAATGTTTTATTGAATAAAGATTGATTATCTTAATGAGTATGAACATTCCATATTGTCTTAGTTTACTATCATAACATAATATAGACAGGGTAATTTATAAAGAATAGATGTTTATTTGGCTCATAGTTCTAGAGGCTGGGAAGTCCAAGAGCAGCACCAGCATCTGGCCAGGGTCATCCCATGGTGGAAGGCAGAAAGAAAGTGGAAGAGAACATGAGAGACAGAGAGACAAAATGGGGACCAAACTTCTGCAGTGTTACTCTCACAATACCAGCATTAATCCATTCACAGGGGCTGAGCCCTCATGGACTAATCACCTCTCAAAGGTCCCACCTATTAATACCATTACAATGGCTATTACATTTCCAACACATGAACTTTGAGGGACATACTCAAAGCATAGCACATATGTCAAGGTCCAACCGAATATTAATTCCTAGATCACTAAATATTTTTCTTAAGGGTCCAAAGAATGCCAAACACCATGTAAAAAATTAGGAAAGGCAATGGTGTCAGTGAAATTCTGTTTCCACAGCCTGAATTGTATACTTAGATTATCAGGGTATCGGAGGATATGCTTTGTTTTTAGCATGGCCTGAAGATGAGCCATTTGCTCCTTCAGAATAATCTTCTCCCCATGTTCAGTTCTCAAGCCCCAGGCTCTCCTCTGCTGTCACATTTGGACACTGTTGTGCCCTATTCATGGTGACCACCCATGTGCTTTTCCAACAAGTTTCTTGTTCTTAGGACAAATTAAATTACGGTGGAACTTGCTTCAAACCCCAGAGCAAGGCATTACTTCTGAATAACAAGGGATTTCTCAGAAACAAAGTCCCACTTTGAACGGAGCTGGTCAAAAAATAAGGTGCCAAGCCATTCTTTTCATACACTTCCCCGACTTCCCACTTCTTGTGCCCAACCAGAATCCCACAATTTCAGTAACAGGAAACAAAATGTTGCCATTTTCAATCTATGGCAGTACATCAACAGGAGGAAAATAAAAAGGCTTGCTTTTTGAAAAGCAGCTTTTATTCATTCACATAATCTGAAATGCCCCTGGCCATGATCATGATCATCTTTGATGTGGCTTCCGCATATTGTCTGCGCAACACACTGCCTTCCGAAAGAATGGGGACGCCTAAATGAAAGCAGTATGGTGAGGCTTGAAAGAAATGCTTAGCTATTGAACACAATGTCTTAAAACAGAAGCTCTGTGGATTTCCCCCTGTTGATACAAAATGATACTTCTCAAGACCTCACAGAAACTTCTCAGATTCACTGCACAGGCCCCAAAGGGAAGCACATCCCTTTTTCTCATTTTGGCGTATTTTAGCAGAGCTCCACTCAACATCTCAAGGAAATTTGATTCAGACAATGGTTTAAAAAATGCATTCAAGGTCAGAGAAAATATTTCCCAGCATTACTGTTGATCTCCTAGCTTACTGCAGAGAGAATAGAAATCACTAATTCCATTTGATGGTTAGAAGTCCTTTGTTTGTGGGCTGCTCAGAAAATAGTTTCTGTTCTCTTTCAACCCTTATAGTCCTAGGGCTTTAGTTAAAATGGAAGAAGGAAAAGGTAACCTAATAATCTCTCTCTCTCTTTTTTTATGTCTTTGTTTTAAATCTCTCAGTGCATAGATATGCATTCATGGAAATCTGTATATTATTTTAAAAAGACCTCAAATCTCTTCCAAAAATATTAGACAGGTCATGAAAGTGGGCTCTTGTATTAGAATCTAAAACTCTAGTGATTTTCCCATTATTCCATGTATATCTGAACAGACAGCCACACATTTCATTTATTGTGCAGCATTAAGTTTTTGAGATACATGCAGTTTGACAAACTCAGGAACTTTCTCCTTTCTCCTTCCCTGCTCCATTTATTCTCATCCTAAAGAACTCTCTACCTTTGCAACCTGCACTTTTTCATATTTCCCATTAAAGAATTCTCCAGACCACTTCCATTATATCCAAGACCAGCCAGAAATACAACCTAAGTAAATAAGTTCTGGGCTTCTTTATCCCTTCTTGCCATTCCATTCCACTGTAATAGAGAAGCACAATGACCTCAAATCCCTCCACTCCAACAGAGCACTCTTATCTAGCTTCTCTGAAAGTGAAATTATTTGTCTCTTCAATCTGAACACAACTTTTTGCTTATTTTTTAAATATTTTTTTCAGTGAAATTAATTACAGTTATACCTTAGAAGAAAAAAATCTTTCCTATTAAGAGATAAGACAATAAGATATTTTCATGATTCTTTAAAGATTATCTGCACCTATAAAATATAAGGGCATAAACACTTAATGATAAGCTCATATAGGTATTATCATTTAACTCTTTTCATACCTTAATGAGTTATTTTACTATGTTTGCCAAAGTAATGCCAACTGCTGTAATGACAGCAATAGCAAAATTTTTAAAACATATAATGCTTAGTACCCAAAGGAAATTTATTTCTGCTTCCAAAATAAGTCATCCTGATTGGTGGACAACTTTGCTCCAAATAGTGGTTCAGGGACTCAAGCAACTTTTATCATGTTCTTCAAACACCTTCAACTCAAGCCAATAACAAAAGAAAGAAAATTAGAGAAACATACGTGTAAGATTTTTATAGGGCAGTCCTCAAAGAAGTGAAGATCATATTCCATTGGCTTGAACTCAGTCACATAACCACATTAAGAGTAAGGAATACAGGAAATGCGTTCTAGCTGTGGAATTAAGAAGTCAAGTTTGAAGACTAGCAAACCAGTCTCTGGCAAACCTAGTTTCTGTTTAGAAAAAATTTCATTAGCCATTCTTTGACCATCAGTTTGCCAGTAATAAATCTTTTTAGCTTTACTTTATCTGAGGATGCTTTTATTTCCCCTTTGTTCCTGGAGGATATTTTCACTGGATATAGAATTTATAGTTGCCAGGTCATTTCTTTTAATCTTTTTTGCCTCCATGATATCAGATGAGAAATACCCTGTTGTTTGAATTGTTGTTCCCCTATAAATAATGTGTTGCTTCTTTCTGGCTGTTTTCAGGATTTTTTCTTTTCCTTTAGTTTTCAGAGGTTTTAATTATGATGTATCTTGGCAGGGATTTCTTTGGGTTTATCCCATTTGAGATTCACTCAGTCTCTTGAATCTGTGTTTTTTTTCTTTGCAAATTTGTGAAGCATTCAGACATTATTTCTTTAAATATCTTTTCAGTCTCCCTGTCTCTTTCCCTTCTGTCACTTTGGTGATACAAATGTTGGCTCTTTTGTTTTTGTCCCGTAAGTCCTAAAGACTTTGTTCATTGTTTTCCAGATTATTTTCTCTCTGTTGTTCAGTTTGGGTAAATTTTGTTGATCTGTCCCCAAATTCACTGATTGTATCCTCTTTCTCCTCTACTCTATAGTTGAGGCCATCCAGTAAGATTTTTATTTTAATTATTTTATTTTTCAATTCTAAAATTTTCATTTGGCTCTTTTTTAAAACATTGGTAATATTTTTCTAACTTTTTATTTGTTTCAAGAGCATTTGCAATTGCTTGTTGAAACATTTTTATGACAGCTGCTTTAAAGTCCTTGTCAGTGAATTCCAACCTCTGAAGCATCTCTATTAATTGTTTGATTTCATTCCAGTTGTGATTTTCCTGGTTCTTGGTAAAATGAGTGATTTTCTATTGTATCCTGCACATTTTGGATATTATATTATGAGACTTTGGATGCTATTTAATCTTCTTTTTTTAAATATGTAGCCCACTTTTAAAGGCATAGCCTGAGGACTAGGTGGGCAGCATGGATTGGGGTGAGGCCTGAGAAGCTGAGCTTCTAACAGGTCCACAGGTGTTTCTGATGCTGCTGAGTGGGAGCTGCCATTTGAGAATCACTAAGAAAAGAGCCCTGAATTAGACTGAAGGAAATCCATGTTCCCATGTTGGGTGCTTTTACTTTCCCTTGTGCCCTGCCAGGACCATGCTAGCAAAAATGGGGCACAGACTTTCTTTGTTGAGCCCAAGTAGGGGTTTTGGGGTCTTTTGCTCCTCTCCTGGGCCTTGTTGACGTTGGGGAAGAGAGAAGTGGAGGGCTGACTCATACTGGATTTTTGTTGGAAGATAGAAACAGCTCAGCTGCCTGCTGGGTGGGATCTTCTGACACCAGGAGAGGGAAGACGAGGAAATGGAGCAGAATAGACTCACCTCCCCACCGCCCCATTATGCCTCATGATGCCAAGGATGGGATTTCCACCATTGTTTACCATCTCAATTCCTGGCTTCTAGAGTCACTGAGGCATGGAGGGAGAGCAATGGAAGACCCTGGGTTTCTCAAACCATCTTCAGTTGAGACCTTCCCAGAAAGCTACCACATTCTGGCAGATCTGCCCAGGCTCCAAGTCCTGCTTGTGATTTGTCACCCTATCTACTATCACCAGTTAAAACTTACAGTCTCATGTGTTTTACAGCAAAGATACAGGGTAAATGTCATTGATTCAAACAAGTGTGGGAATTTTAATGGCATAATCTAATGGCAGGAGGCAGTCCAAGGATGAAGTGATTCACTTAGAATGATGGTTAAGTTTACATGTCAACTTGACTAGGCTGTGGTACCCAGATGTTTGGTCAAACACTAGTCTACATGCTGCTGTGAAGGTATTTTGTAAAACATGATTAACATTTAAATAATTGGACTCTGAGAAAAGCAAACTACCTTCAATAATGGAGGTGGACTTTATCCAATTAGTGGGAGGCCTTAAGGAAAAAAGAATGAGAATCTTTGGAGGAGGAAGGAATTCAACCTCTAGACTACTTGTGGACTCAAGCTGCAATACCAATTCTCTGGGTCTCCAGCTTGTCAGCTTGCCTTGCGAACTTTAAAACAAACAACCCCCCATCTATGTCTCTCTTTCTCTCGATATAGATATAGATAGATATAGATATAGATAGGGTATACACTGATTAGTATACCCAGAGAGGTGAATAATAACAAATCTTTTTGATTGGATGTTTGCTATGGTCACTCTGCTAAAAGCTTTAGATGCTCCGTTGAAATTGCAAAGTTATTCTGTGAGCTAAGTATTATTATTTCCACTTTTATTTTTTTTTTATTTTTTTTTATTTTTTTTTTATTTCCACTTTTAACAGGAGGAAACTGAGTAACAAAGAGATTTAATAACTTGTTGATAAGGCTTTAGCACTTGATTTAAATTCAAATCTATTGACTCCAAAGTCTCCTAACAACCACCATACAGAAGCTTAATTGGAATTCAGAACTCCTTGGTAATAATACAAGAGTTGTATTATTTTTTTATTTTATATTATTTATTTATTTGAGACAGGGACTTTCTCTGTCGCCCAGGCTGGTCTCGAACTCCTGGCCTCAAGCGATACTCCTGCCTCAGTCTTTCAAAGTGCTAGGGTTACAGGCATGAGCCACCACACCTGGCTGCATTATTATTTTTTTCTATCAGCCTTTAATGCTTGAGTCTTGAACATCAGCACCTTTTTCTCCCATGTTCTCTGCCATGTAATGTAGGTACATAGATGAATCATACATGGTCTCAGCCCTAGAGAATAACTTGATATGGACATTTGTCCCATCAGCTTTTATTTATTTTTTTTATGTTTTTCCAACTAGCTTCTTGAGTAGTGAGAGATACTTAGGATGTCTTCACTACTGATGAAAGAGACAAGTAAAGGAAATTTTAACTACAGTGTTAACTTCTTCTCTAATCATTTATGCAGCCCATTAAGGGCAATATTTAGCAATGTCAATTAGCCAACAAGTATTTGAGGGTTTATTCTTTGTCCTTCCCTGTTTCTGTAACCAGGAAAATATAATAAGATATAATAACTTGTGGTGGCATTTAAAGGGGGGGGCACAATTAATAAACAAATGTAAATAAATTAGAGAGCAGCATAATCTAAAACTTATTTAAATGACAAATTGTTTAAAGAAGTGGGTTTACAGATGGACTGGAATAGCTATAAAAGAAATCATCTCAGACCTTGAGCCAATAAGATTAGGAAAGGAAAAAGAATGCGTGAAACCCATGCTATGCATTATTTTAGGCCACTGTTTCTCAAACTTTGGTAGGCATCACAACCACCTGGAGGTCTTGTTAAAACAGAGACTGCCAAAATCCACTGTCAGAGTGTCTGATTCAGTAGGCCTGGAATGCAGCCTGAGAATTTGCATTCCCCAGGGGCTGCCGATGTTACTAGCCTGAGGACCACATTTTATGTACCACAGATCTATCTAGGTCTTTCACGCTAACTGTCTGGGTCTGTTAGCACCTTACCCATTTCAGAGATCAACTTATAATACCTGCTGTTGGCTTTGAGGTCTTCTGATTTTTCTTTCACCTTCTTGAATTTCATTGCCCTCCCACCAATAAATAGACCCTAATAACAAACTCTAGGCTATGCCACTTCAAAGAAAAATATGGTGGTGGAGCAGAAAACCGACTGCCTGGATGAAACCAACATTGCATGTTCTGTTTGAAAATAATGCAATCTTTGATATTTTCATATACAAATCCAACATCAAAGTGAACTCCCAGGTTCTGTCAGATTCCCTCTTTCTAGTAAGAGATGAAAAGTTTGTCTGCTGTCATTCTCTTAACATGATAATTAGACAGTGTGATAATACAGTTTTCCTGGTGTTTATAACCCTTGATCATATATTGTAATCATAAATATAGGACACAGACTCAATGACTTAATTACAATCTTGATGGTAGACTGATAGAGAAAAACCTCACACTATCCCCAGGGTAGAAAAGGAGTCTTTTGAACATACTTTAGAAGCAACCTATGGCAAACATTTAGAAATGTATTAAAGTGCTAATACTCGATCTAGTGTCATGATTCGCATATACCCTGATATACCTACATTCATGCCTTTACACATGTGCCATTTAGCATGGTTCTGTCAATTCATCTTCATCACACCAATTCTCCAACATTTTTTAAAGCCCTGATCAGGTTTGTTCAATCAATTGACCTATTACTCCTCCTGTCGACACCCATTTATTTGTTAAACACATTCTATATACCAGCCTCTATGCTAGAAAGTAAAGATACAAAGGTGAATGAAACACAAGAGAAGTACCTTGCACTGAGGGAGACAGACTTGTAAAAATATAAATGCAGTAAAGTATTAGCTAGAAAGGCCATCATAGAAGTATAATGGCCACAATTTTGAATCAAATAAAAGCAATCAACCCTATCTGTTTTTATATTAGTCCTTAAAATGTCACATGAGCAGATTCTGTCATCTGCTAATGCCCTAGGTTCCACATATTCAAAATAAGTCATTTTTCAATAGTGTTAAAATAATCATTGGCTTATACATTTAACATTAAACTTGTCCTATGTAAAGCTTACATATTTAGAAAACTCCTCCCATTGCAGTGAAAGTGTAGAAAAAAAGGCAACAAGTGGAAAGTAACTCCAACATTCCAATAGCTTGAAAAGTTCAAGATATAAACACTCTGAACAAATAAAATATATTAGTTTTGAACCATAGAAATAATCAACATTAGATGTGGGAGACAGAGGAAGTTAGATAATAGCCAGATAGTTCCTTAGGATCCTCCCCTCCTTGTCCACCTCCCACCCCCGAAAAAGGCATAAGGGATTCCCCAGTGTCTTGGAAGGTTGAGATTAAGACTTTGTAAAACCCACAGGCCAGTTATACCTGGCTACATTGCTGAAGGTTATATATATATGAACTGTGTTTGTAATTACACAAAGAACTTTAAACCATGCAATCTGTCCCTCTCTACTAATCGTTCTTCAGTCTTAAGGAATCTCATGATAGAAAAACACTTTTAGATATTATTAAGCACCCAATGGCATTTTTAGGCACTTCTCTGGTCTCTATGTTATGTCAACAAGATGGCCCGTACCTATCTAATTGAGAGAAATAGCCGAAACAGCTCCATTCCTCTTGGCCTGGGCCACCCTCCAACTCCTGTGATGGAACCATGTCTCAACAGTAACAGATCATAGAATCATTTAATTATTCATCAGAATCCCAGCTTTCTCTTTTAGAGGTTTGCAGTTCAAATGCATGACCCCAGGGATTCCTCTAAAATTCTATGTATTCTCAATTTCACTGGTACTCTCACTCTTGGACCAATGGTATATCTGAGCTGATAATTTGACTAGTTAATAGGGAACTTTAAGGTTTTTATTTTGCACTGACAGTTATCCTTGCAGTTTTAAAAGCTGTATGTAGTAATACCTATCTTCTTATGAAATAGGAAATCAATTTCCTAAAGAAAATAAATTTGGAGGGGAAAAAAGTTTTCAAAGCCATCAAAATGCATGTTTTAGAAATCTCCACACCTATGTTTATGATCTCATGGAAGAGTTCCCCAGCTACCCAAGGGGCATCCAGCATTTTAGAAGGAATAAATTGAAAATAAATTAGTTTATGAAAGCTATTGGGTTTTATGGTTTAATGTTAGTAATCTTACTTTGTTTCAAATGTTTTGGTTGCATAATAAAGTAAGTGTAAAGTGGGATTAGTCCAACATAAAGAAGAAGGTTGCTGGAAACCAAGTGATTCCCTACTGTGCTTCTATCATGAGTCAATATGATGATAGGAGGAACAGCAAGAAGGAATGATCACTGATTGGTCAAGAGGAAACAGAGTGATTACAAAAATTCGACTTAATCATTAAAAAATACATAGCCAAATAAGATGATTTGGTATAACAGCAAAGAAACCCACACATCTCAAAATTCCCTCAGTTTTGCTTGTCCATTTTGTTTTGTGCTACATCCACTGAGCCTGGATCAGCCCCTAGTAGGCTCACTCCCCTAAACAACCTCGTCATTACTTCATTTCATTCAAATGACTGAATTTTCCATATACAAGAGGCTCATGGAAAAGCAAAGCTGAGTGTTAGCTTTGCTATTTATAATATTCTCATTCTATGTTCTGAGGTTGCAGTCTTGAGTGTAGCTTAATGAGTAGCTACTGCTTAGTGACCACTACTATATGTCAGGGTGTTTATATGCACATATAATTACTAATACTTACAAGTAATTGTATAGTACTATAAAAAGACTGTAATCTTTATCTTAGCACATATCCAACAATTAGCAGATGGCTGAACCAAATCCCAGGTTTTATCCCTGTCCCTCCTCTGCCATGCTCCTCCCATACCTGTAATCCCAGAATTGGTTTAGTCACAGTTTCACCACTGGTTAGCAAGACTCTCCATTTCTTTATAAAAGGGATGATCTTATTAATCACTCTCCAAGGGCATGATATGAGTATATAATTACATAAACAATATAATATAGAGCTCTGCTCAACCTAATCCATACTTTTTTGTCTTTTTGAAACATCAGGAGATTTAGGAGTCAAAGTAAAGTGAAGTAGATATTCAAGATAGCAGAAAATAGATAAGGAAGAAAACTTGCATAGAATATACCAGATTTATTTGATTCTAGGTCCTTGGGAGTGACAATTTACAGGTTGTACAAACTCATGAACTTGGAATAGAACAAGAAGTCTTGAAGACATTGACACTACTTTAATTCTTCAAGTAAAATCTTTGACCTAATCATTTCCTTCATTTTTAACTCTCCAAATTTAAAATGAGTCAAACAAAAACATTTCCTTTTCTTATTCAAGGAGACAACATGATATTATCTGGATCATAACGTTTAGAGTGTTATAAAATAATAGTGGCCATAATTGTTTCATCTATGATGTCAATGAAAAAGGAAAGAAAAAACAAGCAGTTTGTAGTCTCAGAGTTCTGTATGTGATCTGACTTGGCTTTAGCCTTTTTTCTCTACTAGATTTTTTATTGATAATGCCAAAAACAAAAACATTAAATTTATGAAATGTTCTCATGGGCAGAAAACATGGTTTGAAACTCCAGACGAACCATTTTAATGGCTTTGTTATCATGAAAGAAGCCAAGAACTTCTTATCCACTTCCTCTTGGGATGTTCTTTGCCAAGAATTCTCCACAGGATTTAGGGATTTACAAAGGGAAAAAGATCCCACCCTACCTCTCCAGTCTCATTTTGGGCTCCACTTGCATTTTTTACTCCAAAGAAATTGGACCACTTCAGTTTCATACAATGTGCCATGTTCTCAATTACCTGGTGTTTTGCACCATACAGTGTATTATCTCTGCTTCCGATCACTCCTCCTCCGTCCTCCCCAAGCAACTCCTGCTACGTGTTTTTGGATTTGTCATCTGACCCAGTATCCCTTACATTTTAACTGAGCCCCTTGCTTTTTACTTCTTCCTGCTCCAGTAGGAAACTGTGAAGAACTTCTCTTATAACACCGTATGAGCCAGTAATCCTACTTCTGGGTATTTATCCAAGAGAATTGAAATCAGAATGCTGAAGAGATATAAGCATTCAAATGTTCATTGCGGTACTATTCACAATAGCCAAGACGTGAAAACCACCTAATTGTCCATCAGGACATGAATGAATAAAGAAAATGAGGTATATTACACAATGGAATAGTATTCAACCTTAACAAAGGAGGAAATTCTATAATATGCAACAATCTGAATGAAACTTGGGGATATTATTCTAAGTGAAATAAGGCAGTCACAAAGACAAATACTGCTTGATTCCATTTATATCCATTTATATAAAGTATTTAAAATAGTCAAATTCATGGGAAGAGAGACTAGAATGCTGGTTGCCAGGGAGACATGGGGACTTACTAATCAATAGGCATAAAGTTTCAGTTAAGCAATTGAATAAGCTCTAGAAATCTGCTATACAATATTGTACCTAGAGTCAACAATAATGTGGTGTACACTTAAAATATTTGTTAGGAAGATAGATCTCATGTTAACTGTTCTTACCACCATAAAACCAAACCAAACCAAACCACTTACTCACAATGACTTTACCTCCCTCACAAGACAGCAAGCTCCTTGAAGGCAAAGATCATGTTGTATCTGCATCTGTATCATCAACCCTTGTAATATCCTCAGCTCACAATAAATCCTCAAAGATATTTGCTGGACAACTGGAGATGTTGCACATAATTTAAGCTTCTATACTATTGTGTATCATTTTATTAATAAAGATTAGACTTCTGACCTATCCTGAGTAGAATTTGAGCATATTTTGTTTTTGCCAAGCATATTTACTGATTTTAAGGGCACTTTATTTCTGGCAAATAATTATATGCTAATAGAGAATAATCAAACTTTCCCAATATTAAAAAAAGTGGTCATGTTAAAAAAGAAAACTTCACCTTGAATAAATTTTACTTAAATTTCATAATTATTTCAAAAGATAAAGAGCATAGGGGTGTCCCGCCCAGGGTTAGGGAGTGAGTTTAGCAAATAGTGAAATGCCCGCCTTCCCCGCTCTATGCAGCAATCAGGCCCCATTGGCCCTGTGGTCCCAATATCCACGTGCATTGCAGAAAGCGTTTCACTGTCTCCATATCCATTCCTCAGCTGTAGCCTGGAGGAGCCCCATGGGGTATTATTAGTCAGCCAGTGAAAGCTAGATTGACTTTCTAAGCCTGAATCACGCTGAGACTTTGCTTAGGCTGCCAAGTTCAAGCACAGTTTCTCTTGCTAGAAGAGTTTTACTGTTGTGGGGCTGAGACCACTGAGTCACTTCCTCCCCCTGCTATGGGCTCTACTTCAAACAGGACCTCACCTCACCCTCTCTCAAAGGAGAAGAGTCACAGGACCTTCTAAATGAAAGGCTGCTGAGCCTTGAATGGCATTGCTGACGTTCCTCACAGTTAGCCTTCTCCTCTAGAATTATACTTTAAAGCGAGTAATACCCAACGGGCTTGGTCCTGTTCATTTAATTGGTTCTATGCTCCCTTTGCATCCCTACTCTACTAGAAAATTTAAAATCAAGCTAAAGAGCACATGTCTCTGTAGAATGTAGAGTAGGAAACATAGCAATATCTCCAGGCAAGGGTAGCAGGTTGTCCAAGGTAAGTCCATTTACAGATACTTATGTTTCATAGTTTCTTTTTCCTGCTTAACCAGGGTTGGGATGTGGGCTAGAGATATAGTCTCACCTCTTTGGAACCCATAATCAGTTAGGCATTTTTAAATCTTATCACCTTAGAACAAGTCCATTGCCAGAAATTAACCAAATCAATTTTAAATATGGCAACATAAAAGCTATTTTAAAAATGATCTTTTCTTGCTTGAAAGCTGGCTCTAATGTTAAAACCATTAACAGAATCCGCTTAATGTTCATAAATAACTATAAATTGATATAAATATGTATTTGTTATTAAATATTTGTAGAGTAAATATGAAAGCCACTTCACATTCAGCTTGAGTATGGATTAATCTAAATTCAGAATAAGCTAAGAAAGACATAGAAATAAATGTATTTTTGCTTTGTTTTATTTTGTTTTCTTTTAATTGTTTCATTAAATCACTCTATACGATGTTTGGGAACTGGAAGCTTGGAAAATTTAAATTATATGTTAACCCCCACTATCCCATTCTCCCAAAGAAATTAAAAACATGAATGTCAGTGAGATAAGAGTTCAAAGTCAACCTTTTTGATGCACTGGATGTGGAACATAATAATACAGTGTAATGAATGGTAAGCATGAGCTTGGAATACAGAGTGGCACATGTGTATGTCAGCTTCATTTGAAACTACAAAAAATGGTATCTCAGTACTTAGGTAAGTACACTTAGGTTACATAAGACACAATTATTTAAAATTCTAAGTTTTAGGCCCAGATTATTTCAGTTTTAATCCAGATCCTTGTTAGAGTCTTCAAACACTTTAACGTCTAGATGATATTAATTTGAGCCCCCAGTTAATACCCTGTGGATATTCAAAGCCCACCCCAAGATTACTGTGATTTTCTTTTTAAAAAATATTTATTTATTTTTATTTCAATAGATTTAAGGAGTACAAGTGTTTTTCGTGACCTGGATAAATCATATAAGGTTGAAATCAGTGTTTTTATTGTACTGTGATTTTCTGAAGAATATTTTATTTTGTAGAAGACATCTAGTCCTAAACTTCAGCTTCTTTGTTTTCTGAATTAACTTGTTTTTTTGTTTGTTTGTTTATTTTAAAGTGAGCATCGGTGTATGATGAGCCTAGTTTTTTGATGGCATCTATCCAGACATTATAGCCAAGGATAACATGCCAGTTCTTAATTAGACAACACACAGTTGTACCTTGTGCTGGTCCCACAAAGTAAGGAGATCATTTTGCTCTCTAAATGACTAATTGTATTAAGAGGAGCAATGTCAGGGAAATGCTAACAGGGAAAGGCAGTGGTCCCCAGGATTTGGTCTCCAAGGACAGTCTTCTATTTATAGCTTGTCTTTAGCCCCTTTCCTTACTGATCCTTATCATCCAATAAACTGCTTCTATTGAAACAATTACAGTGTATTTATATGTGATTAATTATAGCAAATTTATCCACTTTAGTTTTATTTGTACCTAGATTGTATAAAAAATAAAGCCTTCTTCAATCCATAAGACTTCGTTTCTTGAAGACAACCACCATTTCTTAAAGTACTAATTGGGCGGAGACCAATTTTGTTTTTAAATAACAGGTTGTAATATGCATTCCTCTTGGGAAAATTAAAGCATTCAAGTTGCTCAGCTGGTAATAACTTAAGCTAGTGGTTTTCTAATTGGTTACTTTTAATAACAGAATTTTCTCCCCCAACATGAGGCCTCATTATACAAAGATGATAATAGAGGAATAAAAATTTTGGAAATGCAGTTGAAACCCCAATGGCTTGTGCATTTGACACCCTCTTTATTCTCTATAGCCCTGCTACTCTAAAACAAGTATGCTCCATGAAATTCAGTTGGAAAACAACAGAACAAAACAGAGGAAAACTCAGTAGAATAGTTTAAACCAATAGTTATATTTGACAAAAGTCATATAAAGGTGGCCACTCTTCCACCCCTAACCCCCACTGAATTTCCCTACACTTAATTAAGTTAATATCTTAACATTCATTCTGTGAGCATCTGGGTTTGACCCCACAGCTATTTCTGGCCCCCAACCCAGAATATTCCTTATTAATTTTCAGATATCAAGGCTTTGAGTCCTTGATTGAATCCAGCCTTACAAAGCCATGACAGTGGGTTCCTTCAATCCTGGCTCTAATCACACATCATGCCAACCTTTGCAATGTAGCTGGATTAAGATATCCCAGAAAATGAGCTTAGGGAAGACCGAATCAAAGTATCTTTGAAATAGATGATTATCTCCTAACTAGAAGTTGATGGAAGATGGGATTCCACAGGAGACGGAACACTGTGGGGATTAGCATAGGCAAAATGGCATTGGAAGCAACAAGGATGAGCTGAATTTGGCTCAGCAATGCTCTTTTCTCTTCCTCTCCCTTTTGAGGTCCTGGAAATTCACTTCTTGTGAACAAACACCTGACATCCTCTCAGACTGTTACAACAATCAGGACACCTATGTACCTTAATTTCAAAGGAAAGAAACGAATGCCTGCTGAACAGTGTTGTACTTCAAGTTTTTGGATGACTTCCCTCTAGTTCAAGCCTCTAGCTTTAAGACATAGTTTATGCTTTCAAAGGGTTCTAGTCTCAACATCAGATCACAGTCACAGTCTTAGCAGTATTAGATGCTGTTCTTTTGCTGTTACTCTATAAGCCCCACAGTAGATCATGAACTGGAATGACATGCAAACTCCTGGAGGAGTGAATTAGATGTCTTCCTAAGCAGATAATTAAGAAAGTTGGCACAGTTAGCCAAATTAAAGTCTTCCACACAAAGTAAAGTCCTCCCAATCCTGGACCTGAAGCCAGACATCTTGAACATCATCACTTCCTGCATGGTACTCTACTTGGATTCCCAGTGGTAGGGTCATAGACTCATCAACAGAAATTGTGGGCACATGCAGATGCAGGTAGACAGCTAGCTTTCCCAGATAACTGTAAATCTAACTGTTGTTCTAGAGTCTATTAACAGCAGGACATAGAGGCAGAGCCCAAATATCAAAACCCTGGGCAGTCAAAATACACTTCAAGATAAGAAAAGGGATGAGGCTTAGACTGGACTTGTTCCCTGTCTAGACCAGACATGGTAGGACCTCTCTCAATAGAAGTGTGGGATAAATCTCTACTTTTAGAAAGGCCTCAAACTAAAAACGTAACTGGGTTGGTTATAACCACCTCCCTCTCCAGAACTCATCAAATCACTGACCCAAACAGACCACCTGGTTTAGATGCCAGTCAGTTCATGGCAAAGGGTAATTAGACCTTTTTGAAATTGCTTTTTAAATGATACCCTTTCACACACATTCCAATAGCCTAGAGCTGAAAGTAGAATCTCTCACGACTTAGCTCCCTTCCATGTTGGAAGCAGTAGGTAGATAATTAGGTAGCTCCACTCTTCTCACAGTTCTTTTGGAAGCTTGGGAGAATGAGCATTCTCCAGAGTTGACTGGCTTTATATCCACACAGCTGTTTCTTTGCCCAATGTGTCAAGCAGGAGACCAAAACACCATGCATTAAATGGCTCTCAAGAACCACAAGATGGCCATAAAAGCATATGCTGAAGAAATAGAGGCATATATATTTGTTACATGAATAAATGGGTTCTGCTGGTGTCACTGAGCAGCCATATGAGTCACTGAAGGCAAACCTGCAAGGTTAGGGCCAGCACTTCTGTCATTGCCTTCAATAGCATGGCAAAGACAAAGTCCTAGTGAAGGAGAAACAGTGAGCCCTGGGTCCAGAAGAATGCATACAGGGAGAGCAAGAAATGAGTTTAATGTAATTCACAGGTTGCAAAGATCAGTTCAGGACATACTCTAGAAATGGAACGTATGTATTGAAGATACCCACTTTGGTATCTATGGCTATTTTAAATAGATTTCTAGCTGAATAGATTTTTGATAAATTTGGTCAAACTATATGATACTGTCAAAATTCACCTATGTCAATGAATCAATTTTGGGTAATTTCATAGGGTACAACTCTAGAACTTAAGTCAGGATCCTTCTTTGTTGCTTAATGAACTGTTTTAGGGAGAGACTTCACAGAAGTGAGATATATATGTGTGTGTGTGTGTGTGTGTGTGTGTGTGTATATATAATCTGCACATAAGAGAAATACCTTACTAACAATAATTTCTTATAGTAAGTAAGTTGTCTAGATTTCTAAGCACTGTCTTTATTTGACAATTGAGGAAACATCAATGTAGGAAATGAGGGTAAGTGTGGGGGAGACTTTAGTCTACACCTCTACTGGTGTTTTTCTAAGGAAGAAGGGCTCTGCTTTTTCAGGACATGAGGTTAAGTCATACTGCCAACCACCTGACACAAGACCAGTTTGAAAACATCATTTCCTACCCTGGCTGATTTACCTTGTACAACACCATACTATCTGATAACCAAGGACATCATGTGCTCTGCTAGAACAAATATCTGCCCATGACAAATTTTTCTGAGTGGTATATATTCTCTCTCCCCATTGTTCTGAGTCAACCCAGAGTGACCCTCCTCTTCCCTTATTGTATATTCTGGACTCAGTACTAGTACACGGTTGTCTTCATACTATTCTAACCCCCCGACTCCGGAAGAAATCACTGCTGCCTTGGGATATATTTACACAGCAAAAATGGGGAGAGAAATGACTCAAAAAACTTACAACTTGTAGAGGCTAGATATTCCAGGCCATGGAGTTGGACTAATAATAGAACTAGAACTGTGTCCAGACTCCTGAACCCCTCATCATACTCTTTCCACTTTGTCAACTGCATTAGACATCCTTTAATGTGGTGTTCATCTCATACCACCTGCCTACCTCAGGTCAAATCTCCAGAGCTGAGGCTCTATCAAACCCAGGGACTGATTTGTGTACTTCATGTTTTAATAATGACTTTGGGTCCAAATTGAACAATTTCAATTTTACTTCCTCTCTATTATATTTTCCTTTTTCTTACTTTTTGTTTTTCTTTATGGTGCATTTGGGCCTGTTCATGCATTTTAAGAACACTTGAGGTATCCCTAGGTAGGTAGCAGAGGTTTCACCAATGATTCTATTTTATTATTTCATCTTCTATCCCTATGTCCGAATTTCATCTCTTGAATGTGTTTTATAACCCGGAGACATTTTCTTTTCCATGTCTTGGTAATGCTTCTTTTTATTTTTTTCATTCTTTCTGATGAATGCTATGCTAGAACAGGCTTGAGCAGGCTCTCAAGAGTCAATTGTGCACTTGCCTTTCTCATTTGGACAAAAGCTTTACATCAGTAGGAGTATTTGTACAATGGAAGTCAACAAATGCTACAACTCAGGGTTATTTTGGTATTTTTAGAGCCAGTTGTTAACCGTTTCATTTACCATCACACTATTCTTTCTGACCTATTAAAACAGATGAAGTCTCCTTGTTTCAACCCAATTTTTTTTTTCCTTTGCAGGGCCTAGCTGTTGCTAAAACCTTAGGATGAGGCTCTATTTTACAATACTTCCAAAAATGAAATCCCTTCTGTGAGGTCTCTCCCTAACATATTCTGCAATTGACCTGATGTCTCAGCCTGCACATTAACCTGTTCCCCAAATCAGAGTGAAACAGATATACTTGAGTTACCCATTCCAGGCTCATATCTGTTAAAGCTTCAAGGAAAATAGCAGCCAGGGACTTTGCCTGAATTGGCCATCTGCATTTCCCCTGTATTACTGAGAAGGGTGATGCCATAGTAGACCCTCCAACTTCAGCTCGCCCACCACATAAATGCAGCCACTTGAGTGAGTTTCTGTGAAACCAACAGAAGAACCACCCCATAACCCATAACTCATATAATCTTGATAAGTAATAAATCTTTGTTTTAATGCATCAAGTTTTGGGGTGGTTTGTTATGCATCAGTGGATAACTGATAGAGCATCTCTCCACTCTACAGATTACAAATGAATTACAGACAACTCCCTGACTGCTTACTTTGGGTTTTTGGAATCTCACCTTTTTTTAGGGAAAGACAAATTATCTCTCTGTTTCCTAAGATGAAGCCCAGGGGTACAATCGTAGCTCACTGCAGCCTTGAACTCCTGGGCTCAAGCAATCCTCCCATCCCTGCCTCCCGAGTCACTGGGATTACAGGCGAGAGCCACCGCACCTGGCTCAAATCTCACCTTTTTTTAAAGAGCTTATCATTGGGGCATTCAGTTGTAGGAAAAGGGAGGAAATAAAAAAACCTAAGATAGTGCCCACAACATGTATTGAGAGAAATCCGATGTAGGAGAGCCATTTGAGTAAACAGGAAAGCTTTAAAAAATAAACACATGAAACTACAGATGGCCACCAGTCCCCTGAGTGAAATTTTCAAACAATTTCCAAAGACGAGCAGGCTCCAGAGATCAGATTAGATGGAATATATTCCTAAACCCTTTTTGGCTGTTGGGTCACTATAGTTATTAATAACGTTTTCTCTCTGCATATTTAGTGCCCCTCTTGCGAGTGCTGGAATACCTAGAGGCTGCTGTATGCCTTCAAAAACTATTTTATAATATCCCAGAAAGCTAAGCCTAAAAAATGAGATCAAAGAGACTTCATTAGTGGAAGCAGAAGATGTCTCCTAAGACTACTGTAAAAGATTAATAGCCATGACAAGATCCCCTGGATGCCCATTTTCTTATGTCTTGCTTCAGGCACAGTATGGCAAGATCATACACAGATCATTCCAGAAAAGACCACCTTGCCAACAAGGATTCTCTCTGTAACAATGAGCACTTGAATTTTCACTGGGTTGGGGATGCCTCAAGATTTAGCATTAGTCATTCTGAACTATACATTTGAAGAGTACTTCTTACTCTGACAGCATGCTTTAATTGAAGACATTGGAGCTGAATTAATAATATAAAGAACCAACAATTCCCTTTGGATATTTAATGAATCCTAAATGGTAGAAAAGCAACCAGCCCAGAATTTATAATTCTATTCATATGTTACTTTCTGGGGGATTATATATTATTAAAACTTATTGAAAAGGCAGAATTGTGTTTTTCCTTCCTCACTTAGCCTGTTTTCTCTTTTCACTTCCCTCAGTAGAGCCTATAAAATGGACCTGAGCAGGTTCCCATTAGCTGCGGTCAGTTTTAATTTCTGGTTCTCATGCACAAAGCTGATGTGTGTAGGTTCCCAATCCTGGGAGGAAAATGCCACAAAACCATTTTTGGTGTTGCTTAATTAAAACAAAAAATGCAGCCTGCAATTTATACAGCAAAATTTAAGACGATCATTTATCTCATGTGGACAAATTTATTCACTACATAATACTTTGTCCTCAGAGACCATTTGTCTATATCCTCCAAAAATTCTCACATGAAAAGAAAAGTGATGAAATATTTTAGACATTTTTCCCCTCTCCCAACCAAATTCGAAATGTGGCCTCTCTCAACTTTTGTGGTAAAAACCGAGAAAAGACAAACTCCTCAGTATTCAGATACCAGAGTCCATGCCTTCCATTCTGAGCTAATGGCTGACCACCACATACATCACAATTGAGAAACTATGGTACCAAACCCCTCTCTTGCTGGCCAACACAGCATTGAGAACAAGCCCAGATGGAATCTTCTAGTTTATATCTGAATAAATCAGAACACTTTCAATTTCAAGAAACAGAAACTTAACCTTTCTTTCAAACTGGTGAGAGGGGAAATGAACTCATATAATTGAAAAGTCCTGGGGTAGATCAGAGTTTCCAGCATGCCTGAATCCATCAAGAAAGTCTCTCTCTCAACTTGTTGAAATGAGTTTCTCCAGTGCTAGCTTTGTTCTTGTGCAGTGGAAAAGATAAGGAACAGTAGTCCCAGCTTACATTTTATATTAAAGAATCCCAACAGAAAGAAACTCACTCTGATTTAAGGGTTCCAGGAAAAGCCTGGGTCTCTCATTGGTCTGGCTTGGATCAGGTCTCCATCCATAATCAGTCGTTGAAGCCAGGGGATGGAATGATCAGATGTGCTAGGCTTTGTTTTTGTTTTGGTTTAGGTTCCCCCAGAAGTAGATCCTGAGCCAAGGATTCTATGGAAAATTGCAAGAGACATAGATGAGTGACAGGGAAGTCAGCCAATTCAGGGAGTGTTGTTAAATCAGATACCAGTGAGAGACTGGAGCTTAATCTTATGGTAATATTCTCTGGCAAAACAAATACCTAAGAATTATCCCTGCCAAGAAGTGAAGGATTTGGGGTATTTACACAGTGACACCCATGAGCTATTAGATAAGGGCTACCTCTGGTGGGGTTCTCCTCAATCCCAGGCATTTTCCACCTGCCTTGTGTATGGGTGAAAAAGTCTTCAGCAACATGAAGGCGGTTGTCCAACAATCATGCCTTTGCTGGTTGATGGAGCTAGAATGGTGTGCATGGAAATAGAGAGGGGATCTGCAGGGACAGTGGCAGAGACCAACAGTCCTATCCTCATCCTTTGGTGAGAAAATGCAGGAATGGGTACATTAGTGACACCCAAACCACATCTGATGGGAGTGGAGGAGGGATGGTGCTCACAAAAGCAAGCCAGGATTCCGTGCTCAAGAAAACAGAGGGAAGGTTCTTTGACAGATAAAACCAAGAGATGTTCACTTGATTAACTGAAATACAAATTGCGCTTTCTCAACGTAAACCTGGCACTACAGAGACCGGTGCCACACAGTGAACGGGAGATTAAGAAATAGTATCTGAGCTTGACTCTGCTAAGGACATGGATCATTAGTCTTAGCATTTGAGCTGTGCTAAGTGCTAAGAAGTGTACTCAATGCCTTCAAGGGCAAGAAGATGGGGACCAGTATACTCATATACCTCCATTCTACTGATAATTCTTGGTCAAGAAAATATATCTGCAACCATTGGGAGCTAGAAAACATTATCTAAGACAGAACAAATGTAATTGGTATTTTCTGAGATAAAATGATTAAAAGGGAGTTATGGCAAAGGCATAACAACTCTATCTTTAAATGTCTATGGAAAGAACCCTGTTGCCCGGAGAGAACCCTGTTGCCTAGAAAGAAAGTGGCTATCAGATGATTTTAATTCCTTTGTTTTGCTTTTGCTGTCATCATTGTTACTTGGTGATGAGCATATTGTTTGGCAGTTTATTCTTTTTTAAAAAAATGTATGTTGCCAACAGCTCTTCCAAATGAGGATCATTGCCCAAGGAGCACCGTAAGCAGCAGTGAGACATTTGCAACCAAGCAGGCATTAACAAAGTCTGGGGTAATTTCTACTGTGGTGAACAGAATAATGCCAAACCTGCTAGCTGTCTAGATTTCTGGCTGCCTAATAAATCTTTCCTTTGTGTAGCCTGTGAATGTTGGCTCGTGGACTTTTTACATCAGATTGGCTCAAAAGGGCTCACTAATATTGACCCCAACTTCTCCACATCCTAATCTCCAGTAAAGCAGAATAACACTTTTCCATCATTATTAATGCGAGAATTATTCAGCAATGCTCAGTAATGTATATATATTTCATTGTTGTGTTGATGTATGTGGGTTTATAGGTTAGTTTGGTTTTTAACTTTGATGCTTTAAAAAAAATTAGGGGGGGGGTGGTTCATGGGTTCATGTTTCTCAATTCCTGGAATCTGTTGGAAACAAAAAGAGGATGTTCTCCCAGTATTAGAGGCCCAATTAAATTTCACTTCTCAGTCTCTGACAATTCACTTTCTAACCCAAAGTCTCAGGTAAGTTCTACATAAACACCTGTACCTTTTGATACTGATCCTGGACTAGCTAATTTTTTTTTTTTTTTTTTTTAGTAAATAGAACTTATTTTATTTCCTCTTTTTCTTTTTTTTTTTAATGAGAAGGGAAATGTGTAAACTATATTCTACATATTTTCATTCTATAGCCCAAAAAATGCTGTGAGACTAGAATAAAACTATGGAGTGAAGCCAATATCCCATGTACTATTTATTGGAAAAATTCCATCTATCAAACACAACTAACTACCTCTGTGATGACTACCTGAGGTGCTTGGAGTAGGGAAAGATGCATTGCAAATACTCATGTACTTATGACTACAGATGTCTGCCATGATGAATGAAAAGGGAGTACAAAGAACAGGTGACTCAGTGGTAATCCTGATCAATTGTATATTTAGACTTCTCCAGGGAGTAGTTCTCTCCAAGAAAAAACTCAAGACGTTTAGCAGAAACTCTTGGTTTGTTGCTTACACCACCTTCAAAGACCAAACACTTGCCTTCTACTTATGGTGATTCACCTTACACAGTAGCAAACCACTACCCCACATTGGAAATTTTAGTCTTTTGTGGCCTTGCAGATGGTCAGAATGGGTTAAACACTCAGCCGAGCCATAAATCCAAAGGCACAGTGTCTAATTCCACTCAACAGAGAGAATCCTTAACAGGTAGAGCCGGCTGTTCTTCAACCCAAGGGCTGTTTCTCCCTTAAGCAGTGGTTTCTTGGATAAGTAAAATGTATCAGAAATCAATGGAAGATACCCCAGGAGAAGCCAACAGGAAAATATCTGAATCCAAAAAGGTGCCTCTCAGCAGTCAGTTCTAGGCAAAGAAAGAAGGGAAAGAAAAAAACCCTCCTTGAAGCCATTCCAAACTTGGCTTGGGGAGAATATGGAAAAAGGAAAAGAAAATGTTGGGTGTTTGTCTTCCTTTTTTTTTTTTATGTGTTCTGTCTTGTTAGCATCTTTTTGCCAGGAGATATTAGAGAGCCAACAATGTGCAATGTAGAACTTTTAAAAATAAACCTGTCTTGGAGCAATCCAAGCTGCTTGCCATGGAAATAAGACTTTACCAGGGTGCCAGCAGTGAACAAATCTGAAATCCAGCCTCCCTAATGTCCACATTAAATATTACAGAGATAAGAAAAAGAGAAGTGGGAGGAGTGACTACTGTGACAACAGAGAGCAGGTGAACATAATGGGCAGGATTGAGTGGGTGAGAGTCTGCAGGCTGGAGAGTGTTCTAGTCATCTGCATGAAAAAGGATGGACTGTGTGGAGAGAAAACAACATCACTGAGGTCTATAAACTAAGCCACTTGTTTTATGGAAAAAGCAATAGTGCAGGGTTCAGGGAATCTGGGTTTTAGTGGATAATTTTCTTTATGGTACTTCCTGCTCTATAATCATGAGTCTTTTAAGCTTTTACTCAATCCATGATGAACCTTCTCTCTTTTGCAGTATTTATCTTCCTTTTCTGTTGAGACATTGAAGTTTTGAATAATGAGATGATTTACAGAGTTAGACCACTGAGCCCATCGTTCTTTTTTAACACATCAAGAAACTAACTTACTCATTGTGCTATTCCCAACATACTCTTAAGGAAAAAAAAAAAAAAAGAAGAAGAAGAAGAAGAAGAAAAGAAAAGAACCTTCCTTAGTATTAGAAGCCAAAAAGAAACAAATGCAAATGGCCAATATATACCAGAAACAACCTTTCAAACCCCATGGTTTGATTGCCTTTAATCTAGCATCCTTGTAAACAGCAGTAATTGGTAGAGAAAATGATGGTTGTCTTAGTCCATTTGGGCTGCTGTAGCAAAATATCATATATGAGGTGGCTTATAAACAAGAGAAATGTATTTCTTACAGTTCTGGAGGCTGGGAAATCCAAGATTCAGGTCCCAGCACGTCTGAGTTCTGGTGAGGGCCCTCTTTTCCATTATAAGTTGCCAACTTCTCACTTTATCCCCACAAGATGAAAGGGTAAAGCTAGCTCTGGGGTCTCATATAAAGGCACTACTACCATTCATGAGGGTTCCACTATCATGAGCCTAATCGCCTCTCAAAGGCCCTACCTCCTAGTATCATCATATTGGTGATTAGGTTCCAGTAGGTGAATTTGGGGGGTTCACAGACATACAGACCATAACAATTGGTATTGATGTTGAGAATGAGGAAGAGAGAATAAGTGGGGATAGTAAATCTATAGATATGATGGGCCTAACAAAATTCTTACAAATTCAACTCTTTGGAAAAACTACCTAGAATACAGCCTTGCTAGGAAAGTAAAATATTGGAAAGTACATGAGAGAGTCAAATCCAAGTTCAGTCACATTCAGTAAAGGACAGCTGAAATTCAGTATGAGCACCATGATAATTCCTCCCACCTGAATACCACCCCATTGTCTGGTGCAGCAGAGGCTGTAGCAGTGGCAGTGACAGAGATGGTGGCCTGTGTTCCTTATTGGCTTGCTGGTGCTCGGGTGTTAATACAAACCTTGTTCCTAAAATACTGTGGCTGTGCATTTTTGTCTATCTGGTGGTTCCCTGAGAGAATGGCACAGAGCCTGACAATTGTTAATACTGCCTCTTGCGTCCCTCCAACATAGGTTGGGGTACCTTTCCAGGCTTTGGAAATGGCTGTGGAAATATTTAAAGACATTCTCACCCCATGCCTGCCTGGGAGAAACATAGTAGATGGGCAGCAACAGACAGAACCCCTAGGCCTGGAAAGGAAGAGGCCAAAGAGGAAAATTATCGAGGAAATATGGGCTCCCAAAGCCATCACATATACTGGAGAAGACACAGTGAAGCACAAATGCCCAGTACCCAAAATTTGCTCAGGAAAAACATGAGAGGCACCTAGGCTTCTACCTCTTGCTGATCTGTGAACACCACACAAGCAATAGGTAAAGACTAAGATAGAGTCATAGGCAGCCTTTAAGGAAATAGTTTAAGGAAATTTCTGTCATGTCACTGGCTGACTAAAGAGATAACAGAGCAGAGACTTTAGTGACCACATGTGTCAAAGAATACAGTCTTTTCAAAAATAGTTTGGAAACTCATTAAACAAATGGATGACGATAGCCGTTGAATATCAAACACAGCAAATTCTGGGGAGGGGAAGAATCCAATCCCCTGAGTTACCACATCATAATAAGGTACCACTTCACACTCTCTAGGATGGCTATCCTAAAAAAAATTAAAAATTAAATGCGTTGTTGAGGATATAGAGAAATTGGAAAGCTCATACATAGTTGATGAGATTGTAAAATGGTACACCTGCAGTGGAAAACAGGTTGGCAACTCCTTAAAAAATTAAATATAGAATTACCATATGATCCAGCAGTGTGCTTCTATGTTGCCTGAGCAGATTTGTGGGGGTGGGAAGAATCTGCCAATGAGAAAGATATTCTCTAATGAGGAGTGAAGATGTTTCCTAAGGTTCACCTGGGTCTGCACTAAAGTATCAAACTGTATTCACTCACACCCCTTTGCTTTTATTCCATAATGCCCAAGGAATTCTCAGCCAAACAATCCATTTTTCTAAAAACCTAAGTGCTAGAAATGGGAAAACATCTTAAGTAGCAGGGAAGATATTGTGAATCTAGGAGTACATACCCTGGAAATCTATATTCCTATTGTAATTAAATAAACCTGTATTCTTGCTTGTCAACTGGCTTCTCCTGATCCTGGATAATACATACATATGCGTACACACACACACACACACACACACACACACAAATCAAATACAATATACAAAATGACATTTAGGACATCATTAGATATTTTACACACATATAATAATATAAAATAGAGCATTCAACAACTGTGTATTTGAAAATCCTAGCTGATTGTGTGAAACTTTTAGTTCATGCCAAACTCTTCTTTACCACGTACCCAGAAATACAGAAGCCTCTGTATTTTTACCTCTTCCTAAGACTGAAAGCTGAAAAATATCATGTGAATATTGACTCAACTCATCTGCAGTATGTCTGCTTTGAAGTAGTCATGTACCAGGTTAATAATATGCACTTTGAAGGGTCTGTAATTATGTAGTTTCATAGAACACAGTAAAAGTTGGTTTAACTGTCTACTGTGCAAATATGCATGAATACAATTTTAACAGCCTAATATTTACTTGCAATGCAATAGCTCCTTGAGAGGTTGTGGGTGGGGGCCAAGAGGGAAAATGTGGGGGCAATTTTACCAATAGGTGTTTGAGGTAAATAGAGAAAATAATACCTCCTGAATTATTTTTTAGTGAATTTGGGGAAATCTAGAAAAACGCTAGGTCATTATTCTACCATGTTGTCAGGTTTAATCTAAAAGCATCAATTCTGTATATATCATATTTCTAGTGTTTGATTTTAATATGCTTATATAGATTGTTCAAATACCTGCCATCCCGATACCAAGCGGACCTGTTATTATGCAACTCTATTCACAAATCTTTACCAGAAAAATGTTGCTGAATAACCTGAAGCCGAGTAGAGTAGACTTGACAAATTTGGACCAAGAACATGTTTGAAAAAACAAATTTAGCTGCCTATGCATGAAAATTAAACCCAGGGCACAGAGACTCTCTTGACATTTGGAACAGGAAACCATGAAATATTTTCAAACCAAGCAAAGACCATGCATGCACCCAGGATGTTCACGAGCAATGTTATTGGTTAATTATCATTGCCTCTGGAGGCTCCTTAACATATCAGATTTAATTAGATCTGACTCAAATTAGTAGTTTCCCATGATACAGAACTCTAAAAAAGACATTACTACAGATAGTGACATTTAAAATTGTAGTCTACATTTTTATTACAATGTTATTAAAAAATAAAATAGGAGTCATTTATACATCCCATCCTTTTGTTATCATTATTTTATGAAGTACGTAGAAGTAGTATTGTGTCCTATGTATACAATATCACCATCCAAAAGAAACCATATCGATGACTTAATACGTAATCTTCCAGATAATTTCCTATATTTTCAAAGATGTACACACACAAACACATGCACACATTATATTTTATGAATTACACATTTGTTTGTTTCTCCTTAACAATATACCATGAGCCCATTTCCAGGACATTACCTACAATGATACTTCATGTTAATAACTGAATAGAATTTCACAATATAATCAATAATGTGCTGATAAATTGACTGTGTTGGAGATCCCCAAGACCACCTCTAGTTTTGATAATTTGCTAGGAGAACTTAAAGGACACAGCATATAGTTGAAGCCAGAGATATGATTTATTACAGCAAAATTATGCAAAGCAAAATCAGCAAAGGGAAAAGGTGAATGGGGAAAAGTGTAAAAGAAACCAGGAGCCAGCTTCCAAGAATTCTCACCCAGTATAGTCACACAGGACACTCTTAATTCCCCTAACATTCAATTCTGACCACACATGTGAAATTTTGTGTACCTGTGAAGCTCATTAGAGACTCACTTCCCAAGATTTTTACTGGGGACTGGTCACGTAGTTACCCTCTGCCTAACTTACCAAGATTCCTTTGCCTAGAAAGTATCAATACTCTTTAAGAGAAGAGTTCCCCATAATTCCCCATAATCCCCAAATTTCTATATCAGAAGAGATAATCACAGAAGAGATAATCACAATTAAACCAAGAAATTGTGAATATTCACTCCAATGTTACTACAGACATGTAGCAGCCATCTGAATAATAGAGATATTAATAGAGATATTTGAAATTTAATCTAGGTTTATAAAGTCTCTGTCTTTATGTTCTCAATTTGCAGTCTTTCTAAAGCACTCTCTCATTTAGGAGCTCAAAGAAAGTTTATGAGGAATAATGGCTTTTTGGTGCACAATCAGCAATGATTAACACAATATGTTAATATATCATCATATCATATTCATATTTACCATAGACAGGAGAAGGAGGAATATTTTAAAAGATGAAATAATCTACTGAATAATCTATTTAGGGTAGTTTATAAAGCAACCAGTTTTTTTGAGCTAGAAGACTTACACAGGCTTTTCAATATATTAAGCTATTGGAATTAATAAAAAATAGCTTTTACCTGTTACATAAACGGTTTCAGTTTATATTCTGGTGGGTCAATTTATTAATAATGTTTCTTCATTATTAGAAATAGTATCATAAAAGTTATCTTAAGTATCCATTTTACAAAATGACTTAATTGGAAACACTTATCAAACCTTCCTAAATAGTTCAAAGATATGACTCAAAGAACATTAAAGATTCAATATTGCCTTAGAGAAAGAAGACACAGAGAAGCTGAAAAAGATAATCTGTAGCTTCTATGTGTCTTTGGGTAAATTTCTAGTGAACAAGATTGGATTAGAAAATTTATTTTTCTGTAAGTATAATAAATCAAGTTGGTGAATTTTTGTTCTTACGGCCTGTTCTTTTGTGGCTATCCATGTTATTAAATTTAGACAAATCCTAGAATTACCATGCCACTGCCAAGTAATACTCACTGGTTTTCTTTGCATTGAATACTTTGCCTTAAAATGTCTCTGGGTAGGTCAGGGTCATAAAAACTGACTCGTCCAAATCTCTACTCTCACACAAAAAGTACATTTCTGGGCATTATAGAGTTTCTGACCAAAAAATATATCCTGTTTGGTCAGAATAATGCGAAATTGGAAGATGAGCATAGATTACAAATGAGTATACTTTAAAATAAAGCCTGAAGATTTCCAAATTATCCAACCATTCAATTATTCACTCATTTATGAATTCAGCAAACATGTGTTGAAAATTTACTTAGTGCTTCATAAGTGACAGGCACCCATCTAGGTTCAGAGCCAGATCTGGTACTCACCCCATCCAAGCTGTGGCTGAATTTGCCCTTGGACTCCTTGGAGGGGAAGCGCTGGTTCTCCATAGCTGGTTCTCCATAGACACGGCTCTAAGAATGCATGTCTATTTCCAGTCATCGTTCATCCTTCCACTCCCATCCTTTTTCCTTTTCTTTTTATTTTTTTTTAACTCGCAAATATAATAGGAAGCTTTTTGTTTGTTTGTTTTTCTATTGGGTTATATATTTTTATTTGTTTTTTAATTTTAGAATATTAGGGGGGTACAAACAATTTGGTTACATATAATGCCTATGCCTCGCCCAAGCCAGAGCTACAAACGTGCCCTTCCCCTATATATGCTCTCCACATCCATTAGTTGTGAGTTTATCCACCTACCCATGCCCTCCCACCTGACTGGCACCCCATGAATATTACTTCCACATGAGCACCTTAGTGTTGCTAATTTAGGACCAATTGGATGGCGAGTACACGTGCTGCTTGTTTTTCCATTCTTGTGATACCTCACTTCGAAGGATGGGCTCAAACTCTATCCAGGATAATACATGAGGTGTTAGTTCACCATTGTTTTTTGTAGTTGAGTAGTTTTCCGTGTTATACATATACCACATTTTATTAATCCACTCATGTATTGATGGGCACTTGGGTTGTTTCCACATCTTTGCAATTGTGAATGGTGCTGCCATAAACATTTGAATTCAGGTGTCTTTATTGTAGACTCCATTCCTCACCCATGTGTGGGTATAGTGGGGCAGGACCACAATCTCTTCCCTGAGTCCCTCAGGGCCAGGGTTACAATATATAACCCTTTCTAATAGTTATGTAAATCTAGATATTCTAATGGCAAAAAGTGTACTTTGTGCACATCATATAACACTGCCAGTGGGACCTGGGGCCAATCAATTGCATTATTAATTCTTTATTAAAACAATTAAATATTCCCAGGAGTTCAAGGAAATACAGTTTATACATGGACTTATATCCATACAGGTCAGGTGTTGCCACCAAATTAGTTTTTTGTTTGTTTTTCAAATGGTTCTCACACATAAAGAGTGGCAGAATTACGTCTTTCTGGAAGGTTTTTGTGAGATTTCAGTTACCCTCTGGAGAGTGCCATAGTAGGTGCTCTCTTCCTAGCCATTCACTGTCCTGCTTTTCACCTGTGTGGCTGTTAAGTAAATCTTACGATTTGCACTTGTGTCCTGGAGACTCAGCCTGAAACCACATTTTTCTTAGTAGCTTTGTGTCATAGTAGCATCTAATTTCCTGACTTGAGTACAGATGTGCAATACATACAATGTGCAGTCGTCACTGTTGGTACACTCAGGCCCCAGATACCAACTCACAGCGGCTCTCTCTTCTTGACAGAAATGCCTTTGATCAAACAGAAGCCACCATGAGCAGGTGGCCAGCCTCTACCTCCATCCCAGGGACTGAGCCACAGCTATTCAAGGGTTACAAAATCTGACCCCCTTGCCTCAAACTGGAACCATCTGTTTAGTACCATTCAGGCTTCAGGGCTCCCCATGGGATCCAGAGTACCTGTACCCACATTTTTGATTAATGCCTTTTCCTGCCTTCTTCCTTCCTCACTGACTTATAACATTCACCAGAGAACGTTCCCTCAATAAAACATGTGCATCTAGTACCTGCCTCAAACTCTGCTTTTAGGGAATCTAACCGAAGACAAAACCAGTATGATTTTAGGTTTTGTTCGTGCACGCACAGATTTAACTGTAGAGATCCTTAAGTATGCACCTGTTGGACTATTGCAGCATAGTGCAATGAGAAGACCCTGAGCTCTGCAATCTGTCAGTACAAGTCTATTAATCTAGTTACCAGTGAGTTTTGCTTCTCCATGTCCCCATTAAGGATAAAGGTATATATACTGCAGTTGTGTTATAAATGGATATAAAGTGTCTTATAACTGATAGAGCATACACATAATAAATGGAAGCTTCATCAGAGTCACTGCTGGGTTTTGACACTCTTAGGCTTTATATATTATACATTTGCCAATCATCATATTCTTTCCTATCTACTGATAGAACATGAACTTGAAGTTTAATGAAGTGAGAACCACAAGATCATCCCCTGTAGATGATTCCTCATCATTATATTGTTTGGGATAGAAGTATCTTCTCAATCTTGTGCTCAGAACCATTTGCCTACGGGCTTGCACCTTTAAGCCTATACGTGTTCTATAGAATACGAGTACTCTTGTGGTTTTTCGCCATTATATTAAGGTCAAACCTTTGTCATATACCTGAGGAGCTCTGTCATTATAAAGGAAGGCTGATGTAGGCAGCCACACCACCTCTGAAGGGACATAGAAGCAGCTGTGTTTATTTGAGCTTTGCTCTGCCAGGTCTCAGAATCTCAGCTGGAAGAGGCTTAAGACAGAACTAACAACACTCCCGTGGCCTTATGTCAACCCTACTCCAGGGGACCCTCTTTCCCGTTTGTCCTTCTTGATAGAAAAGGAAAGAAACTTCATGAACAAATTTCTGCATGGAAAGTATAGGAGCTAATGAGGAAAAGACTTGCAATCATTCTTATCTATTGATTGATTATCTTTATTCTCAGAGCAATCTTGCAAAGATGACATCATTAATCCAATTTTATTGATTAGTAAACAGGCCCAAAGAGCTTTAGTAATTTTTTTTTTATCAAGCCATACACTAGTAAGTAGAATTACTGTTTGGACCCATAATTGTCTTACTCAAGTATCACACTGTCTATATACATTCCCTATATGGATTTGCAAGATATCGACTAAATCACCAAAGCTAGGCATTTAATATCTTTCTTTTCTGTGGGTTAGCTTAAAGCAGGTCAAGGAAAAGGGCCTCTCTGGCATGTGAGAGAGATAAGAAAACATTCAAATTATGCTTGCAATTAGTTTCAGATTTTAGGAAGCATTAACAATGTATAAGTTATAATAAATTAATATAATTAACTAGGTTCGGTTTTACTTCAATTCAGTGGTCCGTTAGAGATAGGTATTGGTAGACTGATAGATAATACCATTCAGAAACCAACTACATACCCCCAGATTTTGCCAGCCACACAAACATAGTATAATCAATTTTCCAACTTATGAAAACCAACATTTTTACACAAAATAAAGGCTGAATTTTTTATCATGAAACAATCTGCATTTTAAGTACTATATAAATATTAAAAATTGCCTTTTGTGGAGTTCAAGAGGTCAAGTAATCTCAAAGAACTTGACATTGAAACAACACTATTTGTGGCTTTACAGGACTGAGTAATTTGCTGACTTGTAAAGAGATTCCTACCTACATTGGGACATTTGATTCCTAACTGTTCTGTCATCTGCCTCCTCTAATTTTCATTTTCAGTGAAAAGAAAAAAATATAAACTTTCAAAATCCAAATCCTACAGCTCTAACATCAAATAAATATCCATGAAGTCATCTTCCAGTGTGTCAGTATGGGGTAAAATTGGTGGGGGGGATATGTCTGCTGTCATTACATTTATTTCATTAGAATTTCATGACATTTCACTAAATAAGGCTTTGAATCAATGGGAAACTCTGAGAGAACAAAGAAAAGCAGAAGGATTTCTAATCAGCTCTCGAAGAGGAAACAGTACCTTGTGAAATGTAAAAAGACAGTGTCAAATGTGCACTCTCTTTACCTTTGGGCATTATGTGAATGCTTTATGCATTTGCCTCATCTGCAACAAATCCATAAGGTTTTTCCTTTTAGTTATTTTATATATTTTGCACCTTCCTTTATTCTTAATGTTTATTTTTTAACCTTGCGCCTATGGCTTACTTTTTAAATATTTCTTTCTCACGTGTTTCATTACATGGCTTCTTACCTTCCCTTTCCCTCTAAGGATTTTATGGGTTTACACCACAGTCTCCATTACGTAGGAAGTGTTGGATAAGTGCTTGTTTGATTGATTGATTGTTGACCAGTTTTACCCACTCTCCTTTCACCTCTTTTATCCCCCTAAGCATTTTCTCTGGGCATGAAGAGTCAGATAACTGAGTCAAAGCCGGCAGTCAAGTCAAGAAGAAGGAATCAGTGGAGTGAGGGGTGCTCATGTCATGAATGCTGCTGGGCAGGAAGAACCCAGGAAACGAAAAGGACTCAACTCAAGAACGTTGATCTGGAAGAGGTAAGATCAAAAGAGAACGCAGTCTTTCTTTAAAATAATTAGCATTTCGTGTAAAGTGAAATTTAACAATATTTATTAGAGATGGTGCCAAATATTTTATGACTTGATGAAATAAATCTCCTCATCAGTAGAGTTTTAAAATGTTACCCTTTCCCCAAATCTTTGGGATCTAGAGTTTTCAGTGGACAAAACCAGACCGAATTTTGATTCTCGTATCTTTTCCCTAATTGTGATTTAGGGGGGAGGTCACAGATGCAGCCACAATATTGAGTAATTAATGCTAAACAATTAAGTTCAGCTGTAGCTCAGAACGGCTTGAGGAAAGGAGTTTGCTTTATAGTCACAGAGTCTGCCTTTTCTGTATTTTAGGCTTAATTGACTGAATATTGTAAAAATAAATAAATGTTTGGCATTGAGATAAAAATTAACTTTTACAACAAAGTTTTCATGAAACTAATATATTTATTTAACATATACAATATATTCCTACAATATGGTAGTCGCATTAATGGATAATTTTACAAAAACTATTTATTGGAGCTACCATATTTCAGGGCTTTATCATAGGCTATTTTATTCTAACATAATCTATTTTTTTAGTTTTTGCTTATAATTCTGATTGTTTTACTTAAAAAACAAAATCCCCACAAAAGAAACAGAACTCCCCACTTGAACCAGCCTAGTGTAACAGGCTAGCAATTAACATAAGAATAAAAGAAGTTGTCCCAGCTACACACATCATTTACTCCACAGAGAGTGTAAACTGAGACTCAGGGAAGTGTTATACCCAAGGTCCAAGGATCATGTACTAGACCTGGCTCTCACAGGCTATGGAGGGAGCCTATTGTACACACAGCTTCCTACCTTGAATTCAGCAACTTCTAGTCTGTGGCTTAACATTAGTCATGGTGGATTTGGAAACACTACTTAGAAATTGGCAAACTCTACAAATCTGGGCCAATTTCTGCTTGAGAGCTGGTTGTTAAACACTTACCAGCACACCACTGTATGTATATAGGTCACAGTTGAAAGAGTTGGAACACGAAGCCGATGTTTCTGGTTTTAATCCCAAGCTTTTATACAACTTCTCAGCTACTCAAATATATTTTTTTCATACAATATAGTCTTGGGTATTTTGTTTGTTTTTATTTTTTTTAAATAAAATAAAAGCATCATTAAATGGCATTAAAATAACTTTCCAGATCAAGAAGAGAGGTAACTGTATACTCCAGTGAGTATAGAATAAACCTTATAAATGTAGAACATCTATAATTACATCTACTTTGAAAACTATAACCTTAAAATAATTTAATTGGAGAAATTCACAACATGAATACATCTTTAGATAAAGCTATTTAAAAGCAAAGGGCAGAGTCAAACACAATGGGATTTAGAAAGCAAGAGAGATTAAACGGAATATTTGTTTTCAGCAGAAAAGCAGGTGGCAGTGAAAAAAAAAATGTTGCATCCAAAATGACAGTGTAAGAGGATCTATTGTGAAAAATTATCAGAAAAAGCAAAGAAAAATATATTATAAAGATATTAAGAAACATTCAGGGATTTTTCACGTTATCTAAGACATAAACCAATACCTTAGCATCTTTCTGCCTACAACATGTGCAGCCCAAAGATATCTGGAGTTGGTTAATTTTGTTGGTGTCATTTTTAGTAAACACTCAAAGATATTTGAAATGAATTTGTCCACCACGAACAGCTGTCTTTTTCTTTCTTTAATACATTGGGAGAGATTAGGAGAGACCACAGATGTGTTAGGAAGGGTTTGATTATCTTCACATGAGCAAATATGAGTTCAATTTCAAAAATTTGGAGAAAAGAGCAAGACAATTTCTGTCTTTCAGGAATTGCTATAAGGTCTGCCTAGGGACAAAAATATTCCAGTGAATAATAGAGTCAGAATCCATAACATCTGGGTAATAAAGTTTAAATATGAAATATTAGAAATTAATCAAAATATCATGTCAGTAACCAAGTATTACATCTTTGGTCTTTCACATTTGGGTTCTCCACATGCACTCATAATTGCAGGGATTCTAATTTAAAAAATCTAGAATAACTCTAGGCAGAGGAAATGTAAAGCAAAGACTCCTAATGAATTGCTAGTAGATATGACTCCATATGATTTATGATCTTGCAATCCTGCGTGAACTAAGAGTTGAACTTGTGTTTGTGTGTCTGAAAGGTCTTTGCTAAAGGGCACTGAACAAATGCACCCTATGCCAAAAAAATATGTCTAGAGCAAATTTTTGAGGCCAAGTCTCTGGGAAAATAACCAGGAAGGAAGCTTTGGATTGACTACAACAAACTTCTTTCCCCTTCAAGAGCTGAGAACATGAAGAGTAAGATCAAAGAGTCAACACTGGAAAACACGGCCTTTCTCCCAACTTCTTGGCACCTTCCCTTTGCTATCTCACCAGGCAAAAGCTAATACAGCCAACAGTATCAAGTCCAAAGCAAACTACTGCTTCTACAGCACATAGAGCAAAAAGGATGCTAAAAATGAATGAGTGATTATTATCAATGGTCTCCTAAGAGAAACAACAGCCAGGGCACCAAATTTCAATGCTCCCTTCAAAACACTCACTTGCCATGCCTTTTGTTTCTTTTACTTGGTCCCAAAAGTATTGCCCAGAAAGTATTTTAATGTTGATCCAGATCTTTCAGGAGTGGGTATAGAGGATGATCTGTTTATAAAGTCCTCTGGGAGACATCTCGATGAGAAGTTATCAGAAATATAAGCAGAACTGCTCAGCTGACCTCAAGAAAGAGCAAGAAGCTTCTGAAAAAATCACCAACTGACCTCTAGTTATACTTTTCAAAGCAGGTGTGGGACTCATACCTGCTTGAAAGCACAGTAAAAGATCCAGAAAATTCAAAATCTGTCACTGTCTGCTGAATTCCCAAATAAAATATTTTGTTCTCCCAAACAGTGGAGTTCTGCTAAGTTTATCCTTAGAGAGGCCTAAGAGGAAGGTAATTGGCATCTCATCCCTCCAAACCCTAACCTCAGCATACTCTCCTGAGGTATATTTTCTAGGGTTTTCATCCATTTACCTGAAAGCAATTAAATGTGACTCAAATTAAACACAGTTTAAGACCAAAAGAAAATATTCTAAAACAGACCTAACCCCACTTCTTCTCATGCCAGGAACTAAGTGATGCAGACGTATGAAAATATGAAACAGGTCATATTTTGAGGGAAACTCCCACCTTATCTGAGGCTAGAGTGCAGATGGCAAAGAAACACAGATTAGCACCAGCAGGTGGAGCTGGTTAGGAAAGTACTAGAAAAGAGTACATTCCCAGAAGGATCTAGAATGTTAATAAATTTTGCAGGGTAAAGGGTCAAGGGGAGAGTGGGCAGAGCACTCTAAGGCATTTATTCAGAGTGATGGTTTTCCTTTTTGAATCCTGTGGAAAAAAGTCCTCTTATCTCAAGGGACTGTTGGTTATGAACCCTCAGTAATCTGTGAGGCTCTGGAGACTTGGAATGAAAGGTGAGCGCGGTATTTGACCAAGGACAGGCAAGAGGTGACAAAACATCTCAGACTGTTGAAAATAGACAAGGAAGAGCCAGGGAGATAAGTACCAAATGATGTTATGAGGATGTGTGATATGTCTTGCCTTCGCCCTTTTCCTTGCTTTGGGTGTGTTTGTGAGGAAAATCCTTTGGAAGGTGAATAAGATATTATGCAGCACTCAACTGAGAGAAGAGTGTGTGCAAGTCCAAAGGGAGTCAGCTGGAAGTCAGAAGTATAAATAGAAACACTTGATGGCGCCAGAATAAATTTGCATAATATTCATTTTCTAATTAATGAGGTAACATATATCCTTTACAGAATTTAGACGTTGCAGTAAAACACAAAGAGGAAAATAAAAATTTCTCTTTTAGGCATTACCCAGAGATAACCACTCTTTCCCCCAGCATTTCCAATGTATTTCTGTTCTTTCTACATTCCACACTTCCACACAAGAAGTGCTGTTCTGTGACTTGCTTGTGTACTAAGAAAATTGGCATGAGTCAATATTTTCACATGTTTAGATAATGTTCCAGAATGTAATTTTTACTGATGCATATTGTTTTGTCAAATAAATATAACTCATTTACTGAAACATTCCCTGATTGTGACATTTAATTTTGGTTTACCCTTATAAGTATCTATATTCATTAAACAGTATTTTATTGGGGCAAATTTGTAAGAGTAGAAAATCTCTTATACATTCAATGTTCATTGCCAGATCATACTCCCTAAGGGTAATGAGAGAGTTTCCATTTTAGTGTCCTTATCAGCATTCAACATTATCATTTTTTTAAATCTGAGTGATTTTGATAAGAAAGTGAAAAAGTAAAGAAAAAATTATTAGCCTATTAATTTCCAACAAAATTATTTAAATTAAGGTGTTAATGCATTCTGCCAGGAAGCTTATTAATTTTGATATATATCAAAGTACTTTTTAAAATATGTTATCAAAAGTAAATATCTTTTTAAAAAAGATTTTATGAACTTTATTAATCTATCCACAGCCAGCAACCATTATTTAGGTGATTTTCTTTCTTCATAGAGAAGAAATTATTTTTTCCATTTCTAAAACTTTGTACTAATCACTTGAGCCATGCTTAGCTAGTACCATACTAAACAGAGAGAATAAGAGATTCCAAAATTCTTGAGAATCCACAAACTATAGTTTATTTTCAATTACCTCCACATTTCATCAAACCCTCCAGGCTTACTATAAATACCCACATAGAGGGTTGACTGTGTCAACCCAAAGTTAAATACCAGTCGGTCTGACCTTTTTCCTAAACTCACTGAAATGATTGGATTAACAGTTATTTCTTTTTCTGCTAAACATACTCCCTAATTTTAATTAAATTCTCCATCATTATGGCTAACTTTGATTCCTGACAAAATCCTTTCATGAATGCCAACTAGAATCTAGTCTCAAATTTTGACAGAGTATATGTACATGACTACAGAAAAATCTCTCTCTCTCTCTGTCACTTTCTCTTTCTTTCTCCCTCTCTCCACAAAATACATTTCTCTCTATTCTGTAAACTCCATATCCCCTCAGGACCGTGTCTTTCTCATGTAATAACTAGGCATTACCCGTTGGTTCAATCTATTTTCTTCCTGTTTCCATACATAAAGATTTTATGTAATGAAAACCAAATAAATGCTGGATTTTTTTAGATTAATGAGAGGGGAAAAATGGGACAGTTTGTCATTTCATCTCATTTGAGGAAATGCCACTTTTTCTCAGATGAACTATAAAACAATAATATACATTCATAGAGTATTTTACCATTGGCCAAGTATACTGACATACAGTTTAATGTCTCATCCTTAAAAGTGGACCCTGGAACAAGGTGTACAGGGGAAAATCAGAGGGGCTGGGTATTGTCATACCCAATTCCATAACGTCCCGAGGAAGCTGTGGCCCCATCCCCATCCCTCCTCTACTTCACAATTTGCAAACACCCACCAGCAGCTTGGGATTAGCTCACCACTGGCCTGCCCCCTGCTTCCCACCCAAACTCCTGAAACACTACTTTATATTTACCCTCCCCGATAGGTCCAACTCTCCCCATTTTATTGAAAAGGAATTGAGGTTCTAAGAATGTGAGGGACTCTCCAACATTGCATTCTTAGCAATATGAGAGTATTAGAACTTGAAGTTGTACCTTCTGAGTCCCGTGCTTTTCCTGCTACGTCACACCTCCATAAACTCCAGCTATCAGTGTTCTATTAGCATTGCTTAAGTGTTTCAGAACTACATTTCATTTTAAATATAAATTCTTTATGAGAATAGTAAGAGGGTAAGAATTGTGCCTAGACCAGGAGGCAATAAATAATATTGATAATCAAATTAAAATTTACTTGCCAGGTTCTATCACAGGGTCAGCACTGGCTTATAACTGACTTACAACATTTATATTTTTATTTAGGGTACAACTATTTAAAAATATCTCATATCTACAGTGATAGCAATGTCATATTGCAATATTTTTTTAAATAACTGTTTAGCATTATTAGTATAAAATCTATGCATATTACATTCACAATATCATTGTTCATACTAACGCATAGTACATGGAGAAATTATCCATTAGCAAAAATGAGTATTCAATTGAAAGAGATGCAACCACATAGTCTAAGTAATTGAAAGTTTCTACAAAATGTCTCGATCATGAAATGTACCAGTCTTTTTCTATATGATCATTGAACTGAAATCTCCAGAAAAATGACAAAGAAAGAAAAAATGAGAAATTATTATCTGGTACAATCTTCAGTCATTTGAACAACAACAACAAAAAACATGTAATAAAGATGAAAGTAATAAGTGTTAGACCTATCCACCCATCTTTGCATTCCTTCTTAAACGTACTAAAAACATTATTATAATACATCTAAAAATCATTGTCTGACTTATGATGGATCAATAAAGAAGTACTTGCCCTGTGCACATCAAAATCTTTTGAGAAAGATAAAACTTTGTTATGGAAAAATACAAAATAATGCCATACCCTGCACAGTGTACATTGTCAAAACAATCTATCACCTGCTTTTGGTAGAATCAGGGTCTGGTTACTATAAATATAGTGATAATTATTGGTAATTACGGTGACATGCAAAGCAAGAGATTCAAATCGTCCTTCTCATCTTGTTCTTCCTTTCTTCATGCACCCACCTGAAGTTTTCTCCCTTCTGTATTCATTACATTAGTTCTATTTTCCATTCTTTTGGAAATAACACCCCAACTTTTCCCTAGACATCCCGTTCTCCATCATTGTCCTTTATGGGGTTCAATCAGAGGGTGGATGTCCATGGCCACAGTGATCAGTGCAGACCTGAGCAGGTGGCCTAATTAACACATTGATTGCCACACACAAAAAAATGCACACTTTCCCTTGGGGCCACAGTGGTTTATTATGAAAATAGAATAAAAACTTTGAGCATAATTTAAAGGTAAACATAAACAGAAAACTCAAATTTATTGACGTCTATTCATTTAATCCACATTTTTCTCTTCCAGTGACTCTGCTCAGGCCACATGTCCCTGCTCATTTATTCCCTGGCCATAGTATGTGGCTCAATATCTCTATGGGGCTACATATCCAGTTACCTTGCCAGGAAAGAGTTTCATGCCTCCTCCTACCCAACGTCTACTTCCAGACACTATTCAAAATTTGTTTAGCTTTGTTTTTTCTATGAAGTCTTTTCTAATTTTGCCAGCTAAAATTGTTATTCACGTCCTTTATACTTAACGCTGCTATGATAACAGGTATCAGATTATAACTTGTGTTACTTTTCCACTCAGTAGTTTTTAAATTCCTTGAAAGCAGAGACTAGCCATTACACAGTTTTTCCACCTTCCTTCCAGTCAATAGAATTATGCTTTGTGAAAGACATTAGAGCAATCACTGTTACCTGAAAGCTTGTATAGATGAGTATATCTGTATATAAACAAACAGCAAAGACCAAAAATAAAAGACTTTAAAAAAACGTTCCATGAAAGCACTGATGGCTTTCCCTGGGATTAGGTAAGGTGGTTGAGAAAATTGCTTTGTTTTATTAATTCAGGTTGAAAATGACTGTGTTCAGACTGCTTCCACACCACTGAAATTAAAGTGGAAATTGCTTTCTTGTTCCCATATTTGATATAGACAACTAGATCAGAGAATTCAAGAACCAAAAACAGACCTGGATCAACAGGCAGCTCTTCTATAGACAGGGTCTAGTAAAAGTGTTCATGATAGCCATACTTTAAAAGAATTGATCACATTGCATTTTCTCTCTGCACTATTAATAGTTTTACCTCAACTGACTCATTTCTGTCACTAGCATCTACCTCTTTATTTCTCATTAAGCCCATAGGAAGCCCCTACTTCACCTGTGAAATAGGACATCTTTGCGATGCTTTGAGCACATCACTATGAGCCTGCTGTGTCATGCTGTGCCTAGAGAGATGAGAAGTTGTAAAACAGCTGGTGTTCCTACCTCCAGAAGAAACCAGAATGATCTCTTCTCAGAAAATGGATCACAATCAGCAGAAAAACAGCCTGATGTTGACTGCTCCTTGTGGTCTGTGACTCAACTGAACTGTCCAAACTTAAGCTTAATGGGCTTTGAGGGTCCACACAAACCCTAAAATCACAAGCAGATCTGGGGTTCGGCAATTGGTCAGCGCCAAGCTACCCTACAATCAACCAATCCAGAACTGACTGACCAGGAAAAGGATGTGTTTGAACCAACCAATTTCTTTTCCTTGTGAAATCTTTAGGCTTTGTAAGTCACACCCTTGCTTTGATCACGGAAAGGGTATTCTCAGGGACCGTTTTCCTGTTCCCGTACCCATTTACAAGTTAATTTGCAATTCTCTCTTACTTATTTTTTGACTCTTAATCTGAAGGTCCATCCCTCAGAGCCATACTCCTGTACATTGGATAAGTTTTCCATGCTGTCATCAGGAGGAAACTCAGCTTAACCCTCTCAGTCTTTATTTTGCTTTTATCAATTGTTTATTGATAGGTCTCAGTTGTCAAAACCATTTCAATTCTGGCAAAAAATACCAAGCCAGGCCTCTCTCTAAATTGTACAGATAACTAAGAGTTTTGGTACAGATGCTTAGTTCAACAACTTCAGAACACACACTGAAGCCACACAACTTGAGCTGAGCAGAGCATGCATGCATCCCTGGGTAAGAGGATGAAGCATTTCATATTCAAATGATTGAAATTATTTGAAAATTCACAATTCAAATATGACTAAAATTTGCAACAAACTTCCAGGGCCCAAACCCTCTGTTTACTCTGTTGTAAGCCGGCTTATTTATCTCAGCAAGTTAGAATCACACAGCTGGAAAATACGGCAGCAGCATTTCTTTTGGCATTAATCCACATTTAAAGAGAAAACCCCTTTAGGAGCATGGGATGTATCACCTTAATTTTTTAAAAAAATTAAACTGTTATGGCTTGAAGCTACCAAAATGCATCATGCTGTTTACAAATCCTTATTCAAAGAATACTTTGGTACATATTTATGAATACAAAGAGTTACCATCTTACAGAATTATTTTTAATATACTTTTCTACTATATATGTATAATATGAAAGGGATGACAAAAGTATAACATTATAGACATTTGAATCATAGACTTAATGTCTACATTTAAAAAGTGAGAAGTTTAAGGAACAAAATTACAGCTCTAACAGCCTTTCATTGGCTTTATAGACCTGAATCACTAGTGTTTCTAATGCAATAGTTATTATTAATAAAAGAGTATGAGATCATGAAGTGTTAGGCGCTCACAAGGGGCTGATGGAAACGTGCTAATTAATATCATCTTCTAAAATTATTATTATTATTGGCAACAGTACTAATAATGAAAGAGATTAAATACTTATATAGTTCTATCAACTGACTTATTTTCCATTATGTGATTCCCATAGCAATTTTAAACCATAAATATTTGATTTTGTTGTCTTTTTTTATATGACAGATTTAGATTCATGACAAAAATAATGAAAGACTCTCTGCTTAACATCATTTAAATTATTTATACACTGTATGTACTACTACAATAGTCTCCTTTTCCTCTTTATCAACCAATTGCAATACTGTTTTTTAGAAGTTTTGAAAACTTTATTTCCCTTTTTCTTATCCAGGAAAACATTCAATATCAGATACTAGATGAAAAAATAAAATTACTTTTTCAAACATTGTAATATATAAATTATGCAACTCTTCCTTGACTATAAATCAAAATTAAACAAACACAAATCTTTGGAAAAAAAGGAAAATATTGAGTCACATTTTTGTGAAGTGTACAAGCATAAAAGATTGGAAATCCCATTCCAGTTAATGTATTTATCAAATTTTTATAAATGTGGTTTATAGTTCATGTAAAAGTACAGACAGCCTAAATAAAAAACAAGCCTAAAAATTGTTCATTCCACCCTCTCATTTTAATGGTGAAGGAGACAGAGTGAATGCCACCTTGTAGAGTATATTACAGACAGAGGATGAGTCCCCTGACAGAAATACTTATTGAATACTAAACCTCCAATCATAATCATTTAAGTTAAATCTACTTTGAAACCAACAGCTTTAAAGAGATGCTAATATCAAGAAAATTCTATGTTATGTTTTTTTTAAGCAGATCAATTTTGAACAATTTTACAAAGTTGTAGTTGAAGAAGGATTTAAAAGAAAAATGTTATCTGCTAATCTTGCTCAAAATTTTTTCTAAATTCTAAGATTTGCTTTTAATATCCTTCTCAAATATTCTTTTTTACAATTTCTATATTGATATAAAAGTTAAATTCTCTTTCCCAAGCAAATGTCTTAGAAAAGGACTGGATCAATGAAAGTAGGAAGGCTCTAGATCAGCTATAGCCAATAGAAATATGATGAGAGCCATTTTTGTCATTTTAAATGTTGTAGCAGTCACATTAAAAAATTAAAAAGAAACAAAAGAAATTAATTTTGAGCACATTTTATTAAAACCAGTACAACCAACTTGTTATCATTTCACCATGTAATCAGCATAAAAATGTTAAAGAGAAATTATACATTATTTCCTCGTGTTAAGTCTTAGAAATCCCATGTGTATTTTACATCAACAGCACATTTTAGCTCAGGCTAGCTACCTTTCAAGCACTCAATAGCCACCTGTGGCTAATGGCTACCGTCACCCTAGGTGAATTATTCTGGTAAATCATAAGCTTGCCAGGACTCTTGCCACTTTAGGGCTAGTCAAGACCCATGTGCTACTACAACAGCCCACTGGGAGCACATGAACCAACCTCCTACTACTGAACCCAGAGGGAGTTGGTGAAGAACCTTTACCTCTTAATTTTCATCAACAAGCTGTTATGTAGAAATTAAGTGGAAAAACCCAAATTAGAGGAATTGAGATATATTTATGTGTAACTGACCTAGGCTGAATTTGCTTTACCTGGCCCTGGCTGACAAATCTGGCCTGGGAGCCTTTTCTCAGCACTAGCTCCAAAATTCCATCTACCCCTTGTGTTTATGCCTCTCCTGTTGAATTATATCATATTTGTATTCCTAGCCCCCAGCACATCGCTGCCTCTTAACAGGTGCCTGTAAGTGTCTGTTACATTGATCTGAGCTAATTAGAACCTCTAAATATGAGTGGTGGAGAAAGAAATTGGCATCCCTTCAATTAAGACAAAATTTATTCTGTAGGTATACTGGTCTTTTACCCTATCTACAATTAATTGGTAGGGACACTGGGTGTTCAAGAAAGTCTTCCATATCAAGTCTACTACATGTCAGAAGCTTCCTTCAGCCCCCTGATATAATTTTACTCAGCAGAAAATAAAGCTTGGCTCCTAAATAGTTCAAATTTACCTTCTATCAAAATTGTGCACTCAAAACGATATCTCCTGGGTGCTGAAAAATGTCATTAATTATTATTAATATATCAATGTTACATTATTTTATGGAAAAACTAGAGGCATGAATATGATTTTTCAATGAGAGGGCAACGTGTGGCTTCATGTCTCCATCTGATGGACATATATAGAGATGAAAGTAGATCTGTGTAGGTATATGTATGTTTGCTATTTGTATGTTCATCTTAGAGTCATCAATGAAGAATTTTCAGGGTACCTACAAATAAAAGCCAATCAGTGTTAAGGTTAGGCAAGTTATTTGTGCTACTTAAGCCTCCTTATCTGTAAATTTGGGAAAAGAATAATGCCTAACTCACAGGGCTATTGTGGATGCTAACTTAGATAAGGCATAGGTTTGTGTTTAGCGAGAGGACAGGCACTTGGTAAATGCTTAAGAAGTGGGGTAGCTATTCATATAAACACATTTGATTTCTAAAAAATGAGGTAAAAGGTAGAGAAGGATAATGGTAGATAATTTATCTGCCCTTTCCTAAAGCTGAAAAAAGTGTGAATCATGCTAATGACTGTTTATTTTACCAGAATAAACACAATTTCAGACATATTATGACTCTAAAAAGAGGTGGTGATTCTACTTCCTGCCTAGTCATTGGGTATAGATGACTTAGTGGCACATATTCTTTGAAACACCCTTATTTAATGTCAAAGATATCCGTGGTCCTTTTCTGTCTGGGGACATCTGTACTGCTAGACTAGATGGCAACACCCCGTGGTTAGCGAACAGAGTGTGGAGTCAGACTCAATAACTGAAGTCCATTATTGCCACACATTCCTGAATCACCTTCAAAACATCATTTGGATCTAGAGACTTCAAACCCCTTCCATCTTTCATGCTCTTTAAAACTTTCACAGTAGTTCAACGGCTTGGGAACCAAGGAAACTATCATTAGAGCAAATAAACAGCCTACAGAATGGGAGAAAATATTTGCTTTCTACACATCCGATAAAGGGATGATAATAAGAATCTATCTAGAACTTAAAAAAATCAACAAGAAAAAAATCAAATAACCTCATCAATAAATGGGCAAAGGAAATGAATAGAAACTTTTGAAAAGAAGACAGAATGGCCAGCAAACATATAAAAAAATGCTCAACATCTCTAATCATTAGAGAAATGCAAATCAAAACCACAATGAGATATCACCTAACCCCAGTGAGATTGGCCTCTATCAAAAAAAATCCCAAAACAACAAATGCTGGTGAGGATGTGGAGAGACGGGAACACTCTTACACTGCTGGTGGGACTCCAAATTAGTGCAACCTCTGTGGAAAAGAATTTGGAGATACCTCAAAGAGCTAAAAACAGAAATACCATTCAATCCAGCAAAGCACTATTAGGCATCTACCCAAAAGAGCAAAAGACATTCTATAATAAAGATATCAGCACCCAAATGTTTATGGCAGCACAATTCACTAGTGCAAGGATGTGGAAACAACCCAAGTGCCCGTCGATTCATGACTGGATTATTCAAATTTGGTATATGTATACAATGGAACATTACTCAATTATAAGAAACGACGCGGTGATCTAGCACCTCTCATATTTTCCTGG
>CM052436.1:189759899-189792239 GCA_028533085.1 Varecia variegata | reverse complement strand
AATAATAAAAGCAAAACTAATTTTTTAAAAAATAAAATACTGTTGGAAGGACTATGTCAATGTATGCATGCTCTTATCAGATGATACTATAACAACTACAATAATGACTTCACTGTAATAAATGATTGAAAGGAGAGGTTAGGCAAATTATAGAAAACTCAGAGAGTAATATGATTCTTCTCAGTGGAACAGGAACCTAAGTTAACTGCTCACAGAGTTGGGTCTAGCCTCTACCCTTTTGTATCTTTTTTAAAAAATTGACCAAGTAAAATCACAGCCCGTTGATTCATTCTCTTAATTAAGTTTTAACAGCCACTGCCTTCTTAAGTATATCATTAGCTTCCTTAGCAAAACCTTTTCTTATATATAATGCAATAGTAATCTTCACATTAATTCAGGATAAATTATTACATTTCCCAAATTATTGAGAAGCAGATAAATTTTAAGTACATTTAGTAGCTGACTCATAGATGTCTATAACTACCAATGGCAATGCAATATGGTCTCTTTGTCAGGAATGCCCAAGTTATTGAAAAAGATAATTGGAGTTAGACACGCTGCTGGTGCTAAATTCCCAAACTGCATCTTGAAAGTTCATGTAACTAGTACAAATCCTTTAAATGTACTGAACTTCAGTGTCCACATATGTAACTGTAGTTAATCTTCCCCTCTCTATATGCCACATAGGATTGTTAGGAGAGCCAATTGAAAAATTGCTATGCATCCTAGAGATAAACAATAACAATATTTTATTTTTCACATTTTATTTTATCACAATATGACATTTAGTCTCTGGGTAGATGAACAAAAGATTCACATAAAAATATCAATCTCTTTACTTCAAAAGTAGGGGTTAATGAGTCCACTTAAAAATAATATCCCCCTTTTTAATGTTTTGTGATTTTTTTCCAAACTACTTGTATACATTGTCTCAGTTTCCTCCTCACGTCCCACTGAAAGTAGGTAGTGAAAATACTGTCATCCTTCGGATGTCAAAACTGAGGCAAGGAAAGCAACTTAATCAACTTAACTTAGATTTCCACCGAACAACAATGACAACAACGAAATCAGCCTCGCAAGAAATTTCCACTCCAACACTCATTTTCTGCCACCATAATTTTTCCAGGGTCAGATTCTTAAAGCAATTTTCTAAGTTCATAATTACCTTAGTTGCATGCACAATTTAGGTAGTTAAGTAATTATATGATTTGCACATGCAAATACTGCAATCATTGGCACATAAAAATAATGTTCTTTAAACATTTGGACCTGATGGAGGACAAATGGTCAGGAGAATCAAAATTTCTGTGGTTCCCAGAAGGGATCACTATAAACAGAAAACATTATAACCTATTCTCAGATGTTTAGAGAATCAGCTCACTTTAACCTAGGGAAAAGAAGCAACATGGAGGTATTCTAACTTCTACTCCTCCTACCCAAAGATTTCCAGGTACCAAACAAGCCATGTGGATCCATAAAATACCTGAACTCAGATCAGAATACTTGTGTGTAAAATACAGTCCCACCTTTGAAGAGGTTGGGGAGATTTAACCAAATCACTTAATCCCTAAACTATCAAATACGAATATCTAATATTGGTATAATAATAATATCAACTTTGTAGGGCCAAATAGAGGAATAAATGACATAAAGTATATGAAAGTACTCTATAAACTCTGAAACATCGTATAAATAAAACATATTTTTATTGGGTTTGAAATGTCTATGATATTATCAAATATCTCAATAGATCAGACACACACTGGCTTTTGGGAAAAACAAGCTATCCCTAAGGGAGCTAAGTAATTTCAGCACATTTTTCTTTTACACAGCAAAAGAGTATAGCCTGAAAGGGGAGTAAACTTCCTTTTAGATACAGAGTTGATGTGGTCTTTATGTTAGTCCTTTATCTAGTTTGTGAACCTGTAATTGAAGATGGATGACAGAGAAACTAGCAAGAATTTTCAAGGAGAGCAAAAATTCATGTCTGCCATGTCAGAAACTAGGCCCTCTCATTAAAAATAGGAATAAGACATTTTTCATGATTCCAATAATTTATGGGAATTGTGAACTTGCTACAGTTTTTAAGGAATGTGTAAAATTGTTTTACATATGAAGCTGAAGATAGATCATTGGCTGAAAATGTAGCCAGAGAAATGTATGTAAGACACTGTGCAGAATTATCTAACACTAAAGTACCAAGGCATCAGAAAATGTTTTCAATCAGAGAGTCTGTATAGTTTTCTTGGGGGTGATTAACAGACATATTTACAATTTTTGATATGATGAACCTGTAAGAATGCTAAAAAATGAATTGCGGGTCATGTTGAAAGATTTTACAAGAGGTGCGATTTTAGAATTGTTATTCTCCCTCTTTTCTCAATGGAAATCAAGCAGTTGGGAGTGGGGAGGGGAGATGGGTAAATTCACACCTAACGGGTACAGAGCACACTATTTGGGTAAAGGGCACCCTTGCAACTTTAACTCAAACTGTACAAAAACAAATTATGTAACCAAAATGCATGTACTGCCCCTAATATTCTGAAATTTAAAAAATAATAAAAAAATAAAATATAATAGCAAAAAACCACATTGATAAAAATGTGTGGTCTCTCCTTTCCAGAGTCTTCTTTCTAACTCGGAAAGTGGTGTGAGTCCATGGGGGAAGGAATGGCTTTGGAGACACAGAGACACTGTTATACTGTCATCTCATCACTGGCTGGGTGTGTGGATCTGGCAAGGTAGTGATGCCTACATTCTTAAGCTTTTCGATTTGAAACTATCCAAATTATTCTCAAATCATGTCAAGTGAAGCGCTGAGGGAGATGGCGTACAGCTTGATCAGGATTCCAACAATATCACTAGGACCCAGTTTCTTTATCTCAGATACATCCAGGCAGCTACGTAGCTCCGGCCTGTGAGTCCCAAGTAAAGGCTGTCAGGAAAAACCAACTGTGTGTATGGAAGAACTTTCCACAAATATATGTGTCTTATTTCACTGATTCTGATTGGCTCTAATGTAGTCGCAGTGGCCAGGCATCTAAGGACTCTGACTCTGTCAGAGCACATGAGCTGAATTTTGAGGGAAGGAGGGATTCTGCATACATTTTCCCAGAACTCCAGGAAATAGATGCTGGTAGCAGAAACAGCAGATACCCACTATAGAGGCTTAGGGATAACCTATGCAGGGGCATGATGGTGAATGCGAGGGCTTCTTTGATAACTCTGCCAACATCTATGGTTCCAAAGTTCTTCACTTTTATTTCTTATTCACGGGGAAAGTCTGCATCTATCAAATTTCCTACCCTCCCCTCAGTCAGGGGCCTCCAGACACTTCCATTTCCACAGGGAAGTCATGCAGCTCCCTGAAATCAGCAATCTGAAAAGCCAAAGGGATTTGTGGTCATCTTCCAGATTTTTCGCTTCATAGCTGTGAGTCCTTGTGAAAGTTGCTGACCTCTGTATACTTTAGGAATCTTAGCAGTGAAAGGAGAATAATAACACTCATTCTGAGGGTCCTAGTAAGGACTGAAGATTAAGACATCCCAAAAGTGTCTACTGTAGAGTAGATGCTCAATAATTGGTTATGATGACATAGCTCGGTCCGGGTCTTGAGACCTGTTTCCTGGGGCTTCCTCTCCTACCATCACCACCATACTCCATCCCAATGTCAATATTCAAAGTGGCCCTTACCTGCCTTTCAGAATTTGGAAGAAGTCAGTGGTCCAAACAGAGCTTTAGGCATAGCACAACAGTCCGTGAATCATCCAAAGGGGCACTGCTGTGCAAAGACCATGACAAAAAGGGTTGCCTTCATCAGACAAGTCCCTGTTGCCCTTGGTGATGACAACTTCTCTAAAGTACTGAAACTCACATAAGGAATTCAAAGAAAAGACCAAATTCAACTGTTTTATGAAAAGAAATCTCTGTAGAGAAGTTGGCTCCCTAAAAGCTAGCTGTTCCTTATTTATCAGCAAATGACCAGCTGCAACAGGTCAGCCTAAAATCCCTTGCTATGTGCCCTCATCAGCAACCACCCCGCAATAGGTCGCCCCGTTTCTTAATTAGACAAGGGAGTTTTCAAATGTAATCTCTTTGCACTCAGCAGGCCCTGGGTCAAATAGAATCTGACTAACCTGCAGCTTGTGTTTACACAGCTTCCAACAGTTCAAAAAGCCAAGGGAAGATCAGAAGCTTATCTCCCAGCCAAGAGTGGGGGGTGGGGAGGGGTGGGTGGAATTTGACAGAAGGTTGTAATCAGCTACATTGGAGGATGAGGGGAAGGTCTGCTCATCTGTTTCTAAGCGTGTTACGACAAGATGTTACAGTTCTGGAAACCTGGGTGCAGAAAAAGGTGGGCAGATTCCATTCTTGTGGTTTAATTAAGAAGGAAAGTAAAGGTCTAACGTTAAGTCCAGCTCTGCTCTGGGGAAGCAGGGCAGAGGTGGGGGAGGCTGGGGGAGAGGATGGGCCCAGGGGGATGTGCCGGCCAGCACGTGGCAACTGTTCACGGTGAATCCTATTCTAGCTCATGGCCATGTGTTCCAGCCCTTTTGGAAAATTACCTCCAAATAACAGATCACGAAAGAGCAACTCCAACAAGCCCTATAATTTAGTCCCCAGAGGAAATTCTTCATTCATCAAGTGTACAGGAGGCTAAATTAGTTCTATACCCAGTGGGCCCTGGTTGGCAATTTTATGTGAGGGTAAGCCCTACCTTGGGGCGGAGTCCAGCCAGAAGGGCTGGTGGCCAAGCCTGCCCGGTGCCCAGCTGGGCCAGACCACATATTGTGCCACAGATTGGGTAGAGTTCCTGGGGAAGATCTCTGGGACTCAGTCCCTGTCACTATTTTTCTTTTGCAGATGCACATTTTTGGCAGTTTGTGGGGATTGAGTGAATTGGCTTCATTTCAGCCTGAAGTTGCTGGAGGGTTCTTTAAGAGGGGACAGAATAATCTGGCCAAAAGTGCATGATGGGATTGAAGCCAAAGAGAACCTTTAAAAGAATCCTTCAGTTTCTTTCTCAGTGTTAAGCCAACGTACAAAATAATTACAAATGCGCTTATACAGTATACACAGATTTTTTTTTGTTGTTTATTGGTTGCTTTGTTTTTGTTTGTTTGTTTTTTTCCATGAATCTATGCACAGCCTGGAAGCCAGTTCCACTGTTGGTGGCCATTAAAATCTAAACAAAACAAAAACTAAACAAAACAAAACAAAAACTGCCTTACTAGACAGTCAGAACATGTTTCAGAGGACAGCTCTTTTCCCTCCGTCAAATCTTTATTTTTATGGACTTTGTTTTTTCTTTTAATTGAGAGGTAGTTGAATTCCTCAGGTGCACCAAACATTTCAGGGTCTATAAATAAACCAGAAATTTTCTTCGTGTCTAATCAACATGTTGCCTGGAACAAGATACTTTTTTACATTCCCTACATTTTAAGAAAAATGATGTTGCTAAAATTGGGTTACACTCTGAAGCTAAAAATCTTGTTTCTCTTCTTAGAAATCTGATTCACTGCCTTCATCTAGGAATCTGAATAAAACTACATGCTTCTCCTTGTTGCTGTCTTTTAAGAAATCTAAAAAAAATGCCAGCTTCATTGGCATTTGTGAGACTTCTTTATGCTTAGATTTTATGAGCATTCACTGTAGTTCAGAAATCTGCTTTATGAATTCACTAAATGCTACAGGCAGGACATATTTGAAAAGAAGATTTACTAAGTTGGAGAGAAAATGATTCTGCAGAAATAGAATAAAGATGCTTTCACAAATAGTAAAACAATTCCAAATTAAAATTAGAATTAAAATACTACATATATATATATATATATATCACCAAGTTCAAATATGCAGATAGAGTTGGTTGAATTGTGCAGCTTTGTCAACCTGTTTATTTCCTGTTTTCTGTTCGCTGGGTGCCCATAACAACTGACACTGTAGTTACATCTCTAAATTTGCACTCACCGAATGTAAAAATGGAGTCGGCTATTCAAAGTACAGAATCCCCTGCCCTGCAAAACCATATACTGAAGAAATCTTTTGAAATGATGAATGATGAAATGTATGTACTGTTAATTGGGCAGACTAATAAAAGTGGCTTAATATATGCACTTTCATTCAAAGTATTCATGTCAAATGAGGCATTCTTGTAATCAAAGACATATCTGCCTACTTAATTTCAATTTTTTTTCTGCCTTTATGGTGGAGTGAGCAAGAAGGGGATTCAGAACTCACCAGAAACCATGCATGGGAATAAAGAGACAGGAATAAAGCTGAATTCATTGTGTAGTCGCCTAGGGTATTGTGAGTTTAATATGTATTTGATAATTTGTCATTTAAATAGCAACCAGAAGCAGAGCTACTGGATAAGACAGTGCAACAAGCCAAAAAGTTTGGAGGTTTGCACTCCTCACAATCATTCAAACTCAGACTAAAATATTAGAGCATAACCACTGAGTGGTCTTGACTCACACTTGTAGAGACCACAAGTCCCAGGTGGACAGAGCCAGGGACACTGTAGAGACATAGATCCTGAGTGTGTCTAATGGAGAACGACAGTCAGGAGAGAACCAAAGTCTTCATCCTCCTCTAACCTGTGCATCACCCATCCTCAACTTAGACATTTGACATTGCACAAAATTTCTACATGTTATTTTCTGGCCTGAAGTCTCCTCTGAGAAAAAAGCTCATCAGCTTGTGATGAAGAGATGAAAGATGTTGAAATATGATGACTTCAAACTCCTCAGAGAAACTTTGGATGTGGAAACAAGTGGAAACTCTGTCTCAACATAATTGCCACTTATATTTTCATTCATTTTATAGGTAATCACACGGGTGTATTATACACCCAGGCACTACATTATTTTCTGGACATATTACAGAGAATAAGAGAGATAAAGCACTTGGAATTTTCCTTCAAATGGGCTGAAGTGTTTGCAAGGGTCATGGTGAATAGATGGTAAACAAGCAAACAAATGAACCGGCGAGATCAAATCATATAGTGACATGAACTATGAAGAGCAGAGTGGATTGGGCATGGTGGCTCACACCTGTAATCCCAACACTTTAGGAAGCTGAGGCAGGAAGATCTCTTGAGCCCAGGAGTTTGAAGCTGCATTGAGTTATGATCACACCACTGCACTCCAGCCTGGGCAACGGAGTGAGAACCCTGTCTCTAAAACTTTGAAAGGAAAAAAAAAATAAAAGAAAAGATTTATGGCAAGAAAGTGGCTTGAAGACTGTTATAGATGAGTGGTCATGTAAGGCCTTTCTTAGAGGCAACATTTAAACTGAGACATAAATGACAAGAAGGTGCGAGTCCTGTGAACAGCTAGGGGGAGAGGGTGGGCAGGGGAAACAAAGTGCAAAGGCCTAAAGGCAGAAATGAGCTTGATATATTCTGGGAATAAAAAGCATGTCAGAGTGACTTATGCCTAGTGAGGAAGGAGAAATGACACCAGGTGAGGTCAGAGAGATGAGCAAGGATCTGTGTGTGCACAGTGTCACCAGCCTAGGTAAGGGCTTTTGCTTTTAGTTCAAGGGTGGGGTACTGAAGGGTTTTAATTTGGGAAATGACATGATAACAATTTAGAATTTTCCCAAATCACTCAGGTTGCTATTCCAGAATGCATTGAAAGAAGACATGGTCAAAATAGGAGGGAAGACTATTGCAGGGATATAGGCAAGCAAAGATGGCAACTTATACAGGAATCTTGGCAGTGAAAATAAGTCAATGTATGTAACATATATTTTTAGTAGCAAAGGTAATTTTTTGCTGATAAGTAGAATTTCAGACAGGAGGGGAGGGAGCATTCAAAGGTTTCAGGTTTGAGAAGAACTGTTTGGGTTCTTTTCTACCTGTTCTATTCTGCCTATTCTAACAACTGACAGTAGAAAAGTTAACAAAATTGCATTCATGGAGTCTTTCTCTTAGTGCTCAGTAGTTTGTATTTTAACAGAATTTTTCACATCGTGTAATATGTTTCAAATAAGAATGGTATATTCCTCTTAGGACAATAAAAGACCATGATTTATGTGGCTGTTTTAAATTTTCAAGTAAAGGCTTGGCAGTCATCACAAGACACAAGCAATTTCACTTCCCAATACATTCCTTTAAATGGCATCATGTTGAGCAGGAAGAAAACCAAAATAATGCTCACTCTGGCCATAAATTGTGGAAATTGGAAAAACGCAGAGTTGATCAGCATTGAGCAGAGGAGGCATGCCATGAGAACCACTTATGTGAATAAATTTATGTATAGCCTGGATCCATGGGTCTTTGAGCAATCTTGAGTCTCATGGAGTCATGTATACATACATATACACATATACAATCTATCTATATGTATGTGTGTATATATATATAAAATATGTAAGATATATGTGTGTATATATATATATACATACACACACACACACATATATATATATATATATATCTTGTTAGCAACAATTTGCTTTCAAATGTCCAAAAAGAAAATAACCAATGTCAGATTATAGACATGACCCATCCACTGTGGTTCATAATCAGGCAGCTAATATCTACCCCCAAAATCTGCTATACCATAGCACAAAAATGGCAGCCTTGACCTTTGAGAAACTACAACCACATTTTAATGATCCATGGCTTCATTTGGGCTGTTTAATAAAGTGTTAGCTCTTTGCTTTATTATGCTTGGAGAAACAAAAGAAGGAAGATAGAAAAAAGAAAAACTAAAAGCTGTTATTTTTGATTCCATGGTTTTTGTTCATTTTATTTTTGTTCTTTCAGTTAGTCAAGAGTGACGTTGTAAAGGGGTAATAAAATTATTCCTAAAATATTTTTCCAGGACCCTGAATGTCCATGTCTGGACTTACCCTTTCATACTTACATGATTACAATTATCACAATTTCTTTCTCAAGAAAGAGAATCCATATGCCAAGATTTCAGTTGTGCGCCAAGAGAGAGGCATTTTGGTATTATCAGGCTGCACGTAAGAAAACCATGGTTGTGGGGCAGGCGGGGAGGACCCCTCTGGCATCACAAGGAGGCCAGATATGGCATACACCTAACAGCACAAGCCTCCTGAACCATCCTCTGAATCTGCATTATTAGTGTCATTGTTACCCTGTGTGCCCTGTGAGATGTCAATGAGGATGAAGGTCTTCACAGGCAGAGAGGCGTTGCAAACCTCTCACCACGTAAGGTGACGTGAATTGATGATGCCAATTTAATTACTTTCCCAAAGTCAGCCTAAACATATTTACAATTACAATTTACTGAAACTGCAGGAACTCTTGCCAAATATAGATAGATTTAAGTGATTAGAAAACACACAGTACCTTCTGAACTAGCTCACCCTGAAAAGAAGGAACGGTGTCACAGGGGTAGAAACCTCCTCAGATGGAAGGAAGAATCCATCTATCTTCTCAATGACAAACAGAATTTTCAAATTGGAGAGCACCTTTTCTGCCTGTGACCAGTGAAATGCATTTTCTAGGAGTACAGCTAAGGACTTCACTATTTTCCAAGGCTTGGAAGACTCTTATAGGGTGATAGTGGTGACTGACAATAAGTCAGAAACAAATTTTTTGGCATCCTGACAGGTAAAAAATTTATTTACCTAGCAGGTAAGGACATGAAGGGGTAGTGGTTATTCTTAAAGCAACATTGTATGGTAAGTGAATGAATGAATGCGCGAGTGAATGCATACGTACATACTAGTACTTAGAGGGAGGCATTAGCCATGGTTTTAGAGCTCTTTACCTCACCACAGATGCATTTCACAAGGAATAGAGGTTTGCAGAGGCAAAAGCACAACATGGTAGTTAATGTACTTGGCTGGGGAGAAGCTACTGCCTGTTCTTCCCTTTTCCTGGAACCACACTTCCTTCATATGTTTAAAGGCTATCTTTCTATACTCATTATCACACCTCTTTAGGTGGTCATATCTGTGTGCGTGGTGTGGTGGGCTGAAGATTTCCTTCTTCTGCCCAACTCCACTCCCATGAAGGAAACCACCTGGACAGCGGAACACACTCACAGACAAGCCAAGAGACCACATGCAGCCCCCATGCAGAGAAAAGAAAGCGCTTTCACTCTGATCTTCCCTTCCTTCTGTGGGAACTTAAAGGAGCATACAGCCACGAGTCCAGCCCATACTACAGAATTGTTTTATTAAATACCAGAATTAAGAATTATTTTCCTAAAAAAACCTTTAACATACCAAAGAATATTTTCAGTGAAGGAAGAAACAGATTGAAGTAAAATGAGTTTGAAGATGGTGGCAAGTACTGTTTGGTAATCTGCACTTTCCAAGATAATAACCATGAAATAAAAGCATCTCCATTCACAGATACTCTTTGCCATGTAGAACTAATAAGCCACTCCTAAGGGTACTGTCCAGAGAACACGGCCTCGCATTAGGGCATTGCTGTTGGGGGAAGGAGAATTGACATTTTATCCAATTAGTAAGATGGAAGTGATTTCGTTCTTTCTCCTTCATTCATTGTTTTCTTCCCCCTGGAATATCTGCGATAATAACATCACTGACTCCTTGGACCCCAAGCTTGGCAGACTCTATTGATTGCCAATTGCAGTCCCGATCCCCTCAATCTCTTCTAAATGATCATTCAGTCTCTACTTGTCCACCCTCACTATCTCTCAAAATAGTTTTCTTTTTCCCTCCCATGGAAGAATTCTATTCAATAGAAAGTTTTAACTTGTGTTAAGTCAGATTGTTTCTACTTTTAACTAACACTCACTGGCCTTAGTTCTTAGTAATTTATGGACAAAGATGATTCCTCATTTCAAACTCTCTTGAAGAGCACTATGGCAGACACAGAACAAGTAAATGACATGATTCCAGCACTTAAGAACAGTGCAGTTTAAGGAGAAAGGCAGAATTAACAATTAGGGGAAAATTAGCTACTGAGGGGAGCCCATCTCTCTGTGTGCAATAGAATTGAGAGCACAGAAAGGAAGGGAAACGTGGGGAAGATTGTGGGAGGAGGACAAGCCTCGATAAGCAGAAGTAGAGCAGGGGATCTCCATTGACACAGCAGTTCAAGTGGAGGTAGGAAGAGGTTGCAGAGATTCTGATAAACCACAGGTCAAACACACACTCAGTAGATACCTGTGATACAGGTAAAATGTTTTTCACCAGCAGAGTGCTATGCAGAGCATTTTTATATCTGAGAGGTCTAAATCATTTTAGGAATGACATTTCTTGAAAAATACCAATTTAATACAAGTATTATACTTTCAATTCTATTTTATTTTTCTATTAGTTTTCTGCCTGCCTTGGAAAGCTGTGTAACTCATGCATCATTTTACATCCAATTTCAAATTTCTGTGTATGTCTGCAAACTTCAGGTGTGGGCCTTTTCTTACCCAAAGCAAATATTTCAAATGTATTTTACATTTTTATTCCTTCAATATCTATTAGCAGTAGGATACCTAAATTCCTCATTTACTGTAAACTTTTATGGAATCATGTTGACCGGAGCCATGTAGGGTAAAGTTGTAGCCAATCCACTTTTGATTTAAAGGAAGTCTTGCTTTAGCCTCAAATCCAGCCTTTCTACCTGAAATGACGGCAGCCACAATAACCACAAATATACACTATTAATGCATTTTTCTACTATGTCCAAAATGGTATCACACATCTCTCTAAAAATTTATTTTTCAACTTATTTCCCATCTCTTCATACAAAGTCAAATAGCTAATAACATATCAAGAAGGTCGGCTTACATTAAGAAAACAGTGCATGGCTCACGCCTGTAATCCTAGCACTCTGGGAGGCCGAGGCGGGCGGATCGCTCGAGGTCAGGAGTTCGGGACCAGCCTGAGCAAGAGCGAGACCCCATCTCTACTAAAAATAGAAAGAAATTATCTGGCCAACTAAAATATATATAGAAAAAAAAATTAGCCGGGCATGGTGGCGCATGCCTGTAGTCCCAGCTACTGAGTAGGCTGAGGCAGTAGGATCGCTTAAGCCCAGGAGTTTGAGGTTGCTGTGAGCTAGGCTGACGCCACGGCACTCACTCTAGCCCGGGCAACAAAGCAAGACTCTGTCTCCAAAAAAAAAAAAAAAAGAAAACGGTGCAAAATTGCAATCAAATTTTTGAACCTCACGGAGTTTTTAGTATAACTGAGTAGGGCTAGGGTTGAATCGGCTTAGATTTGAATCCCAGTTTTGTATTAATTAGGTTGTATGAACTTGGACAGGCCATTCGAAGGATAGTTTCCTTATCTGTAAACTGCAAACAATTATAACAAGGTTTATATAAAAAATTCATGTAGCAAAGGAGCTTACAGAATGCCTGGCACATTGTTACCATTCACTAGACTCCTTAGTCCCTTTATTAATTAATTCTCTCACATATCTCCACTAATGTAAATAAAATAGCTATTTCTAAATTTCTGTGGATCAAAATAAAAGAGAAAAAGTAGAAATTAGGTTTTGGGCAAACTGTATGGAAAAAAATAAAATGAATGTTTGTCATATACTTTGTTTCTGACTTCCTATCAAAGAAGTAGGCCATCTGAGTTGGCTTTAGTCTTTTACTTAGGGTCACTCTATGTTTTGTTTGAGTACTGATATTTTGACCTGAGGATGAAATTCTGGATATCTTCTTAGGAGAATTTTGGACAATTTATTGGTAGGTTGTAAGGAAAGGCCAGCACTGAATTGCTCGTGTGGACAAAGTTGACCATATTTCTAAGAGAACACTGTAAAATATGGTTGTCCAGGGGCAAATATTTCAATTCCTAAATCATTTCATTCATGTTTTGCAAGTCAGATTTGCCTCACAAATGCTAACAAAAAAAATTTTTTTCTAATATATAATCCATTGTTCCACTTAATGTCCAATCCTAAATACAATTTCACTCTTTTCTTTGTTATTCCAAAAATTTCAGAAAATCATTGACTTATGATCTCCAATCTGATCTGTCTTCTGATTTCTGATCTTTAAATTACATTAGCTATTTTTCAGAAATGATTCCCAATGGCTTTATTCTTTTATTACCCATTGAAGGGCTCAGTTCTGAAACATCTCAAGTAACTTACATCCAATAAAGTTTGCAGAACACATCTATGAATAACCTTTAGTCTTTTTACAACTCAAAATGTAATATTCCATAATTTAATATTTTTTGGAAAATGCACTTGGTCCTAATCTTTACATAAATATGTATACATGTATGAACATTCACACTCAACTTTCACATAAATCTATTGGCAGTAGAAATAGTTTACTTCCATATATTCAAAATTACATAATTTTAGAAATTATGTGGAAAATTACACAGGTCATCTATAAAAACTCTGAAACCTTGTGTAGCCTTCTAAATTACCAAAAGTTAATGCTTGAAGCTTAAAGAACTTTTTTTTAAAAAAAAAGTTAAACTGCTCGTCATTTTTTTCTTTTCTGGCCTAATATAGTTACTTGGGTGGTAGGACCAGGCTTTTGAGTAGCCAATGCACATAAACAACTCCAGAAATCCTTCCAACAAATGATCCCCTGTGAGTATACGTCTACAACTTCAAAAAGTCAGGAATGAACTTTATCTTAGCCAGGTTGACAATGATAAGATTTCAAAACCAGGGTGGGGGGAGTGGAATACAGACCACCCACAGCCCTGTTGTCTCAAAAGCAGGCAGAGCCAGACATGCAAATATCACTATCACAGTGCAAGTAGCATCTCCAAACTGACTGTCCTGTTGAGTGGCAGGCCTTCGGGGAGTGTTACCTAATTGTCTAAGAACAGGAAGGAAAGGAAGGTACACATTCATTTTCATTTAAATGTAGCCAATTTTTACCACTAAGCCTGGGGAGAAGAAAAAGGAATATGGATTTGTTGACACTATTGTTTCTTGGAATCAATGTGCCCCAGTGGCATATCATCTGTGATTTGATTTTTTTTTTTTTTTTAAGATTTCCTGAGAAATACTAAACCAACGACCTTCCTATAGAAAACCAGGTGGGAGCAGAAGAGATGTGTCTACATGTGCATGAATACTGCCAGAGGTGACCCAGTGTGTCAGCTGACAGCCCAGGACATGAGTCACTGCCCTGGCTGGTTTTCTTTTTTGTCAGCAGAGTAAAAACATCAAAAACAACCTACAAAAAAATCAAGAAATAACCTATTTCCATGTCTGGAACCCTAGTTTCTTGCTGCCCCCAGCTCTCCCATCCCTATTATTAAATGAGTAAAATAGTTGACTAACTCCAAATATCTCACACCAAGTTAAGTCAGATGTTAAATCATCTTAGTCGCACTGCATATTGCAAAGAAGTCACACACACAAAAAAATGTTGGCATTGAAAGAAGAAGTGAGAAGTTTGGGGCACATATTCTAGCAATATTCCTACAAGTTAGGAATTTGTTATGCCTCAGCACACATATTAAAAAGAAACCCAGTTGCTGAAAAACATGAGACACTGCCCTCTGCCACTGATCAGTTTGCTGGAAGGACACATACTTTGTGGTTACTAAATGGGACTTTTTTAGTTTTATAAATACGTTTAATCACTTGCTGGTAGAGCATGATGAAACCTTCGTCACCTAACCCTTCAGAAGCATCTAAAATATGAAAAGATTTAATAAAGCATAGCCAAAATGCTCGTGCATCCAATAAAAGTAATCCAGAAAATTACATTGGCACTTTCTCAGGCAGGATCATATGTGGAAGATTTATTCTTATGTGGCTATGGTGTGTGCTGTGCTCAGACATTTCAGACTTTACTGTATCATCACTTAGATACTATTTTTACCTTCCCCAAGTTCCCTGGATGAGTGAAGTCCTTACAGTCCTCAGTTAGTCACATCCCCCTCTACTAATTCGCAGATGCTGGAATAATGACAGGGATTGAGGTCATGATGAATTTCTGAGGCGGAAGTCTTGTCTTTATCAAGGAGGATGTAGTTACTCCTTCATGAGTCACCCAAACTGCCTCTTGCATTTGACGGCAGAGTCCAGAGTCTTTAGCGCAGCTGTTTTTGAGTTGCTGACATAGGAAGTGGGAAGTCTGGGAGTTGTTTTGATCATCACTCATTTAGAGCTCACTTCCTTCGTAGATTACAAGTCTATTCTGTTCTCCTAAGCTAAGTGGTTAAAACTAAGATGGATAATACTCTGATTAACTCACTGTATAAGGGAAGCATCATTGGCAAGATCTTGGAAAATCCCCAAGCTAAACTCCACTGAAAGTCACAGTTCCCATCTAAAAGCTCAGAACCAATTTAGGGGTCATTCAAACAATTTAGCAGTCACACAGAGGTGATGAGAGTTGAGTATAATTATCCTCTTCATCCAGCTTCACCAGACCAAATGTCAACATCTATCTCTCTCCAGACCACAGAGATGTGCATCTCTCTCTCTCTCTCTTTCTCCCTCTCTCTGGTCACTCTGGTGGGGCATGAACTGCGTCTCCTTTTAATCTGAGCTTCCTTTTACTCTGCAGATTAGCCAGCAGACTTCATGGTAAGTCCCCATTTTATACTGCAGTGCATAGATGCACAAAGCATGCCTCCTGAATGACAAGGACATTAGTGGTACTGTTCACGCAGCTGAGGATTGCCTAATTCCACACCTCTATTTCATCATGCACCAGGACAAAGATGCTTTTGGTCAAAAGACAAAAGGATGGAGAATCACTGAGAAAAAGAACAGTAGGTTACAGAGGAAGCTCCTTGCTACTATCAAAGAAATTATAAGAAGATCAATGTTGTTCTAAGAAATGTGAGGACAAGGCATTCCCAGTATAGAACTAAGTGTAACTAAAGGACAGAAAACGAATCACATGCCAGAGAAAGGCCACCACCACATGTGGGTCAGTGGCTAGCAACTGGCTCCATGAAATGGATTTAACTATGAGCATCCCATGATTCTGTGGCACTCCTTGCTCTCATCACATTTCGAGCTATAATGTTATAAGTTAAAAGAATGAACAGAAGAATTTTTAGTGTTATAGATTCATAGTTGCTCTTCTGAACTTACTGTGCAGAACATGTAAGAGGGCTACCTCCCCATAATTTGAAAATTCAGAGTAAGGAAAAAAAATATATACACATATATATTGTATTACAAGTTGAGTCTAGAAACATTAAAATTAGTTAAAAATTACAGTTAGTTCTACAATACCAAGATTGTTTAATGTTGAGTTGGCATTTCTACACTACATTTCTATCATTATATTCTATATTGTTATATTATTCTATGTTACTAGATATCTATACTATTTATATATTACTATGTTAAAGCATAATATGGCATTAATATATTATAACATAGTATAGTACTAAATCTATATTATTATATTCTGTATTTATATTACCATATTCTGTTTCTTTTTTTGAGTTTCAAGGTGAAACTTAAAAAGTTTGAGGGACTTTTCTGACACATCATTTATCAGATAATTTTATTCTGCTCAGTGAAAGAAGCCCATAGACACTGTGAAGCTAACAGCACACCTAAAGTAGACTCAGAATGAAACTTTTGACACCATTGTCAAACCCAAAATATTGCAATACCTCCATCTCATCCTTTTATTGGAGCCTTAATGACAATAGTGGCTATTTAGCATGTGACTTCTCTGTATTAGATGTATTGATGACTACTGCTGGGTGAATTCTAGGTCTATAGCACCCAGCCCCAATTCTACTCCCAACAATACATAGAAAAATGGGGTCACTTGAGGGTGTATATAGCTTGGTTTGGTCATGTTAGTCCTACCTGACCTGACCACCTAGAAATTGGGTTAAGCCCTAATAATTGGCAGATGGGGACTACTGCATCTATTGAAGGGACCAGCATTTGATTTAAACTATAGACTCAGCAGTGTTATTGAATTGCAGAGCCCAGTAGGGAAATCCTTTTGTGTCAGAACTTATTTTTAATAAAGGAACAACCATATGTCAAAGTTAATTGCCAGTTTCACATTGAAGGCAACTATTATACACATGCATTTCTCTCTCCTCCCACCTAAAATCCCATCAGAAAAGAAAACAAAAAAGAACACATTTAAGGCAGTGATAGAAGATGGAGAGGGTTGCATTGGCCGGCTCAATGAGGGATGTCCAGAATGGCCCACGCAGATGTGGAGCCCAAAATGATGAAGAACCCACAGAAAAACACAGGCTTAGACAGATCTGTGTTTTAAAAAAATAAAAGCTCACATTAATTTGACACTAAAGCTTCAGAAGCAGACCTTGACGAGGAGTAGTGGAAACTTTGGTGAACAACAGGGAAGTCAGGTCTCCAAAGTAGTGAGGACTGAGGATCATCCTCAGGCAGAAGCTGAAAGACAGACTTTCTGAATAATGTCGGGGATCTGCCAGGCAGTATTCTAGCGATGTACTGCAGCTGAGAGAAGGGAAGCAGTACCCAGGCACGTTTCTGTTGCTGTAAAGGATAAGAAGATGCTTCTCTACATACGAGAATATCACACATCATGTTTTCTGGCAACACTTGATTTATCAGGCTAAAATATCTTTTGAACAATGTTATGCTCTATAGCATGAAGAGCCTATGGTTAAGTGGGACAATTGTGAAAACAGCCAACGTAGAGGAACTGTGACAAGAACCAGCTTCCAAATGGGGATTTTCATCTGTACATTGTAGTCACTTTAATCCCCTAAGTATTTGCAGTTTCCTATGAAAGAATTGAAATTTCCTGAACAACAATACTGCCAGGAGTTATTATCCCTTTCACTTACCTTCAAAGAGTCTTTCTCTATGAATATGGTTTAAATCAAATCTGAGCATTATTAAGATTACATGCAGCTCATCAGACACCCACCTAATTGGAAAGGACAGTCTAGAAATACATAGATTTCCATAATCACCTAGCATGTATGGGACAGGTTAACCTTGTGAAGAAAGCTATTGGAAAGTCACTGGAAAAACATGGCTTTTCAAACTTATCAAAGTGGCCTTTTGGTACTAATAAGCAGATTACTTTGACTAGAAAAGATGCCTCTGTATTTTGTTTTATTTTACTTTATTTTTTGCATAGGATTTCTGCATCATTTTTGGACAATCCAAATTGAGTTCACCGCTCTCATGCCGTAAGGCCCTCGTGTCAGATTCTGATCACTTGGCACCAACTGGGGGGAATCAATTCTTTCAGTGAACATTTAACCTTTTCTTTGCCAGGCGATGTTCTTGGGGTTAGAAATAGAAAGCAGCCTTCAAGAAGCTTACAATCTAACATAGCCTGCCTTCCTTACAGGTATCCCTAATGATTGGCAGGAGTGAGTTTTGGCATTCTCTTCTGTTTTGATGAAACTTCTATGAGGAAGAATCAAAACTCTTCTTGCACAGCTTTCAAAGTTGATTTAATGTGCCTTTTATCTCACTTCCAAGGGTTACAAAACCAATTTATCTGAGAACCGAGGGACGTGCCCTTCCATTCTCCCTTGCTGATAAGTTTATATATTAACTATCAGGCCAGGTGTTGGGGTATATACCATCTCTTTATCAGCTGAGAAGAGGAGCTAGCTTTTAAATTTATTTCTAAATAGAGAACACAGAGAATAGACAGAGAAGGTCTCACTTGCCTTTTTCCCTTGTTTCTAGTAAGTTTAAAATTCTGGTTGTGACTTTGGCTTAGTGACAAGGGGCAGAGGTCATAGGAGAGAGAAGGGAATGAGGCTTGTCTACACCTAGGACAGGAAGGGGACTGACCAGGAAGACGTGTACACCTCTTGTCTCTAACAACCAGTCATCAGATAAGCTTGTGACCCTGTTTTCCCAAGTCCTGGTCCTTCCCTGCCCATTTGGGAGCTCGGGATTTTTCATTATGAAATTAGGACCCTGCACTGGCTCCTCGAGCTTCACTTACAGCTATTCATTGAGTACGATGGGAACAAGGTGCACCCAGAAGCATTTTGACCATCGACAGGGGCTGGACCCCTGGCATGAGGCATGCAGGCTGGAAGCTAGTTTAGTAATCAGTTTGGCATCATCAGGTTAATCCACTCATCACCTTGTAGCCAAGGAGACTCCCAGGACAGAGAGACTTCCCCCACCCTTCCAGTTCCGTGGGTTTTGTTCTTCACTGTCAGGATCACCTTACTAGTGCAAATATTTACACAGTCATTTAAAAAGTTGCTGCTATGTCAGCCACCATAAAACCATTATATTGAAATATTCAGATTATTTCATCTTTAGAGAGAGATTCAAATGAAATGCACACACTTAAGGTCTAGAACGACATACCACTTGGAACTGGAAGAGCTCCTTTAGACAATCACCACCAACCATTAAGATTACAAAGGGGATAAATGAGACCCGGAGCAGGGAAGGCTCTTATTCATGGCCCCAAGCTAGTCTCATTGCCCAGCATGAGAAAGAGGATTTAATTATTGTGCTAGGGGATTCCATTTTGTTAACCATGCTTTTATATTACCTATCGTAATTTATTGTGAACAGTCTGAAAAACGTAGATGAAGTTTATAGCGTTTCAGATGAGCCCATGCCAAAATTAAGGGAAGGAAGCCACGGTTAACTTACAAATGAAAAAAAAAAAATGATCAGTGTATCTATTTAAGTAAAACAAGGAATAGGTCTAGGATTACCCTGACAGGTTGAAGCCCCATCCCCACTTCCTTGCATGAGACAATAGGAAAGTCAATAGGAAAATAGAGGCCCCACAGGGCAGTTTTCAGCACAAGAGAAAGCTGTACTGATGTGATTAAAAGTTGCATATAAGACTTTAAGGTCAACAAGTGTAGACAGTAATAGATAACTCCACAGATAAAAGAATGAATATGAGCTGCAACTGGGGGAGTTGGGTGTTTGAACAGGGGTGGTCTGTCTTGCCAGGCCAGCAGGTGTCCTGCTAGCTGGAAGAGCAGGGAGGACACTTAACCAAAGCTCTCTATGAGGCAATGAGGGAGACAAAAGCTGCCACATGGTCAAGAAACTTTTCTAACTGCTACCGCTGACAAGAGAGAGGGAAAAAATAAAATAGAAAGTCGAACCAGAGAAAACGACAAAGATAAAGAGGAAGTGAAGTAGTTGAAATAAAAAAAAAATATGGCCCAAGTGCCTTTATTATGAGTGGATAGAACATCTTCTATCCCAAAGACTCCTAGCTGAGATTTCTTACTCCAAAATCAGCTGCTTGAAACTTTCTCTTACCTGTTAAGGATAGGTTTGGGTAAAACACGTTGGATGGAGGAATTAGGGTCTGAAATTTCTTCTGGGGTGAATTGCAGATCTCTCACAGCCTCATGAGGTTGGCTGCAGCCTAAAAATCAAGTTTGCTCAAAACGATTCCTTTCTGGAACTGTCTAATCTTGAGCCTTACCTGAAACATTCTTTAAATCCAGGTGATATCCCAGGACAATTAATTCTTCTGTATATAAACCATCTCCCTGAATAGGAAAAGCCTTAGGAGATAAGCTACTGAATCTTTTTATAACTCCTCCAGGCCCCTAGACATTCCTTAGATTGGTGGTGATATGACCAAAATGGATAATATTTTCTACCTTCTGAGATGGATATTTCTCTCCAGGACACCTCTCATTATCTGTGGATCCCCTACTACGATCAAAGGCATTCCCCTACGCAATAAAACAGGAGTATCTATTTTGTCACTATTAGTTGAAAGGGTGGAACTTAACTTCTTGGCCTTTTGCTATAGAATAGCCTCATTAGTAAACTAACCACCAATAAAAAGCAGTCATTTTGCATTGATATAAAAATTATTTTGCATCTGCAAACAGGAGCTGGAAAGAACTTCAAGGGATATTCACTTGAGATCAGATTCAACTGCTAAAAAATAAGATTTGTAAGTGTATGCTATTTATAAACTGCTGGTTCTATTTGTTCTTCTTCACACTTTTAAACTTGTTGACTCGGGAGAAATATCTCTTCCAAGGTAATATCCATGCATGATTGCAAGCACTCTGAATTCAAGTATAGTTTTGTATGAGATAAAATAATAGTAATGATAATCGTGATATGATCATTAAAATGTTAAAAATGAAGACACGTTTCATAAAAGATAGAGCTTGTAAAGACTATTTGCTTAGACTGTTACCCTGTATTTTAGGGATAGGTATACAGAAAGTAAAAATGGACCATCACCAACTGCTCTAAAAATTTAGTCAAGAGCAAGTTTATGACCATAAGGAGGGTGGTACATATGGGCTTCTCTGGGTATTTCTTCCTATCCCCTTCCTCCCCCAATTTTTAACCAATCTATCAATCTCAATGTGCATTGAATCAATCAATCAAGGACATCATGTCACAGTAAACTTGGGTGCCTGTGCTTAAGAAACCATAAAGTAAGATATCAGTAGCAGATATATCATGTCTTATCATATTTCTGGAAAAAAAATTAAGTGTTCAGATTCTTCGATAATAACATGTTCAGATATTTTTAGAGAGTAGGCAAAAAGAAGAAAATAACTACATAAGTAATTCTTTGTTTTTTCTTTTTGGTCGAGTTTGCAAAATGACTTATGAGTAGGATGCAGCAAACCCAGCCTATGCAATTTAGAAAATTTGCCAATTCTTCCAGGGAGATGCAGCCCCCTGCCAGAAAGAGGGTAAGGCTTGGTGAGAGGCACCTGGGCTGGATTTCAACCTCACTCGTCCCATTGGGTGGGTGGCCTAGTGCAGTGGCCCAACTATATGCAATGGTCCTGCTTAAGAAGATCTAAAAATTACTCACCTTGTTCATTAAATACCTGCATAGATTTTTACAGACTTTTCTTAGTCAAGGATGAGTGTTAGCTTCATAGAACAATCTGTGAATTACTAAGAAAGGGAACATGACCGGGAAGAAATTATATTATCCTAGAACATGCAACCTGAGCAATGTAAGTTTTACTAACCTATTGATTTTTGGAAACTCTCCTTAAAAAGACTTTTTTCTCTTTCTGTATTGCCCACCTGAATGAAAGGTGATGAAAGTTTTTCTGAAAACAGTGAATTATTTAGGAAGTGACTTGACAGGATTATCACATAGTCATTCAACTATTCCATATAAAAGGATAAAGATTACAGACAATATATACAGCATACATGGCTTTTCTGTTCTTACTAGATGCCAAAGTAGACAGAGATGGTCTTAGATAGAAGAATACAAGCTTTCTTTGAGAAACCTGGAATTTAATATGCCCAGCAAGAAACATGGCATTAGGTGTTTTACGCTGTCTTGACTCCCTCCAGGAAGAAAGCACAAAGGGTCTCAAGCTATGGTTTTCACATCTCGCCAGAGGCGTCATTTCCTTGAACTGTCTCAATATAGCTTCCATTTTTTTAAGAAGGCAAGCTGAGACTTTTTTCCATTACTCTTGGCCGGGATCTGCATTTAGTCAAACTGGCCACTGTCACTACTTATGTCTAATTAGAACCACCTGGGAGACTTTGTGTCAAAGAGAGGGCTGGAAAGCGAATGTTCATAATGATTACAACAAAATTTAATCTCAAGGCTCATTTTATTTGTACCAGGCCTGCACCTCTCACATTTTCAAAGTTGATTTTCTTTGGATTTTGGCTGAAAGCATTCAGCAGTTGCACGGGTGTGTGTGTATAACACGTGTGTATAGTACAAGTGTGCCCTCTTAAAGAGAATTTTCATGCCCCTTTAAAGAAAAAATGTACAATATTGAGATCTGAGTTGAGTTGACGCAGAATAGCTGGATTGGCTTTTTCTTATTTAGAATGGTACAGAAGGAGATGAATTGACACCTTGTCAAGGAAATAGTATCTCAAGTGTGTGCTCTCTCTTTCTCTCTCTCTCTCTCTGAATCCATTTTCCTTCCAATCACACCTTCAACATTTTCCTAAGGAGAATTCTTTCCAGTCTTAAACTCAGTAACTTTGGTCTTATCGCAACAGCAAAAACAGTTTTGAAAATTTTGATGGGGGGGAAATACTATGTTGAGCCAGGATAGAATTATTAAAGCAGAGACAAAGAGAGAGAGAGAAAGCACGAAAAAAAAAAAAAAAAAGCTGTGTTTTTCCCATTTTCTGTCATCAAGTGTAAAATGTCAAATCCTTTAATGAAGCCTGCAGTGAATGACAAAAAAGTCATTTGTTATGAATAATATGAATAACATTTATAACTGGACTTTTTGTTATAATGCTATGGCATAAAAATTATTTATATTTAAAAGTATTATGCATTGATTAAAAAAATCCATGGGTTTAAAATTCAAGACTAAGTTCCATGAAATACATGTAATTAAAGCTTTCATTACTCTATTTTTTTCTTCTCTTCTCCTTACTGAACCATCATTCGATGCCTAAGATAAGAAAATGAAATGAAAAAAAAAAAAAAGAAAATGAAATGTTCAGAAAAGAAAATACTATTCCAAGCCTCCCCTCTACCCACCAAAAAGCATATTTATTATAAAAATATGAATCCGCTCACTAAGCATGAAGAAACTTACACTAGCACTTTCTATATCTTCCCCTACAAACAATGGCAAAAGTGTCACCAGTCATCAGAGAAATGAGTAGACAGCACCCAATGTCTTTATTTCACCCTCAATCTCTTAAGGTCCTTGATTTTCCTTTATAATTACTTCATCAGCCCTGAACACCACCCTTTCTAGTCAACGGCCAAAAGAAGGAAATCAGCTAGTTTTGCCTCTTGATGCTGGTAAGAAATGAAAACTGACATTCTAGCATTGGTAGTTTGCACACTCTGGTTATAAAACTGCAGATGAAATTTTGGTCATGAATGACAACTATTTTCTTTAAGAACCCTGTTGGAAACTATAAATGTCCTTGATATCTAGTTTCCCTTCAAGACTGCTGAAGCTCTTTTCAGGTCAGGGAGTGAAGGACTTCAGTGAGCATTTAACTAACTGGGAGGCAGATCTAGGTTTGAATGTTGGCTCTGCTTTTGACTCGCTGAGAACTTGGTCAATCAGTTCACTCATCTGCAAAATGAGTTTGAGCATTCCCATTCCAAAGCGCTGTGCAGATTAAATGTGAAGATCAATGCAAAAATATTCAAATAAACTGTTAAAAGATATCTAAATATAAGGTATTGTTTGAATTTTTATTTTACATGTTCCCTTGCCTCTAGTGCATGTCACTACATACAAACCCAATGCTGGAAGAGGAGGGAGAGAAAATTTCTGTAACTACCCAGTATCTGGGTTCCTTCTTCCTATCTGTGTAACACCATTTGTTCTTTCTACACATTGGACTCTCCTTTAAGTTAGATAAGTGCCCCTTCACCATCTACCTTACCTCCTATAATCCACAAAATACAAAAAAATAACACTCTCTTGGCCCGTTCCTAAAAACAACATGATAACCACAGTATTTGCTCCTTCAAGTTCATCCTTATGTATCATATCCCAGCTCATAAATATCCTCTCATTACTTTACTTTGAACTTCTTTTCCTTTTCTCTTTTCTCTCTTTCTAATTATGAATACACAAAGTTCATACTTGTTGTATTTTTGAAAATCTTTTCTTACGTTTCTCCACCTGTTCTTTTTATTTGAACTTTCATTCATTGAATAAAACTGGCAACTAAAAAGGGCTCTCCCAAATCATACATGATGTCAAAAAGCAAAACCATTGTAAACAGTTAAGATTGTATTAAAAACATTTAACTTAGGTCTTGAGAAAACATATTTTTTTCTAAGTGTATCCCCTTAATGACTCAGTAAGTGCTTATTAATAATCTAAAGTTAGCCCATGTTTAACTATTAATAAAACCTGTGAAAGAGACAATAGTTCTCGCCTTCAAGGAGCTTACAACCAAGTTGGAGAATGAAAAGGGGTTATATGAATTGGTCATGGTGATTTGGGCACTGTAGATTTCATATTTTGGTACCTCCCTGCCAGCTCTTGTTTCATAAGCAGCATCCACTCCTGCAAACACACGAGCCTGTGTGTCATGGAAAACAGATGGCTCAGACCCCAAACAGTATCTAGAAAGGGTAACACAGGGACACTGAATAATGGGATTCTAAAAATCCACTTATTATTAGACAAAGCTGGCTCTTTGAAGGGATGTGATAACCCATATAAGAAAAGCAACTCCACCAAATACAATCAAATTACAGAACAGTCATCTCAGTGGGTAAGGGTAGGAGATAGGGTGGGGGTCAAATGAGGGGGTTGATTAAAAAGTCTGTTCTAAGCTGGCCATACACAAGTGTGGCTTCTTAGATAGCTTGTACTAACAGTCTTCTCTGTCAGCTTTTGAAGCCATGGAATATTCCTTTCTTTGATACTTTTATCAGTTTTAGAATGATGAATGTTTCCTGTATATGAGGCTTATGCAGATTTTTATATTTGCCTACCTATTTTATTACCTTTTATATTGCATGTGAGCCTGGAACAGTTTGCAGCAGAACAAAGCTAATTACAACTTGCATGGCCTAAATATAGCATAATGACAGAGTGTCATTCAAGAGTAGCACTGAGCTGAGAAACCTTTTGGCAGGCTGAGACAGAGATTATTCAGCTCCGTGGAGATAGCTCCAGGGGCTGACTGACTGCAGAACTGTAAGTTATCCAAAAGTTGTGAGCAGGTCACTGAACAATTGTCTTCATTTTAGGAGGAAAGTTAGTCTCATGACTGCTTTGCTTGTTTTACGTTGACCCTTATTTTTAGAAAATAAACTGCACATGTGCATTAAGCTGTTATTTGATAGAGAGGGTCAATAAATAGAGATTAGGAAGGTCCAGACTGAAATGGAAGAATTGGCAGAACCAGGGGATCTAAAAGGTAATATTCCTGGGAATGTCACCTGGAATCATCTCACAAATGGCATAACTGGCTTAATTCCACCAGAGAATAATTTGTCATTGGATTTAATGATGCCCCTTGCCAAATCCCTTACCTTACATGACTGCTTTTATTCATTGGTTTGTTTTGGTGCTATTTCTTATAGTTGCTACCTTTCGTTCTATGGGCATATGCATATCACCTGTTTCTAACACATATACACTTCTCTCTGGTATGGGAGTTTTTATGGTATAGATGCAAGTGCAGTAGTGGGTGGTCCTAATCCTTTTATACCCTTTATGTCAAACTCAGAAACAATCTTCCTACTCACAAGACATATATGCCATTGGCAGTTTTATTTAGCTAAGCATGTCTGACTTCAGTAACTTTGGTTGTCTCACATTCCCCTGGCTATTCATTCTGCCTTTTGACTCTCCCTGGAATTTCATAGTCATGCTTTGTATTAATGCTTGTTAATGGCATTTAATGAGAACCTTTCAAAGACTCTTGAGTGAGTAGAGGAAACAAAGGACGTGCCCAGTGCTGTCACCAGAATTCCACCCTCTACCCCAGGGAAGAAGCCGGGACTTAGCCTTTGAACCCGACGCAAAGCAGGTATAGTTTTTACTAACTACTCTGTTTTCCTCTATTAAAAAGGGTTTGAAGAGCCTAGCACTCTCAGGATGTGAAAAAAGCATAGAAATTAAAAGGGAAATTAGTTACAGGAATTTCTGTTTGACTAGATCAATGAAAACCCCTCATGCCAAGCCACCGTGCTCTTTTGGGGAAAAAAAACATGGCTTAGATTTAGAAGAAGAGAAAGGACATACATGATGACATCTTCCTTGATTTGAGCCTCAGCCTATATCAGCCTTGAAGTTCACAATGATTTATTCTTATGAGTGAAATTAATAGACGGAACCTATATGTAAAGATAGATTACAAGAAGAACATTCTAAAATCTTCTATTGTTAAATGTAAGCATGATAAATAAAAGGACCAAGGATGTTTTGGTATTACTATTAGGAACTTTCTAATTGTTCTTTTGCTATGGAAGTATTTTTTTTTTTTTGCTTGAATTGTGAATCATGTTATATCTTCTATGTCATCCTAAGAATTTTGTTCATGTAAAAATGCTGCCATAGTCTACTAAATTTTCACAAACAATCTATTCCACACCATTTTATGGGCTGCTTGTCTTATTGAGGGTTTAGCCAGGATTGTATCTACTTTTTCTTTTATTCTCCACTCCACCTGCTTTGTGCCTCAGATCTTGCCATTCATTGGTTCTCTGGTTATTGGCATTTCCACATGAGACAGGGTAGAAGACATAAAAAGGACTGGGACCCCATCAGTCAAATTGACTCCTTGGTAGCAGTTCCGGGGGGAAAAAATGTAGGGTGAAAAGTTGATACACTTGGCTTGAAAAAGGTTTTGACTTAATACAGCAATTCCACCCACAACTCCTCTATTTACCATTCCTGGTTATAAACTAAATTTTACCTTTTTCTGGTGTTTCAGTCTCCTCATCTTTGCTTTGTGTGGTCTATTTATTTTGACAACTTTGCAGCAAAATCATTACTATATCAACTTTCCAGCTACCGAGGCAAAAGCCAAAGAAAAACTTACAAACCTTAGTACCAATGCAACCTTGTGAATGTGGGAAGTGTGAAATACAACTTTTTTGACAGCTGTAAAATTGTTCCATAATGAAAATAGGGGGACCTATAATTTAGTTTTATATTTTTCACATTAACAATAGCATGAGTAACTAAAAATATAGTTGAAGTCATCCAAGTAGCACTTCTCAATATTATGTCTGGGTTAAAAAAAAAATTCAGGTTTATGTTTGGCTATGTTAATGTAAACAACCATATAATAACTTCTTTTCATGCTCCGTCCCATATTTATAACACAAATGCAGACAGGGTTTATGAAATCAGACTTCTCAAGAAAACTATTTGAATAATACAGAAACTATAATGCAACAAAGTACCAAAAATATATTATCTCTGGGATGCTCTACTTTTCTCAAAACAATATGATTAGGTATGAAACAAGGTTCTGTATTTTTCTATAGTTGATCTGTGTGTATATTTGAAATTTTACTGAAGTATAAATAGATAAATAAAAGTGCCTAGATCATAAGTGAACAGCTCAATGGATTTTTATAAACTGAATACTTCCATGTAAGCAGCTCCCAGATCAAAAATATAAAACATGACTAGCCCAAGAAGCCATCTTGGAATCGCTTCAATTTACCTCCCTACCCAAAACCCCCAAAGTACCTCTCTTACATATTAATTGGTTTTGTCCATTTTTGAACTTTTTACGAATTGAATCAAGGGTAGCCGATTTTAACAATCAATTCCCATGTTTTGGTGTATTCCCACCACCTGGGCAGAAAATCCTGTGGCAGAAATTAAATAAAGTTACATAATTTAAATATACAAAATATAGGCTAAAACTTTGACAATAATAAAATTCATAAAGCACAGAGTACGTATTTATGCAAGAGAGCCTAGACGGCCTTCTGTGTCTGACAAGTTCCCAAGGTATAAATAATACTCAAAGGGATAGTAATAAACAATTATTGATTTTCTGTGTGGTAGACATCATTCTAAGTATTGATGGGCCATGTGGTTTAATTCTGACAATAACCCTAGCAGGTAGGCCTCCTGTTCACAGAGAAGACAGAGTGGAGGTAACTTACCCAAGATCACTCAGCTAGGAGGTGAGGGAAGGGAAAGTGGGCTCCAAAGCCTGCACCTTCACCCACTAACTAAAACCATTTCCATGCTATGAGTGTCCCTTTACTTTCCTGCAGGCAGTTCTTATAATGCAACCACTGAAGAACAACACGGCTCATAAACTTGTGGACACACCTGTTAAGATAATTAAGCAAAAGGTGAATGTCCTTTTTTCGTGTGCGAAAGTACGGAACTCTACAAAAGTGGAGAAAACAAACCGGCATGGTTTGTGGGAGGCTTAAAGCCTCGGTTACCTGGAACCTCTAGTTAACCAGAAGGGGGCAGTCTCCTAAGGAAGAATTAGAAGACAGAGAAGATCCAGGAATAAATAAAACTGCACCTATTTACATACATCTAGGTCAATTCTCAACTACAGGGGATATTTCACAATGTCTGGAGACTTTCTTGTGGTCCTGGTAGGGGCAGGGAAGGGGAGGAAACAAGGTGGAACAGTGGGGAAGAAGGTGGCTGCGTGGCATCCAGAGGCCAGGAAGGTTGCTAAACATCCTCCAACGCACAGGACTGGCCCCCGCAACAAAGAATTTTCCTGTTTCAAAAGTCAATAGTTCTGAGTTTAAGAAACCCTGCACTTACTTTTCTGAATTGTCTCCTATGTGGAATAGTGGAAAGAGGAGAAGGTTCAAGGTGAAGAGGTCTGGGTGGGGCCCAATGAGTGTCGTGCTGGGGGTGAGCTCAGTAACCTCTCTGGGACTCCTATGAAGGCACCAAGTCATTATCCTAGGAGCTGAGTACTTTTCTTGTAAGTATAGATTATAAGATTCTCATTTCTTAGAGATTTATGACTAGTAGATAACATTTTTTGACGTATTTTAACAGTTTCGCTTAAAAAATATAAGATAGTTTCCCAAATGAAGTTTAAATTTAGCAGGAAAAATATTTCTTTATCAGAATAATTTTTATGCTGAGCCGTCTTGTACTGTAGAAAAATATATTAGATCCCCACTTCAAAGGCAAAGTAATTCAGAAGCATGAACGAAATCCTCTCTAACCAGAACTTCCCAAAGTTTGAAATGTATTAGAATCGTCATCTGTGCATTTTGGGAAAGTGCAGATCTTGAGTCAGCAGCTCTGGTGCGGGACCCGAGATTCTGTGTTTCTAACAAGCTTCTGAGGAATACCTCTGTTTATGCTACCATTTAGGTGACAAATCTCTGAGCTAATCAGAATTGTTAAAGCACAGAAAAATAAATGGGAGAGGCACATTGAAAAAAGCACAAAATCTATAACACTAACCACTTTTACCTTAAGTCATGATGGAATATAATAGACAAATGCTAGGCACCCTTGGGGTCATGAAGTTCAACTTTCTAGGATTATATTGAAACAATTAAGAAAACAGGTTCAGAATGTTTTAGTGGGGGCGGACGGGTTGAAACAGAGAAGATAGATATTAAATCCAAGATTTCTTAGATACAACCCAATCATAAGCTCAGGACACTGTACTTCCCTGTAGCAATGTGGGCCTAGGATTGCGACGCAGTCTTTGCAAAGTGGCTGAACTTAAGGGATCTCATCAATACTTAAAGCTCCAGACAAGAGGAAACCCAGAGCTCTATAATGAAAACATTCTGTGGCTGCTCAGGCCTCTAAGCTCTGCAAGGTAATGGATTACCGTCAGGGGATGTGTCAAGGGGTTTATGTTTAGGGCAATGGAATTACTGTATTTAATAAAGTCCCAAAGGGCTAGGCATTGACTTCTTAAAATGACTGGGAAGACCTTAATGCTTCACAAAGAAGAAAGAAGGGGAGGCAGAAAGGCCAAAGGCCTCTGTAAAGCTAGTTCGTGCACTGTCACCTGCTGAGGGTCTAAACATGGGATCCATGGACAGTCCTCAGAGATCTGCAAATTCCTCCAACTCCCAGACGGGCACACACGCTTCGGAGAACAGAATCCAACATTGCATTAGCATGTCAGGATGGGTCTGTGTGTTTTTGGCTTTTCTTCTCCTTTTGTGAGTTTTGTGGTGCTATCTAATGACAAGGCTTTAACTGATCAAGGCCTTTGCAACTCCTACCGCTCTCCCCTCGCCTGGGGCATATGTAACTACAAGACTTCCATTCTCAACTGCAAATGGAAGTTTCCAGGATTCTGCCCAATGGCTTATAAATCCTCCAAATATTAAGCATCTCAGATCACTCTGAGACACCACTAGCTATGGTCCTCTTGAATCTTGGACTTGTAATGTCACTTGCTGAGTAAGCCTAGATTAAAGTGGAAAGATGAAGCCAACATGGATTGGCAAGATTCATGAGAATGACAGCATATGGGCATTGACACGTCCTCTCGTCTTCCATTCCTAAGCTACAGTTCCTGTGCCTCAGAAAAACAGATTTTTTTTTTACTTGAAAGGAAATGTATATAAAAAAGGTGGAAGTGTTTTATTGGGCTCTTAAGTTAAAAATGGCATTTAACTGTAAAAATATTTCATATTTATCATCTCTTCCCACAAATGCAAATAACAGTTGCCTTAAAATACTGAGCCCTGAAAAAAGTCATGTATTCACGTTGTGAATAAAAGTAGTATAGGCTCAAGAAAAATCTGTCATAATATGATATATGCCACACATGGAATGTATTTCCCATTGAAGACAATCTTTCTTTCTTTCACAAACGTTTCATTTGCCATTGAAGTAAACGGAAGTTCATGAAGGTTGGCCAAACCCAGTGTTTTAACACTGTGCAGAACAACGTGTCGTCTACTACCAATTATCCTTAACTGCAGAGGCTACAACATCTCAGGGCCACAAGCCACAAATGCTATCTGCTTTCCCCCAAGCAACAAAAAAGCATGAAGTGACAGTCATACTTCAAATATACTTTTATCAGTATATAAAAACAAAGAGCATGTACTCACATGACCCAGTAGGAGAGAGAGGGCAAGATGTGTGTGGGGTATCAGAGATTAAGAAGATGAAAAGTAAATTGTCTTAGGACCTTTCTTTTCCTTCATACTTAACCACAAAACAGTAATAACCTGATCATGAACCAACATGAATTGGGAATGTCTGATTGAGTCTACTAGTCAAATAAATAGTACTAGATTAACTCCAGGTTAAATTCAACCCAACCCAACAATCTGGATTGGCTGAAAAATAGCCTACGTAAGTCCCAACAATATTTCAGATATTAAAAAATTCAATCTAGCTGTTGTTATTTTGGTTAAGGTTGAAGACAACCAGTTTTAGTATTTTAAAATTGAATTTTAGGTTTAACAACCTTTTAAAGGGTCATATAGACTTTGAAAAAGTTTTCTAAAACACTGGTGATGAGTCAGTTTCCTGGGTGTTCGAAATATCACTGCTTTAATAGTCCATTCCAAAAGACCATCTAGTTAAAACCATGTTATGCCATATATCACACTGTAATTGTTATGTTTCATAAGTAGACTTACTCTATAGCTATGCCTCAGCACTTAAAGCTATCTCCCAATTTCATTCTTTAAAAAAAAATTATTAGAAAAAAATTAAACCTACAGAAATAGTTGAAAGAAGAATACAATGAATGGTTGTATCCTTTTCACTTAGAGTGGCAAATTATTATTTTTCACATTTGTTTTTTACCAGTATCAATGTGAGTATAAATATCATATGCCAATTCCTCTTTTCCTCTTCTTCTTTTTTTTTTTTTTTTTTTTTTTAGAGATGAGCTCTCTGTTGGCCAGGCTGGAGTATGGTGGCATGCATATATATTTGGTAGAGATGGAGTCTCACTGTGTTGCCCAGGCTGGGCTCAAAATCCTAGGTTCAAGGTATCCCACCTCAGCTCCCAAAGTGCTGGGATTATAGGCATGAGCCACACTGCACCTGGCTCATATACCTATTTGTATGTTTTGTATGTTGAACCACTTAAGAGTGAGTTTT
>CM052436.1:189704815-189759399 GCA_028533085.1 Varecia variegata | reverse complement strand
ACTCACATGAGTTTGGAAGGTAGAAAAGACTTGGGGTCACTTTTCAATCACTTGTGTGAGAAGGCTGTGGAATTGTGGGAATTGCTGCAACAGCAGTTTAGGGCTTGTCCTTTAGTTTTCCTGGGAGTAGACAGGTACTGAGGACAATGACAAAGGAGGCAGAAGTGGCTTCTTTATTCAACCACAGTATTAATGGTGGCTGCAGAGTACTGTGGGTTTACTAGTCTGGGGGCCATTTCCAAAATCCACTTGTTCAACTCTTCCAAGCTAATTCACTATATTAAAACCTTTCCTGTACCCTAGAATGCACCCTGATTGATGTACCAGGGAAACAATAAGAAAACATACAACCAACCTAGGAGCATCATGTTACCTGCAAGGAATAGAAACCCTGAGCCAGCACCATATTCACATGGAGGGACGCCAGTCGGAACTTTAGCGTTAAAACTCATTCAGAGCAGTAAAACTACCCGGGCTCTAGCAAAAACAAATAAACATTTATTCTATAGAGACCTCTGCACAACCCATGGCAGATAGAAATTCCACAGTAAACGCAAACTGTACTAAAGGTAGTAGTAACATATTAGAAGTTCCAAACCATATGAGGAATCATATTCCCAAGAGTAAAGACAGTGGATGCATCAAGCAGGAGAAATAGCACTATGAGAAAGAAAAAAATTAAGGCAATATGAAATATTCTTTTATTACGATAAAATAAAAAACAGAAAGCATAATGAAAAAAGAATACCAGAATAATATGGGGAGAAAACAGTCAGATTTTAAAACTCAACAGACTTTCTAAGAGTGAAAACAGGTAAATGATAATGTTCTTCCCCAAAATAGCAAAATTATAACTTTCATATAGACATTCAGATAAATATATGCTAAAGACTTTATTTAATTCATCAGAGAAACAGGTAGATATTATAATTTAAAGGTAGGAAATGTTGAAATAAATGTGCAAAAGAGGAAGAAAGGTGTTTCATTGTGGGGAGGAACGTCAACTGAACCTCTACTGAACAGAACAGAATTTGCATGCAAATATGTAGAATTATTTGGCATTGCTGTCAATTATCTACAATTCATGAAGTTTTAAAATGGCTTCTGGAGAATCTGGACCAGATAACATGGTTAAGTCATTGAAAATAAAACTAAATTAGTGGGGAAGAAACCAGCTAATTAGAGATTTATATATCCCACAAAATCACCCTAAATGCAGCATTGTGAGGGAAAATGATGAAAAATATATAAAGAAGTTTGAGAGATATAAAGGGTCAAACAAGAAGCGTTGATAGACTGGACCAAATTGTATGCATTTTTTAAGATTCATAAAACTGTATCCTCAAAGGGGTGAATTTTACTCTATGCAAATTATATCTCAGAAAACATATACATAAAAAGATACTATTTAATATCTACCAGATGAGCAATTATTAAGAAAACTGATGATCTCAAGAATTAGAGAGGATATGAGGACCAATGAATCTCCTCAACACCTGGAGGCATTATAACCACGCTGGAAAACAATTTGAAAAGATAGAGGTTAGTTGAATATATGATCACCTGTAATTCAAAAACTTCCCTGCAATGGTACATACTAGAGAAAGTTACACATGTTCACGACAAACTATTACAATGTTGTTTATAATCATTAAGTGTTGAAAACATAAACGTCCATCAAGATGGAAAAAAGGCAAATTGAGATACTTCTAATGGAATACTATACATCCACATCAAATGAACTAGGCTCACCTGCATAAAGTTGATGAAATTTTGAAACACTTTATTGTTGAGTTAAAATCAATTAAGTTGGAGATGATTATGTACTATACCATACCAATCAGGTACATTTAAAACTCCTCAAGGTATCACATCGATTTTAAAACCTAATTAGGGGCAACACATACATTTTTTATTTATTTATTTATTATAGCTTATTATGGGGGTACAACCGTTCTGGTTAAGTATATTGCCCATGTCCCTCCCAACCCCCCGAGACTGAGCCTCAAGGGTGTCCATTCCCCCAACAGTGCACATCATGTAGGTAAACACCCGTCCCCTCCCCCACCCCCAACACCCCGAGTCAGATCTTCAAGTATGTCCATTCCACTGACAGTTTGCTTCGCTCTCATCATGTAGATATACACCCATCCCCTCCCCCCACCTCTGTCCGACACCCAATTGGTATCATTCCCAAATGTTTTGAAGACAGTGTTTAACCCAGGGAAGGAGGAAAGCAAGTGCAGTCATGGAGGGGTCCATTTGCAGTTTCACCTGTATGTAACATATTATTTCTATCAAAAATATATCTGAAGCAAATCCAAGCAAACATTATCCTTTATGACATCTATGTCATGGCTGCATGGATGGAAGTTTTACCTTATTCTATGCATTTTTTTGTATGTTTGAAATATTTCGTGGAAGAGGGGAAGAAGATGAAAAAAAAAAGGATGGGAAAGTAAAAGAAAGGAAGATGAAAAAGAAACAAAGAAGAGATAGAAGGCAGTGTCATGTTTCAGAAAATAAGTCTGAAACCAGCAGTCCCATGTAGAGTGCTATCAGCAGCTCTTTCAGCCCTTTCTCAGCGAGACACATCTCAAAAGACATAATAAACTGGTTTAAAAAATAGAATGAAGTGGAAACTGAGTTACAGAGAAATTAACAGAAATGCAGTGATCAAGGAGGAAAACATAATACATTAAATCTCAGCCCTTTGGTTTTCAGTGGCCTTTAGAAACTATTAGGCAATTAATCACTTCAAGGACTCTGGAGGCAACAAGTCCAATCTTTCTTGTAGAAACTGGAGAAATGACGTTAAAGACAGCAGCATTTTTCAAGTTTGCAAAGGCAGTCTATCTGGTAGGCACTAGGTAGGATTAAAGCTTCCTTCTTATGTTTTTGAGACTTCAGTTCAAATGACTTTGAAATGGTTTAATTTCTGCTTCTTTGGCTTTTCTTCCACATAAGAGACTAACTGATTGACATGATTTAAATCCCTCCTTTATTTTATCTTTTCCCAAATTCTTTTTGGGAGTTTTCCAGCACTTTCATAAGAATGCCTATTATAGCCTTCTAACTATGTAACATTTTCATTTGATGTACCATATCCTAGGGTAAATATTGTTACTTCCCAAAAAATTAATACAGATAAATATTTACTCCTCCTATCATAAAAAATCCCCTATCAAATGAAATAAAACCTCAGTTTCTACTTTTATGATATTTTCCTAAGTAAACCCACGTGAAAACTACTGTGAAAAGTAATCCTGTTGTATTTTGCAGCTCTACATATGGATAACAAAAGTGAAATGTACTCGCTCTTAAATGAGAAACAGATAAATGGAATAATTAAGGTCACTTTATGTTGTTCAAAAATAAAAGAACAATTGATAAAATGCAGATAATGCACATAATATATTTAAACTACCACCCATGTCTGTTTCCTTATTTGTAGGTTGGTTTCTCTGATGGCCTTTCATCCACCATGAAAGCATAGCTCCTAGTCTTTGAGCCACAGGGAAATAGGAGGCTATGGTGATAAAGAAAATCTTGCCAGAGAAGAGAATATGGATTGTAAGAAAGCTAGAACATTTAAATAAACAAAAATATAAAACATTCTCTTGTACATTTGAGAGGTACTATTCAAATATGCCACTTCATCACATTTTCAAAAAAGTTAAATAGTATGGGATATAAAAAAAAGAACAATTTCCAAATAAGTAATACTAACATATTCACATGGCATTATTTTATTCTTAGTATTGTGATTTTTTTATTTTTATAAAAATGATAAATGATCGATTCAAGCAACAAAGAAAAGGAATAGAAAGATAAAATGCACACACACATATAATTCCATCACCCAGAATTAACCATCATGGATATTAAATTTGTATTATTCCAAATATTTCCCCTTACGGATTCAAATATTATAAAATAGGATTATTGTAAATATAATTTGATAAAAAACCTTAAATAAAACTTTGCATAAATTGAAAACAATTTCCCTCCCTCCCTCCTTTCCTGGCTCCTTCCTTCTTTTTTGCTGTTGGGCTATTTCTCTGACTTTTGGCCTATCATTTTACATTCTCCCTTTCCGAGCTCCCTCTTTTCAAAGTTTATAGCATTAGATTTTTAATTTTTAATAGTAATTCTTTCTTGGTTCTCACTTTTTTTGTGTTTATTTTATCAAGAACTGAAATAGGGACATTCTGTGATCTGTCATTTCTCAATGTCAACATGAAAATACTTTCAACCTGCTTCCCTTTCATGCATTCGGTACATTCTTTGTCTTACTTGTAAATCAGTTTTTTAAATTCTTCAAGGAGTTTTCATTAAGAATAAATAGAGGAAGAATTATGAACTTTATAGTAGGATAGGGCAGACCATGTATACATTACAGAAGAAATGAAGACTCTATTCTCCTTATAGACATAATTTCTAAAATACCATTTGTAAAGTACTTGAGACTTGAATTTTATTTGGAAATTTCCGCTTCGTAGCATGAAAAGGAAGGACTGTAAGAGTCAAAGAAATGCAATTCCAGTCAGACCTCCATATCCATGGGTTCAACATCCATGAATTCAACCAACCACAGATCAAAAATATTAAAAAAATAGATAGCTGCATCTGTACTGAACATGTACAGACTTTTTTCCTCATCATTAATCCCTAAACAATATAGTATAGCAACTATTTACCTAGCACTTACATTGTATTAAGTATGATAAATAATCTAGAGATGATTTAAAGTATACAGGAAATGTGCCTAAGTTATATTTTATATGAGGGACTTGAGCATCCATGGATTTTGCTGTCCACAAAGGGTCCTGGAACCAATCCTTCATGGGTGACCATAGCCAATTTTCTTAAATCCTTTGGGACTGTTTTCTGAAAATCAGGTTCTCCTGAGTGAGCATCTGGTGAATCTCAGCACCCTCAGGCAAGGAGCCCTAGAACTGTCCTTCTTGGCCACTGGAAGCTGGTGTGGACACACTATAGTGCAGAACTGATGACAAAATATAACTTGCTTTATTCCTCCTTTGAGGATTACAAGGCACAGATTTTTGTCAAAATAGTTTTAGTTAAATTTTTCCAAATCAAAAAATGAAACTGAGCTTACAGGTTTCTACCAGAAAGTGTTAATCTTTTAATGCATCGTAGACGTATTTTGCCTCTTCACTCTTCATTAAATTATGATTAAAGAAAGATTTGGGCATTCAAGGAAACTAAACTTCCAATATGTTTTACAATGGAGAGAATCTAGTCCCATAGAGTTTGTGTGTGTGTGTGTGTGTGTGTGTGTGTATAAAATACAATTTAATAAAAACATATTTTAGTTAAAAATAGATTTAAAATATTTTGTTATCTCATTGATGCAGTGCTTGTGTTCTATCCTCTAAAATCTCTTCAGGATAGGAAATCTGTCTTTTTTCAACTAAGCTTGACCCAACAGGATGTTTGAATGCCACCTGTTAGGACAAATAGTTTAGGCAATTAAAGATCTAGGAGTGGGGAACCTGCCGCCTCAAGGGTACATGAGGCCCTCCAGATTTCCAAGTGTGGCCCCTAGAACGAATGTAAACTTTAACAAACCCTTTATTAAAAGGATTTTCTCTGTAAAATTTGGATTCAGTCAAAAGGCCACACTCAAGGATCCAGGAGGCCACATGTGGCCTCATCTGATGGCTTGGTCTGGGACTTCAACTGGCTGTTAAATAATCATCTAATTGAGAGTGTGGAGGGGACACTGGGGAATCGAGCAGGAATAACTCTCCTGCATCTGAAATTGAGATGAATTATGTGTCCATAAAATACGAGACAGATATCAAGTTACTCATTATGCTACACGAAGAATCAAGGAAACAGAGTAAGCAGTGCAGCTAGCTAAGAGAATCCATAAAATTAAAGCTCATCTGTTTGAAAATCAACTTCGGCTAGACAGAGAATACCTATCATTACAAGTACAGTAGGTAAATTGTGATTTGAGTGGAATGTATTTGTACAGCTAGTCTTAGCCGATATAATGTCTTTTCATAAATTTTCACAAATTAGGCTCTCTAAACAAGGCTGATTAGGTTTATTCCCTATAATTATCTCGGTGGTAGAACAACACGAGATACGTTTTCACAAATGTGGCAGGGTGGGGTGGGGTCGCAGAAGGCCACTTTTGAGGAGCAACATGGCCAGACAGAGGAAGTGACTCACATGCTTCTCTACATAAGGTTGTCTCAGATTGGAAATTTGGGAAACATCAGGTATAAAGAGTGAGGAGAATATATTTATTTCTTGCTTTTCTACTCCAAACTAGACCCTGATACTCTCATGACCTTGTTGCTTTGGAAACTCCCAGGATAAAAGAGGAAACACTCTTTGACTTCCTTGAACATGGGCCCTGGGCTTCCTACCCTATTCTGATGAGATTGTGATACTGAGAACCAATTGGATCTGGCTCAGGTGACATCAATTGTTCTAAATATTTTACAGAAATTAATGTCAGCATTTCTCACAAGTCTGGAATTTCCCACCAATTTCTAAAGACTGGCAAAGGAAACTCAGTTGGGAAAATATTCTCATTCAAGGGTAAACTTCCAATAGAATCTTAACTAGCTACATTTGTACCCAGACTTACTAAACCAACAGAAAGGTAATCTAGAGAAATACAACAATGTGTGCACGACATGTATGCATACCCACATGTTTAAGTACATGTATGAAAACAGGAAAACATGACATTTTGGTTAAGAGACATTGGAAATATTTTATAAATAACAATAATAATAATAAAGACATTGTTTTGTTTTAAAATAAAAACCAAGATGATGAAGATGGCAGTAACCACAAAAATATGCATACTCAGGGACTGGCTGCCCACCTGGTCCCCCGAATTTGGGTCATCTTTTCTCCATACCCACATGTCCAATCAGCACTGAGTCCTGTAGATTCTACCGTGCAGCATCTCTCTAATTAGTCTACTTCCCGACATCCCACCACCACTTTGTATAAACCACATCCATATCCTATTAATGTCTGCAACAGTGTCTTAGGCCATTAGGGATGCTATCACAAAATACCATAGACTGGGTGGCTTGTAAACAAGAGAAATTTATTTCTCACAGTTCTGGAGGCTGGCAAGTCCAACATCAAGGTGATAGCAGATTCAGTGTTCGGTGAGGCCAACTGTATGGTTCATAGCGGAGGGCCTTCTTGCTGTGTCCTCACATGGTGGAAGGGTAAACAAGCTTTCTTGGTCACCATTCATGAGGGTGGAGCTCTCATGACACATCAACCCCCCAAAGCCCCACCTGTTAATACCAATACATTAGTGATTCAGTTTCAACATATGAATTTTGGGGCGGACACAAACATTCAGTCCATAGCAGGCAGCTTCACTCCTATCACCCAGCTGCCTTCATTCTTGCCAGAGGGTCTCAACATGGTATGTCTTTTGTATAAAACCCGATACACAAGGAAGGCCCTCTGTGACATAATTGCTACCACTGCCACTGCCTTTTTCTCTCTCTCCCTCGCACTCTGGCCTCCGGCATCTTTGCCTTGGCTCAGACACAAGTTCTCACCCATTTCTGTGTTTGTGCAAGCTCTTCCCCTGCCTCACAACACCCTAACTCCCTTTCTTCCCCTGGCTCATTCCTACATTTCCTTTCCAACCCAGCTTAGTCATCATCAGTATTGGGGAGCCCTCCCTGGTACATTGATATCCATGCCAGGCTATGTTTGCTGCTCAGATACACTCCTATGACACCCCACTAGACTGTGCATTCTGTGAGGGCACATCCCGGGTCCCTGTTGACTTTTCAACAAGTTCCTACAGGCACATGGTTAAGAATCCCTGCTTTGGGGTTGGTCAGATGTGGATACGATTCTCAACTCTTCCATTTTTGCATGTTGCTTAATTTCTCTGAGTCACAGTTTTGTCAGCAACATGAATAATAATAATATCTTACAGTTGTTAGGCTTGAATGAATTAATGGGTCTAATTTACCAGGAAAGGGGGAGATTCCTTAAAAGGAATTGGCTCGTGCAATTGTGAAGGCTGACAAATCCCAAGACCTGTAGTCGGCAGGCTGGAGACCCAGGAGAGCCAATATTATTTCAGTTCAAATCCGAAGGCCTGAGACCCAGGAAAGCCAATTTTAATCCTGAAAATGAGCCATGTGGGCGACCCAAGACCAAGGTGGATAATGATGAGCTGAAATCTGTAGTGGAATCGAAACCATCTCAATCTACGCATGCATTGGCAGCAAGGTTTGACGTTACTATTCCAACAATAACGGACTATTTGAAACAAATTGGCAAGGTAAAGAAGCTGGATAGATGGGTTCCACATGAATCAAACAAGCATCAAAAGAGAAATCGTCTCGAAGCTTGCCTTTCTTTGTGTCACTACATAAAGGTGAACCATTTCTACATCATATTGTTATGTGTGATGAAAAATGAATTCTTTTTGATAATTGCAAGCATTCGGCACAATGGTTGGATAAAGATGAAGTGCCGAACGAAACACAGTCCAAAACCAAATATTCATCAAAAAAAAAAAAAAAAAAACAAACTAATGTTGTCTGTTTGGTGGTCCAGCGCTGGTATTATCCACTACAGCTTCATGAAACCTGGTCAATCAATTACAGCAGATGTCTACTGCAACCAACTGGACAAAATGATGAGGATACTTGTGATTAAGCAGCCAAGATTGGTCAATAGAGACAGGCCAGTCCTCTTGCAAGACACTGCTGGACCACATGTCGCACAAGCAACATTGCTCAAACTACAGAAGCTGTACTTGGAAACTCTCTGTCATACACTGTATTCACCAGACCTTGTGCCAACTGACTACTGCTTCCTCCCAGGCTTTGGACCACTTTTTGCGAGGAAAAACATTCAATTCTCAACAAGCTGTAGAAAACACCTTTTGAGATTTCCTCACCACTTGCCCTCCAGGCTTCTTTGCTGCTGGCATAAGCAAGCCACTGTAAAGATGGCAAAACTGTGTCAATAGTTCAGGTGCATACTTTGATTAATTGTACTGCTTCTTGAATGAGACACAATACATTCTTGAATGAGATGAATACAACTTTTGATTGAAAATTGAACATTTCATATGTAATGACCTAATATTAAGTAAATTTATCACAGCTTCCAGATAAAAGATCAATGTACAAAAATGTATTGTTTTCAATTTATTAGCAACAAAAATGATAAAATGAAGTTTATAAGATGCCATTTAATCATAGCCTTAAAAGTCAAATGGATTAGAATGGATTAGAATAATGCTAATGAAAACTGTGTAACACCTCTACACAGAAAAAAATGAAAAGATAACAGTAAATGGAAAAATATATGCCCTATTCAAACATTCAAACACTCAAATTATTCTACAGATTCAATTCAATCCCAATCAAAATCCTCTCAAATTTTATGACTGTGCATATTTATGTATGTGTATTAAGAAACTAATTTTGAAATGTATATTGAAATGCAAAAGTTCAAGAATATGTAAGGCAATTTAGAAGCACAAATTTGAAATCCTTACACTACTGTATTTAAGGATATTATTAAGCTACAATATATAATATAGTGTGGTATTAGCACAAGAATATACAAATAGACTTAAGTCACAGAATAGAGCATCCAGAAACAGACTCCCAATATATGAACATTTGTTTAAGACAAAGTCAGGGCCGGTGCAGTGGCTAACACCTATAATCCTAGCACTCTGAGAGGCCGAAGTGGGTGGATCATTTGAGCTCAGGAGTTTGAGACCAGCCTGATCAAGAGTGAGACCCCTGGTTCCCAGTGTTAAGAATGAGTAATGGCACTGAGTCGAGCTGATGACGGAGTGATCACAGACACAGAGCAATTTTATACAGTTTATCACATAAAAGAAAGAATGAAAGCACAGAAGGAAGCTACACAAAGTGAAAACATGTTCCAGAGAGAGTGGAGCGGGTCAGTGTCCACAAATGGAGAAAGACCCCAAGGTCTGAGCACACGCTGCCGTTTATAACCTCACTAGTTTGTCCCGTCTTTCTCCAGGAAGGACTGGTGGTTGTTTCCTGCCTTTGGGGGTGATTGACAGGTTGGTGTTATATAACCAGTTACATAACAGGCTTACGTAACATAACAGGTTATATAACAGGGTAGGTTATATAACAGTTTCCTTACTATACATGTGTCTTCCCAGAATTCTTCATGAAGCTCAACCCATGCTATGCTAATTAGATGGTAATGAGCTCTAGGTCAGTTAATGGTTACTAGGAAGTTTTTACTATGTATGTTCCCACCAGGGAACAGTTTCCAGCCACAATTTGGTTCCTAGCTACAATTTGGTTCCTGCTCTTTGCCTTTAGCCACTTCCTTGCCACCTGTTTACCCTCCACCAGACCTAACAATAAGATATTAAAATTTAGAGAACCTGACTAAAGGGGATATAAGGAGGATTGATTTTTTTCTGATTTTTCAGTTTTATGTAAGTCTAAAATTATTTCAAAATAAAAAGTCTAAAAATAAATCATTAAAGAAGGTGTTTGTTATTTTCACTCTACAAAATTACAATTTTAAAATAAATACCATTGGTTTGATATATTTCAAATTAAAGATACTCCATCTTTTAGTTAGCAACTAGAACCTTGCTATCTACCAATGGGAGATGATTGAAAAATTTTTTATCAGGAAACTTACTAAGGCAATAACTTAGTCTTTATAATTTATAATACAAAAAGTTAATGGTATGTGTCTGAGAATACTTTCAAAGGAAGTTGAAAAATGTGGGTGTACTTGGGAGCAAAAGAAGCTGATAGGCTCTGAGAAGAAAGAGTAGACACAGAGTTAGAGTTCTGCTGTAGAGTCAGAGCATAAAGCTATGTTTTTCAGTCGCAACCACTTTTAAGTTTACAAATATGGAAAATAAAAAAGTCAATTAAAGCAAAATGTAGCAGGTGAGTCAGACAAATGAGAACATCTCTAATCTAAATATATTTTAAAAATTCCTTTAACAGTCTCCTTCACTTTATTCATGGATACTAGCATCTTAAATGGAATGTGCACTGGAGATTTATTAAATCACTCTTTATACCATTCAGAAAGAGATCAAAAACGCCAGGCGTTGGTAAAAATATAAAGCAACTAGAACTCTTACAAATCGCTGATTTGAGAATGTAAAATAATACAACCACTTTGGAAAACTGTTTGGCAGTTTATATTAGAGTTAAACATACGCTTGCCCTATGACCTGTCATTGCACCCTTAGGCATTTACCCTGGAGAAATAAGTGCATGCATGTTCCACCAATTAACTTGCACATGAATATTCATAGAAGCACTATTTGTAAGAGCCTCAAACTGGAAGGAAAAAAAAAAAGAACTCAAATGTCTAATAATAGGAAAATGAAATTGTATAAATGAATTTCATACAATGGAATATTCATATAGTACAATTGTATGCAGGAAATCAGCAATAAATAAAGATAAACAACCAAAACTTGCAGTGGCCTAGATAAATCTCGCAAATATTATACTGAGCCAAAGAAGCCAGATCAAAACAAAAATTGTTTAGAAATGGTGTAAAATACATCATTCTGCCTGATGAAATTCAAGAAAAAAAAATTAATTTATGGTGACGAAAATTTAGAATACTGGTTCACATTGAAGGGAAGTTCAGCTTCAATCAGAGAAAGTACAAAGGATTTTCTAGGTTTATGGAACTGTCCCTTGTGATCTGTGTGACAGAGAGGAACGTGTATTGTCATCCATCAAGTTGTATACTTAAAATTTGTGCATTTCACCGAATGTAAATTAAATTTCAATAGAGTACTGTTAACATGAATAAAAACCTGTGGAATTCTAGCCACAAGCTCTTTGCACCGACACTCACTCGCCCTTAAGAACAGTTAGCAAGCAAGACCCTTTACCACTTCACACACTCACCTAGTAAATTAAGGAAGTTCTACATTTACAAGAAGTTTCTGTCCATTGGAAAATTTACTATTATTTCTTTAAGAAATCCTGGCTTATGGGCTATCTGAAGAACTGACTGTAACGTAACCAAATCACCTCAATTCTTTATTGGAAGAAAGGGTTTGAAGAGCTATGCCTCTTTTCACAACTGGAAACGTACATTCCCCAAGTTGCTTTTAAACCTCCTCTGGCCCCCGTGTCAAGGACCCCTGTGGGTCTCCAGAACAAGTGCCCGACAAGGTGGGTTTCTGGGCAAAGTCAAAAACACAGGAGCTCCTCTCACTGAAATATTTGCCTAGAGATATTTCTGTGCCTGAGAATGAAATGCAAATTTGTTTCCAGTAGCCTGAGGTGGGATAGTGGTTTTTATGGTTTTGCTTCAGAACCTGATGAAAATTGGGAGTGAGTTCATCTCTTTTTATAAGGTTATTTGGTGAGATTTTCCAACATGATCTAATCTTGCCCTGGAAAATGAACTAAAAGGAGTTGACTGGTTATTAGGAATGAGTTCACTAGCCCCACTTAACAACTATCCAAGTGGATGTCTTCATGGAAGTCTCTAGGCTGCTTCTGTCCCAGCTGGGTTCAGGGACCTCCCCTTGACTTCAGAGGGACTTCCCAGTGCAGAACAGGGAAGAATCACATCCAAGGTCTTTCATATTTTAAGTGTGCTTGTCTTTCCATTACCTACTCCTACTTTCAGAGCTCTGTAATTTAACTTCCCAAATTAAGACCAGGTTACAAACCAATAACCTCTGCTCACTCTCAGACACAATCGATTGTACTGGAATTAAAAACACCAACACAATTTTTTAATTGAAATGACATAGGTGGGTTGTACTAATATTAAACCTTTCCAAAGCACACCTGATTAAAGTGAAAAGCAGTCATACTGGTCTAATAAAATTAACCAACTTCCATAGTTAAAGGGGAAAAAAAATGGAAGGAATCTGGCTGGATAATATTTTGCATGCTGATTAATAAGTTCACATTCAATAAGGTGAGCAAAGATCTTTTATGGATATTTTTACACTTGGTGTTTGTGTTTGCTAGTTAAATAAAGATTGACTTCAGTGCCCACATTCTTCATGAAATTAGATAAAATGAATGTTTAATAGTTCCTGGCTCCCAAAAAGTTTAGAAGTCATAAGAATAAATAATATTAAATGTTAAAAATAATATTAAGACAACAATAACAAAAACCTGATAAGTATTTACATAACTGTAAAAAAAAGGTTAAAAATGCTAAATAGATGGAGAATTAAGGAATAGTGAATTTAGAGTTTGTCAGAAAAGTCTTGCAGAAGAAGGTCAAGTTTTCAGCTGGGCACCGACAGAAAAAAGGAACTTTTGATTCTCAGGCCAGTTTCTTTCTCTGAGAAGAATATCTTTTAGGACCATGATTTTCAATGGGGTGCAATTTGCCATCCCCCACGCAGGGGACACTGACATTGTCTAAAGACATTTTTTGCTGTCAACAAAGAATTTTCAGGTCCAAAGTGTCAGTAGTCAAAAAAACACTGTTTAGGATAATTCAGAACTGCTCTATCCATAATGTAAGACACGTTCATTGGCTTTTACAGCTTAGTTGCCCAGGGACCTCAACAGGGAGGGAGCATTAAAAATAGTGCTTAAGACTTTTTAAGAGCAGAATGAAACAAATTTTTAAAAGAAAGCACAAATCTCAAAAACTGCACTTAACTCAAACCACCATTTCTCAAATTACATGCTAAAATATACTCAAAAGAGAGCCAAACTGAGGAAAAGATCTTCTCAACACAAAAGCCACATTTTTCCAAGTTTTTGGTAGTAGTAGATAATATACTTCTTTATTGATATGATAAGCCAAATTAATTACTCAGAATTTATTTTTAAATAATTCTGGTGTATGATCTAAAGATACTTATTGAGAGAGATGTTTTTGTTCTCTCCACTACCAAAAATGAAATATTATATATATTTAGTTATTGTTATGTAATATTTGTACCTGTTTATGGGGCACATGTGATATTTTGTTACATGCATAGAATGTGTAACAATAAAGTCAGGGTATTTGGTATATGTATTACCCCAAGCATTTATCATTTCTAAGTGCTGGGAACATTTCAAGTTCTTTCTTCTATCTATTTTGAAACATACAATATATTGTTGGTAACTATAGTCATCCTCCTCTATCATTGAGCATTAGAACTTATTCCTTCTATCTAACTGAATGTTTTGTACCCATTAACCCATCTCTCTTCATGCCCGCCCCCCCTACACCCACACCCTTCTCAGCCTCTGGTATTGTAAAGGAGAATTCTGTATGCACTTACTTAAGGGTATGTAGTAGGAAACAAAGAAGGAATGTAAAGTTCCATGTACTCAAAAATTCCCTAGCTGATAGGAATTATATCTTCTAAATACTAACATCCCTCAATTAGTATGGGTTGCCTAAGTTTTTCTACACTGAGATTTATTAATAGGTTAAATAATTTTTTTCTCTTAAAAATGTACCAGCTTCTACTAATGTTTAATCTATCTTCTATCATATGGATAGACAGAGTGATTTTATGCCCTCTTATTTTAAAGCTAGTATTTATTAAGCATTTACCAAATGCCTGGTTCTATGCTTTACATTGAGGTTCTCATTTATATACATGTACAAAAAAACAACTATGGAATAGATACCATTATTCTTAACTCCACTTTACCTCCATTCATATAGAGAAGAAAATTGACTTTTAAGGAGATGAAATAATTATTCCATTGTCAGGAAGTGGCATAACTTGGGCACAAATCCAGGGTAGCTTGACCAGAGAGTATACAATTTTAATAAAATGTACGTTAAATTATCTTACGATAAGCAGAGGTGATGTAATCAAATTTATTCTTAACTATATGGGATGTTGGTATAAGGTGGGAGAATTGCCCCATCAAGTTGCTAGCCTACAAATGTAAATAAACCCTGAAATGGCTGGACGTGGGGTTTGTGAGAGAAATCCCGGTGTTGAGGCTGCAAATACAAATGGAAAATAGCCAAGTACTTTAGAACTGGGTTAAAGTATTTGGTCTTCATTCATTACTATTTGCTTATACGGTGGAAATTCTTATATCCTTGAAGCATAACTGGAGTTACTTTTAGTCACTAAAACTCACATTATTATGAGCTTGGGCAAAAAACATCAGGCAATTGATTGTTTCCATGGACAGAAACCACCAGATGCATCCAATATCCACTAGGAAGTTCTGACAGGCCGTTTTCAGAATGTTTTGTGGTTCTTTGATTGGCTGTGTCTCACACTGACAAAACTCATTTCTGAGATCCACTGACTAATCCATCAAGACATTGATTGATGCATTCTCTTTTTCACCACTCATTCATTTGTTCACATGTGAAAACACACATGCATTCAATGGTTTATTCAAAAATTTAAGCTGAGAACTTACTGTCTGTCAGGCATTGTGTAGGTAATGGGAATAAAACAGAAAGAAAGATATGGCTCCTGACCTCAAAGAAGGTTATAGAGAGTAGAAGAGAGAAACTGAGTAAGGATATGAATACATTCATAAAATATTACAGATTAAGGAGAAAATAATGGAATTCTTTGATAGAGAGAAAAGGGGAGGGATCCTTCAGCAATCAAGGTCAAAGAAGGTATCTTGATGAGGTAATAGTTAAGTGAAACCAAAAGGATGAGAAAGGACCCAGCCAAGAAAAGAATGGGGAGAGGGAGACTCCAGACAGAAGTAACGTAGATGATAGACAGCAAGTGGGATGGGAGGCAGCGACCCAGGATAAGAATGGCATGAAATGAGGTGGAAGATGTAGGTGGGGATCACACTGATGATTTGGATCTTCTGTTATGTGGGGTTGAAAAAATATTTCAGCAAGGGAAAGTTACAATCTTATTTGCCTTTTTAAAAGAACATCCTGAGGTCTCTGTAGAAAACTTTATTAAAGTGAGCAAAAGTGAAATCAGATAGACTGATAGGAGATCATTGGAGTAGTCCAAGAAAAGATGATAGTGACTTGAACAAGGATAGAGAAAATGGAAATAAAGAAGAGTGGTATAATTTTAGATACATATTGACAAGATTTGCTCATGCGTTGTATGAAGAAAAGGAAGGAGTCGGAGTCGAGGATAATGCAAAGAATCTCTTTCATATACTAAAAAATGGGAAACTAAGGTCAAAGAGAAGGCAAGAATGTTTTGTAGGGTGGAGTGAGGGAGAGCACAAGAACTTCTTCAGTTATCCAAGTGGGACTGTTTGAAGACACATTTATGTAAAGAAGCCTGCAATACAATGGAAAGTTTTGGGGAGGATATATAAAGTTTGCAAATCAATCTCTAGACCAACTCTGTCCAACAGAACTTTCTGTGATGATGTAGATGTTCTATATCTGCACTGTCCAATACAGTGGCCACTAGCCACATGTGGCTATTAGGCACAGGAAATGTAGCTTAGTGCAACTGAGGAACTGACTTTTGGATTCAACTTTACTTCAATTAATTTAAATTTAAATAGCCAATAGTTTATTCAACAATATTTGTTCAACAATTCATTTGAATGGTTTTTGTATTCCCAAAATTTATATATTGAAGCCCTGACAACCCCCCACTGTGATGGTATTTGCAGATCAGGCCTTTGAGAGGTAATTAGGATTAGAGGAGGTCATAAGGACGGAGCCAAGGCCTGATGAGATTAGTGCCCTTGTATGAAGAGACACCAGAGAGAATGCTCCCTTCCTCTTTGCACCTAAACAAAGAAGAGGTCACATGAGCACACGGCAAGATGGCAGCCACTACAAGCCAAGAGAAGAGGCCTCAGGATGAAACCTTTCTTGACACTTTGACCTTGGGCTTCATAGTCTCCAGAACTGTGAGCAATAAATGTCTCTTGTTTAAGCCACCCAGTCTATGGCATTTTGTTACTGCAGCCCAAGCTGACTAATACAAGAACCCACTATTTTCCAGGCACTGCATATAGACAGTGGGACACTAATAGCATTAAAAGATACAAGTCCTTGCTGTCATAGAATGCACATAGAATGGTATTTGAAGCCATGAATGTGGATGAGATCCCCTACAAAGAAATTTTACATAGAAAAGAAAAAAGAAAAGAGGGGAAGAGATCATAAGAGGAAAAATATAAGAGAGGAAAGTGGCAGAGGGGAAGAGAGGAGAAAAGAGAAGAGAGAGGAGAAAGAGAAGAAAAGGCTTCAGAAAACTCCGAAGTTTAGAGTTCAAGGAAGTAAGGAAGAGCCAGCAAATGATCAGTCCACAGGTAGGACTATGATCCCAGGGGATGTCAAAGAGAAGAAAAGTGGGACTGAATGCCTAGATCAATTGCTGATGTGGGCTGGAGTAACTGGAAGGCAGAAAGTGTCCTTTGATTTGCCCATTGAGGTCATCAGTAACCTTGACAAGAGCAGTTTCAGTGGAGCTTGAGAATGGGCCCAGCCTAAAGTGGACTTGAAAATAAAAGGGTGGTGAAGAAGTAGAGGCACAGTGGCCACAATATCCTTTAGAAAAATATTGATGGAAAGGGAAACATGAAATGGTGGGGGATAAAATGGTATGGAATATTTACAGCGGATTTAAAAGAAATACTTAATTTTTATTTACCTGTAGGATGGAATCATGTTTGCATGCCAAAAAACATCCAGTAAAGACGGAGAGTTTGATTGATCATGCAGAAGAGAGAAGAAACAATTAAAGGACTGAGTCTTTGAGTAAGCAAAAGTAGAAGGATAAAACCTGCCTTTGATAGAAGCTGGGACATTTAAAAAATATATTTGTAGGGAGGAAGACAATAGAGGCAGATGTAGGCAAGATTGTAGGTTTGGTGGAGAAAGTGAGAAGAGGCAGTTTCCAATTAATGGCTTTTATCTCCTTCATGAAGTAGAGCAATTTAATAACTATTTTCGTGCTTTTCTGCTCCTGACTTCCCGGCATATAAACCTCATAGTAATCCATCAGCAACCATAGTATCATAAATTTAGGGTTGTTATAGCTGCAAAGAGAAAGAGTGAGTTAATATTTATTTTTTTATATCCAAAAATTGTTCATGAAATGCTCATTAAAAAAATAGACTTGAAAACCAAAGCTTGTGCTTTGAAAGATGCAAAAATTAGTGAGATAAGAATAGAAAGAAGAAGGAGCAGAAAGAGGGAGAAAAAGAAAGATGGTTGAGAAAGAACCTATGTGATTTGGGAAGTTTTTATTACAACCCAAAGGAAGCAGGATGAAGACTTCATGCCATTAATAATGACAGATGGGAACGACAGCAGAAGGAAACACCAGCTCTCTCCCTGGGCAATGAGAGAGAAAGGAGAGAAAGGGGGTCAGTAGAGACTGGGATCACAGAAAAAGACCTAGTGGGTGGGAGGGGAGGAGAGAGGCATACGAAAGTGAGCACAGTCTTTTATTAGTCCTGGGGAGGCTGGGAGTTCTGCCTAACACATGTGCTATGGGTTCTTTCGATCAGGCACTGGGTTAGATACAAGTACCAGGATCTAAGTTTAGATCAAATGGACTCACTAAGAAAGCTCAGAATTCACGTATTTACCAAGTAAAAGCAGTTAATGAGCCAGATGTAAAGCATGCTTGGTAAGTCTTTTAAAGGAAAGTGGATAAAAGACTCTAACAAAATAGTTACGGAAATGAGAAGACTTGTAGTGTGGCCAGTTCCTATTGAAGGACTGGGAGAATAATAAGGATAAATAACCAACCATCCAATTGAGGCAAAAAGAAAAAGCCATAATTGCCTGGGGTCTCAACTCCCTTCCAGGTTGCATACTGAAAGAGCCCAATATCCTGGTTCTAGTCCCACACTTTGTCCAGATGCTTAGGCATTCTTTCACGAAGATCCATAACAATTTAGTAGGGCATAGCACACCTCCACTCCATTCCTTTTCCGGAAGGTAAGTGAATTTCTAAATGGGGGGATCTGGCTAAAAGTTTGTTAGGGAGGGAGTAGATGGCAAAGTTTTTCAAAGAGTTAGGATTGAGCACTTGAATTTCTTCATTTCCATATCCTTGTAGACGTATTTCATTATTTAATGAAAAGAAGGCAATTTTCTTTCTATTTCTGTTTAACTCTGGTGCACTTGGCATTTGATTAGACATCCCTGGATACTGAATCACAGCTTTTCAGGGATTTGATGTTAACCACTAAAGGGCTAAGAAATGGTAGACTAATTACAATTATGCTCCTTAATCCTGGTATGAATGCTATAGATAAAGAGGAGGGAAGGAAAATAAGATCTAACTAATTGTTCAATGAATTCTTTTTGAAGAAAGGATGCAATATAGGTATTCTGTATGCACAAACCACTTAAGTAATTTTTTAAACCTCAATTATTTTCTAACTATTTCAATCAGAATGAAGTTTCCTGAGATGGCTCAAATATTCTCTAAACAAATCCCTTCATCATTCCCTTAATTTAAACTTCAGAATAATTTGTTATTAATAACTATTGTTCTCTAGAAAATTAATCTCTTTAATTATTGACATTGAGCTATAAGTTGCGAAATAGGAGGGAAGGAAATTTTAAGAGAGGGAGTAGACATAAACTTGTATAGGAAAGGAAATTATTATTAAACACAGATCTCATTTGACAAAGCATTTCAATTCTCCTTATTTGAAAATAATCCAGCCTTTTCTCTGATCTCTTTCAATTCTGTTGGAGTGGATTTCATACTTAAATTTGGATAAGGCAATTCCAGTGATAATTTTGTTCAAACTCTGATTTGGGAAGTTTTTATTACATTCTCCTGGGGAGAAAATAACTAGAGTATAAAAACTAGGTTTTTTTCACAAATCTTCCTTACTTACTTACTCTTAAAAGGACAATGAATGTTAGCCTTAGGCTCTGTCACTTAAGATGTTTAAAGAACCTTATGTAGGTTCCCTAGAGCAAGACCTTCAAAATCTTAGTCAAATGCCACATTCTCTCTATATATCAAGTTGACAGAAGACTTAGAATATATTACTAGATTTATTTACAGAGCAGAATCACCAAGTTGGACCAGTTTGTGATGAGAAACCAGGTGTCCAGCTACAGGAAAAACTATAGCCAAACACCTCTAATAAAAACAGAGTATTAAAAACAGAATAACAAAAACAGAAAGCATGGCTCATTCGTTGAAATATAGTGACCTCTACAAAGCCCCCTTTCCATCTGGAAGTCAACCATCTAGTTTGGACCAGGGTAACTAAATGAGAGCAATTTGATTTAAAAAAATCAATAGGGACTATATAAATGTTTCCTTTAAAAAAAGGCTGTCATATATCATGTCTGACAGTATGCTTGTCTATTTGTTTTTAAGGATTATAAAAGACTCTGTCCTTAATATTAAGCATATTTACATTGACCTGAGCGTGGGTCTCTTGAGTTCCAACTGCCTATGTTTCCTTTAATAACTCCAAAAAAGTTTATTGAACACCTACTTGGTGGGAAACACCACACAAGTTTTGGTGCTGTAAGGTACATCAGGATATATTACGAAGTGTATCCCCAGGAGCTAATAAGTAAACTGCATGAAATGCAACCACTTTAAGGCTAAGGTAAGTGCAAAAGTGGGAGGCATTCCGTTAGGTTTGCCTTCAGGAGGGTGACCCCTACGGGTAGAAACAAGAACTAAAACCTTCCGAATAAAGGAAACGGCAAGACCCAAGGGTGGAAAAGGTCAAGGAGAATTTACTGCATGGCTAGAATGAAGGCTTCATCCATTATCCAGGATTATGGATATCGAAGCTGGAAAGCTAGAGGAAAAAATAGTCAAGGGCTTTAAATGCTCCCCTCATTGAGGAATTTAAGAATTGTTTTTGTTTTTTATTTCTAACTGCAGTACTTTTCAGAGCTTCTAACATGCCAACATGCATTGTGACTCTCCAAGAAAAAAGTAGTATGCCACACTCTCATTTTTTTTCTCATAGAGTTATTAGTGTGATGTTCAAAGTGATCCTGCCTAGCTTTGACATTTACTTAGGAAAATCCTAATTTAGGGAATTTGAAACTGCTTCATAACATGATAGCATTAATATTTATTAACAGAATCAGAACAGCCTGAACAGTATTTTGGGTTTATACCTATTATGAATGATCTAAAAAATCACCAAATTTTAAATTGGAAGATAATTTAGTGTCCCTCTGGTGCTATCTGATAGTTGAACGGCCGCTAAGAAAATCATACCACTTAATTCTTTAGCCTCAGGTGACAGGGAACTCAATTGAAGGAACCAATTCCATTTTCAAACAGTTTATTATTTTGCATTCAAATTTGCTTTCTGCAGCCTTTTTTTTTTTTTTTTCTAGAGCAGTCACTAAAAGCCTAAACTTAGCTTAACCGAACATCCCTTTATGCTGTTTAAAACAATTAACCTCATTTCTCCCTGGTCTCTCTTTTCCTAATACTCCCAATTGTTGGTTACATGACAGGGTTTCCCAGCCCTCAGCAACCTAGTCATTCCCCCTTGTAGACTCCAGTTTGTTTGTCAGTATTTCTCTTGACTTGAGATAGTAGACATTGAGATAGTAACACAAAGAAAGGTCATTTGGGTTAACCTGGACTCAATATGAAGTCATGGTCCACTAAAATTAACTGAAATAATTTTTATATATATTTCTGTTCACCCCCATCTCCTCTACCCTCTCCCTGTTTTGCTAATTCTAGGGATTTACATTAAAGTTCATCTCATTACCATTGGCATAACCTTCTCTCTCTCCCTCTCTTTTTTTTTTTTTTGTCATAAACTTTTTGATCTTGATTCTGCAACCCTCCCAGTTTCAAGTCATCTTTGATTTGATCAGCAGTCATTACCTGAGACTGGAACAAGTATTAGACCAAAAAGGACTAAATGCAAAGCCCTGAAACTAGAAGCAGACACTACTGTCCAAACTGCAGTTAATCCACTGATCACTCAAATGTAATTTACCTACCAAGAGTGACCACATAGCCTTCATGAGAAACCGAGGCTCACTCAAATCCACTTACACTACAGCTGCCCCATGGGGAAGAGCAAAGGAAGATAAAGCTCATTATGTAAATGCATCTTGTTAGCTCCTTGACATCACTCCGCTATCAATAGGTCTCAGAGTTCACCTTTTCCTTTTTGAAAGCTAGCACATCTATCAGTATAATTGTAACTTTCCTTCTATTCTCCAAAATTTGGCAAAGTTTACTGCCAGTATTTCTGCTGTCTTTCCTCCATGTTCTCTTAATATTCTGGGTCTTTCCTCACTTGGAACAACCATGTCATTATTCCTACTCCGAATGACAATTTTTTCTTTGTGTTGGAGCAGGAGACTTTAGTCAAGCACCATCATTGAATCTAATACTACTCACTCCAAAGAAAAATAAAGGTTCTTTCTGTTATTTGTCCTGCTCTGAAACAGGATTTCTCAACCTCAACACTATTGACATTTTGAATCAGATGATTCTTTCTTATGGGGGGACTATGTAAGATGTTTAGAATATTCCTGCCCTCTACCTACTAGATACCAGTAGCAACATGATGAATACAAAAGAACAGAAATGTATTTTTACTGATACACATTTCAATCTCATATACGGCTTTCAAAGATCACATAGTCTACAAAAATAACTGCTTGAATTCCCTAACTCTCTCTTCTACAACCAACCTTCTCCATTTTCCCCCTTTTCAATCCCAAAGCATTTTTTCTTGGTGTTTCTCTTTCCCATGAGAAAGGTCAACTTTTTCCTACCGATATAAAATGTCCCAATGACACCAACATGAAAAAGAATTCAAGAGAAATGGCCACACACCCAGTCATTTTCTTTGGGGAGATCTCGATTGGAGTGTCTATTGCCCCCTGGTGGCAAGGCAACCTATTTTTTTCTGCTTTTATTGCGGACTGATACTTAGGGGGCTAGGAATTCTATCCAAGGCTGTTATCTATCAGTTCTGTCAAGGAGCCAGCAGGAGGATGTCATGTATTTTTTTTTCCCCCTAGGAAAAAACTTTGGGCCACAGTGAAGTGAGGCATTACTTATTTTGGCGAATGGTCTCATTGATTTTCTTCAGTTAGAGAGGTGTCATGTTTGACATGTTTGTGTCTTTTGAAGCAAGAATAAGTTAGGTCAGGTTTTGATCCAATGTCCATGTTCTCATTTTTTAATTACAAAGTTAAAATTCAAAAACACTCATGGGAACAGACAGCGCCCTTGCTCACCACATTTTAGGTATTACCTCAGAGACTTCAACATGTTTACGGGTTTCATTAGGTCAACTTTACTCTCTTTCTTTAAAAAACAAAACAAAACAAAACAAAACCCCACAGAGGTCTAGGAAATCGGCATTTTAACGAGGCCAGTGTTCCAATTGTGTAAAGCGGAGCCTACACTATTAGATTCAGCGAAAAATTCCTTGAGAACTGACAGCACAAGGACCCTGGTGCTACTATGCAACCGGGATTCTGCTCCTGAAATAAAACCTGACATCTGTATATTGATAGGTTAAAGTGGGAGGAAAAAATGCTTGCTTTGTAAGATTTTAATTTTTACAGCTTCTAGTTATTTTAACATAAACTTGGCAAAAGCAAGAAAATTAAAACATAAGAGAAAACAACCTGGCTAAATTAAATATATTGGTCTGGGTCAGTGAGAGTTTCGATGCCTGCCAAAATTGATTTTCAGCAACATGTAGCATGTTCAGTGAAGAAAGGGTGGTGTTATTTAATGGATTTAACACTATTTTAAAGTTGTTTAAAGTTTATTCCAGATAGACTATGAGACTTGGGAGCATAATTTTGATTCCTTGATCTATAAACAAAGCCCCTGAGCCTTAAATCTATTATGTCCAAGGCTCTACGTTAGGCACTAGAAAGTAACCTCAACTGCCACCCCTCCCTTCAAGTTATAACAAAAGTTCTCATAATAAATGACAAGTGCTTCTCTTCAGGGAGTAAGTTCTTCTTCCAAATAAGTCCATCCCATTGGGCGATGGCCTAAGAGGTGAACTTTGCATTGACCTAAGAGGGTTAATTCACTATAATTCTACATTGGGCAACATAGAAGAAAGATGGTGGATAAATCCAAATGATGAATATGATTATGAACCAGATCAGAACTATACAAACATGCCCCTTTCACAAAGGCAGAGTTTTGATGTATCAATCCCCATATCCTTCTTTGCCAGAGGATAATTCAAAGAATACTGACACTAGAAGCCTTTGATTGCATGTGTATGAGGCCTTGGTCTTCAAATCCCTTAAATAAATGTCACACCCTTGCACATGTGTTGGCTGGCTTCAAGGCACTGATCTCTACTAAATGTCAAGGTAGAATGGAGATCCCACCCTGCAAGGTGCATTGGAACTCCCGTAAACCACTTGCCTCATTCAGGCTCTGGGGTTTAGAGGAAAACCAGCAAACTTCAAAGCAGGACAGCTCTATCCTCTGATGTCTATGTTTGAGGTGGGGCACCAATGCTCTAGAGAATTATTTTGTGTAACTTTTATGGCCTGGGAGTATTCTTTACAAGCGCCTCTCCCACCCCCAGGCAGAGGCAGGTTCACACACTAAGCAGTTGCTCTACTCAGTCTTCTGTCTTTCCCTCTACATCTTCTGGGCATATTTAGGTTGTAGGAGCAATAGGACCAAGAGTTACGTAGATTGGAAACGATGAGATCCAGGGGTGAAGACTTCAAGTAAATGCTGAAGAAATGAATACCTGAAGATCCTGAACAGCATCTGTCTTTAAACAGCAGCCTATTCAGGAACGAAGGTGTTGAGTTCAGGGGACTAATTTGACATTTGTAAGGTTATCAAGCAAGAATTGAGTCCATTTTTGGTACCACTTTTTGTAGAAACCGGTCCAAAATAAATACACAGCACAGCTGTGGTGCGGAAAGCCTCCTGTGTAAATTATTTTCATGTGTGTGGCTTTTTTAAAATGAATTTCCATCAATCTTTCCATGGGTTTTGGTCCATGTTAGTCCTGACTATAACTGTATTTTTCCAAAAAGTTAAGGGAGGTGACTATCTATCAGGGACCATCTCTATTATAGCCTTTTTTTTTTTTTTCAGGTTGGGTTTGAGGCTGGCCACATATTTACTCAATGCTCTTAATATACTACAGAAGTTGGTTTGGTTTGAAGCAATGCAAATGATTACATTGGGGTAGCTTCCCACCTCCCTCGCCCTATCTCCCTCCGCTTCCCCTCCTCCACTCAGAATTCTTGGCTTCACTATTTTTAGTTCACAGGGCAGCTCTGGCTTCTCCCACCCACCATTGCTCCAATTTGAAACACATGCGGGGGAAAGAGAGGAAGGGGAGTTTGTGGGAGGAGAGGTGGAAGAACCACACCCATCGTGAAGCCACCATCCCATCCTGTTTGAATGTGGTTAAACACCCAGAAAGAGAGAGAGAGTTTGCTGGGACTCATTTCAATACATCCATGTTCCCTGGTCCAACTCCACTTTGGTTTCTTATTGTCTGACTCATTCTGACTTTGGCATAAATCAGTTTCTTGATCATGATGGAGGAAAACCAATAAAGGGAAATGCCTCGAGCCATAACCTCTAATGCTTGAAAATAAAGAGGCGAGGAGGGGGAAAAATAAAACCTTCTTCTCCTCATTTTCTCAGGAGTTATCACACTCTGAAAGTCCTGCACCTGGCCCTATTAAAAGCTAATCCCTGAAGGTTGTACCTCATAGTAAACACCACACACATACACAGGAAGAGGGAAGACAATCTGCGCTTTAAGGCCACTTAAACATTTTTCTGGAGGGTGAGAAGGTAAGAGATCACAAAGAAAGAAAAAGAAAAGCTGAAATAGGATTTTGGCAAACTCCCCCTTCTATAGGCTGCCCATAGGCAAAAGTTGGGATGTGCCAATTTTGTTTAAGTAAAAATGACTCAGAGTAAATGTTAGGACTGTACGTTTAGTGGCGTCTTTTTATCTTTTGCAAAGAACACTACAACAGTCTCTTGCACTGCCTCTGTGTTATGTGAATTCAGCGGTTGCTTTGGCTTCTTTCCTATCTTTTGTTTCACTGACATTTTGAGGTTTTATACCTATGTCTGCGACTGACTTTTCCTGCATATAAATAAGTGGCTGGAGTAACAATCATTTGTAGAAAAGCTGATAGATAAAAAACAAATAATTGTTTACCATTAGCTGCCATGGATGGCAGGTAAAAACTGGGGAAGGCGTATATGCTTGACTTCCAAATGAAAGGTAGAAATCTGGGGCCTAGAAGACCTGGCTTTAAATGCCGATTCGTCCCATTTCTAGCTCTGTAACTTTGGGCAAGTTATTTAAAAGATCTTCTAAGACCCAGTTTCCTCACATATGAAATGGTACAGATAAGAGTGGTGTAAGAATTAAATTATATACAACATGCAAAACCTTCAGCACAGCACAAGGGACATAAATGAGGGCTAATAAAGTTTTTTATAAGACTTTTCAAAAAAACTGACATCAATTCAGAGGGAAATTCAATCATGAAACTCTAAACAGGTTGTGAACCATTTCTCCAATCCTATTTTTTAAGAATCCAGATCCAGAACTCAATTTAGCCATGTAGCGATGGTATAAATTTCCACCATTTTTGAATGCTCCAGTCATTCAAAATCTGCTGTGCAAAACAAAGTCTCATAAATATTCATGACCGCTGCTGTCATTATATTTCAGACCACTGTTTAGGAGAGGACAAAGTTGTTATAAACATATAGCCAATCAATTAACTTCATCCAAGAACAAGAATGATAAAAATATCATGTGAATGTCTGTTTATCAGGATCTGCTGTTGAAATAAAGAGCCCTCCAATGGAGTTTGGATGGCTTCCAACAGGAAGACCAGGTCAGTCCTCAAAAACGGCCAACCACAAGGGAGTTTCCAAAGTTGATTGATAACAGCTGATCACACATCCTACCCATCTATGCCCTTCTTCCCCTACCCACACACACAACAAAAAAAGAAAGGACAAGGAGGCTCAGATGCAAACTGTTTCACTGGACATACCTTATGACCAGTCCATTGTGCTGTCTTCCCCAGTTCTCCAAGGCCCATTTGGAATGTTGGGTTCCTTAACCTTCCGAGCACACTCTAGATGCAAAATCAAGAAGCCTTTCTCTTAGGAGAAAGCAACGAACTGAATCCTAATCTTCAATTTAGTTTCATTTGTCTCTGAAAAGTCTGTAACATTTGCTTGTGGTTTGTAAAAGCAGGAACAATAATATATTGTCCCTATTTTTATCTGCTGAGCAAAGAAAATCATCTTCAGGAAAAGCTAAATTTGTAGGGCCACTTTCATCAGTACTATTTTTAAGAAAATCTGATATTTCAGACTCATTTATAAAAATCATAATATTCTGGCCCTGAAGGTACGGGTTCAGGCTGTGATAGACACCTGATCATAACCCCATCCTATTTGCACATTTGGCTGTTTCCTTCAATATTAAATCAAGACTAAGAGGTATTTCTTTTAGTCATTCATTCATTCATTCATTTAAGATTTGGGGTCTTGCTATGTTACCCAGGCTGTATGCAAAATGCTGGGCTCAAGAGAGCCCCTGGCCTCAGCTCCCCAAGTAGCTGGGACTACAGGTACATACTACCATGCTGGGTTAAGAGGCACATTACTGAAAGGGGTGGATTGATCAGAAATCACATACAGCTTTTGTTTCAGTTTAGTTTGTACAGATAATCAATGTGTCTTACTTGATTCACACGTCATCAGTGCCTGCCAGGATATATATCAATCTATATCATCCCTCTTCAGAAGAATTTCATAGGAATAATTTTAAAATCCCTTCTCCAATAAAATGGATTTTTACTGCAACATTTTGCCCTTGTGTATTTACCACACACGTGCAAACAGTTGACCCGACCCTGCATATTTGAGCAAGCCCACGTGCTCATTGCCACTCCATGTGTGTGCCATTGGTTTGTTATGTCCAGTTGATAAAATAATCCTTTCTACCAGCTGCTTTTTGGGATAAATCACCAGTGATCTTCTTATCACACTGAACTTTGATTTTGAAAGACTGGCCTAACCTAAGGAATTACGGAAGTTTTCCTCTTACTATTTACAAGTTTAATAGCAATACCAATTAATTGCCTTTTAACTTATTGTTACTTTATATTGTACATATTTCTGCATTATTTGAAAATTTTAAAGTATGTAATATTATGTATTATTTAATAGAAATATGTAAAATTATTACAAACACTATTATTACATGATCTACATATTATATAAAAATATATAAAGTATCAATGAGGTGTGTATGTATATATGTTGGAGCTAATTGGGAGAGGAGGAGTCCAGCTAGTTTACTTTCTGCTTATGATCTCTTGCAGATTGATTAAAGTGAGGGTGATTCACTGTTTTCATCTGTAAAATGAGGATGGTAACTGGGAACCTTGTTATTAGGATTAGCAAAGGTCAAACAGGGTATAGTTCTGGTTTTTGTTGTGCATCCAGTGGTTGATATTATTATTACTGGTATATAAACCTCATTGCTTTTAGTGTCTTCTTATTTCCTAATGGCCTTCTGTACAGTGATTAATTTTTAAAGTCAATGTAAAACTTGCTAGTTCATTATTTAAAACTTTACAGTAAGGACTCTTGTCAATTGTTTGCCAGCTTTCCTTTGCTCTATAATTCTCCAAAGACTGCTAACAACTACTGAATGATCCAGCCTACAGATCTGGTCAGCAGCTTTGGATATAATTTTTCTTGGACAAAAAAGCCTTTGTTTTTATTTGTTTTTCTGTCTGGTACATAAATTGTATGTATAAAAGCTATTCAACCTTGGAAAAGTTTTTAAATACACACCTGTCCTACATTAAATTGAAAACAAGAAAAATGAACAAAAATACCTATCAATTAATTTCTAAATTGCCATCTTCTAATAATATTCACTAATAAAATCTGTTTGCCCCATGTCTCAGAATGAATTTGCCCAATTGGTGTTTTTGTTAATGTCCAGAGAGCTTAGTCAGTATCAATCTTTCATCAATACTTCTCTAATACGATCACATTCTAAGGTTTATTTTCATGACTAGCATTAGACCTTAGCATATAGTTCAAATAACTTAAAGTGTTCTCTAAAATATATCATTAGGTGAAAGATTTTGAGGAAACAATTAATTAGATGGAATTCCTTGGCAGGTGGCTGCATTTCTCTGCTGAAGGATATGCAGTAGCATGTCCAGATGAATGAATAAGATTCACTCAATAGGTAGGAGTTTGTGCACAATTTGATGCTTAATTTAAAAAGCAACAATTAAACTGTGGATGTGTCTAGAGCTTTGATATGCATTAACTTTGGGAAAAAGGACAAAAATACTTATAAATTTCAAGAGACAAGGAAAAAACAATCAGAATAGTAGAATAATAGTATAACAGGACAATGGAGATCCCATCTAGAAAAAAAAAAAAAAAGGATGATAATGGTCCCTAATAGAAAGCTTAGAGGAAAGAACCTCAGATATAGATAATTGTCATAATTGCATGATTATATCAATAGGCATTTTCAAATGAGTCAAATCCTTTTTAAGGTGCCAAATTATTTTTGTGGTGGTTTTATTTTTTATTTGCAGTGTAATTATCATCTAAGCACAGCTGTAAGTATTTGTAGGGAAAATGGATATTCTGCATAATGTAACACATCCTCCTTTTTATAAGTTTCTTTAAATGTGAGAATAAAGTACAAATTGTGGATCAAAATCTATACTCAGACTCTTAGGAGGAAGTGTTCACGAAAGTCAGACTACACTTCATATATTAAAAGGAGAATTCGGTTCCCAAGATTATACTCATTGTCTAGAGCAGACATTAACCCATATTTACCCTTTGGCAAGTTTTTTTTTTAGCAGATTTGAATTTACACTTATAATTTGTTCCTTCCAAGTCCTTTCTCTTTCTCATGCACACACACACACACACACACACATACACACATACACGTAAATACATATATGTTCCTCTATAATGCACTTATGAGTTTGTTTTGGTGCTTAAAATTGTTAAATAATACCTATTAATAATGTTTTGTATAAAAGTCTTCAATTTCTCCATGTATTAACTATAAGTTATAACCCCAGAGATACCATTTATTTTCTTTTGGCAGATGACAACAATTAATAAAGATCAAAATTATTCCAATGTTAATTATTTTTTACATGACACAAAACCCAACATATTGCATGGATCAACTGGGTCTTCTGCACAGTAAAGTAGCATTTTCCAGAATCTGCTCTAACTTCCAGACTGCATTAAATGTTACCCACATAGAGCTAAAAAGTAGTTGTGTTCCTAATGGAGTGGAATTTAAAAACAGAGAAGACCAAAGTACATGGTTAATGTATCTTCCAATTCTAGAAAGAAAGAAAGCAAGCAAGCAAGCAAGAAAGAAAAGAAGGGAGGGAGGGAGGGAGAAAAGAAGGAAGGAAGGAAAGAAGGAAGGAAGGAAGGAAGGAAGGAAGGAAGGGAGGGGGAAGGAGAAGAAAGAAAGAAAGAAAGGGAGGGAGGGAGGAAGAGAGGAAGACAAAGAAATTGAACCTATTAGTTTTCACTTCTGAGCTTATGTGGCGGTCCTTCTTTATTATTCCCTTGGGAAAATAAGGGTGATTTGATTCTCACATTTTCACTCAGGCAATTTCAGTTCTCATCAGATCGATGTGAAAGACTTTCTAGCAGGAAAACCTTCTGCTGGATGAGATCTGTTCTCCTCCAAAATACACTCATACACACATAGCCATGAACCTCTAGCACTGGAAAGATTGCAAACAAATAATTCCAGGTAAGATATAAATAAATAAACCATAGTTTGCTTAAATATATTCTTTTTTTCTCACTTTCCCTACACACATTTGCAAGGGCCCTGTGCTTGTTCTCTGAATGGGCTTTTATCCAAAGGAGTTAGGCAGTAAAGATAAAAGTAGATAAACTACATTTGAGTGCAAATGTTTAAAACAAGAGTTGTGGGTTGAGCCTCAGAAATCTTCTAACCTTAGCAGGTAGCAGCAACAAGTTTGTTTATATCAAACCTGAGACCAAGGCACAGGAAAGTAAAGCATCTTTAATAAGTTAAGTTCCACATAAGCCTAAGGACACAGTGCTGTGCCCTATACGTGTTCTTTCCCAAACTCACTAATCCATATTATCTGACACAGAAAATTGCTCTAAAGTAATGAAAAGTCTAAATGATGAAAACTTTCATAAATGCAGTTTTGTTATTTTTTAAGTACTAGTAATAATTAAATTTAAATAACCAAAAAAAAATTGCCTAGTAATTACCCTAATTTAGGTAAGAGTAGTTCCTAATTATTCTAATATGTAAAGTGGTACCTCAAAGTACATGAATCTGCTTGAGAACAGTTTGTTCTCTTTTCCTGGCTTATTAACCCTTGAAGCCTATTTCATTCATTCTTTCAATTAAAAAATAAAATTAATGGAAAGCCAATTTCTTACTAGATATTAGAGGCAGAGAGACAAAAAATGGCTTCTCTAACCTTCTCTTCTGTATTCCCACTTTAATTCATGGTAATTTAAAACCTTTCAAAGCTCAATTGTCACACCTTTCACACGTGAATCATTTGAATGTAAGAAGTTGGCTACATCTTCCAAATTGAGCAGTAGATTCTGAGGCACAAAGTAGAAGTAAACACAAGACAAGTGTTGGCTCTTTGGTGTTGGTCCCTAAGTCTCTTCTACTTCTGTGCATCAACCACTTTTTGAAAACGAATCCACCAGCCTAGAAGTATCTGAGACATTGCTATAGTGTTATGAATTCATGCATTTACTTATTCAACAAATATTTGTGAAGTACCTACCACGATCCCAGTGCTAGTTAGACAATGGGATTTTTAAAAGAATAAGTATTTAATAGAGAGAGAGAGTGTGTGTGTGTGTAGAGTGGCAGTGTATGCAGACAGGTAAGCCCTGCCTGTTAAGTACATGTACAGAGGTATTTCAGGGGCTCAACAATGGTAGCTATAATTCTCAGAATTAACCATGCCAAGTTTTCCTATAGGAACCACCTATGATATATTTTGGGGCCATGCCTTCATCTCTAGTTTACCATTCACCCAACTGGAGAGGTTTGTAGGGATGAATGATATAGAAACCACTTTTTTTTATTATTTATTTTGACTCATAAATGAGACAAGAGAACAAGGACAAAACCAGGAGGGCCCAACCCTTCTAAGTAACATATTAGGAGTTGACTTTCCACTTGGCCTACCCTAAGTAAACTCTTCATGGGTGAATTCTGAGACCTGATCTCTCCTCAACCTTAATCTCTGAAAAGCAATAAGTCCTGTTCCTACATGAGACATTATACTAGAGAATAAAAGATCATCAGTACATCCCTGGTAGGGAAGCAGGAATTAGGAAAAACCCTAAGTCCAAGGTCATGCTATCAGGTCAACTAATAGATCCTCCCTGGAAGGAACACTGATGGGAGATGACATGCCTGTTGGTGGAAATGGCCTTTGAGGAGGATGAAATTCTTTGCAAGTGTTAGAAAACCTCTACACAACAAGCATGTGCTTATGCCCCAGGGTGAAGCATACCATCGATGAACTGAAATACAACTTCTATTCCATAACACCATTAATAATTTCTACCATAAAACCTCTGTAATTCAGGGACTCTTTGACTTGGAGCAGACGAAATTTAAAGGAAACATTTCCAAAGCCAAAATGAATCATGATAGACATTTTTTTGGCCAGTGAAAGGAGTAAGTCTGTTAAAAATAAATGGCCTAGGGAATATTTTTTCATGATAATCAGTTGCATAAGTTAAATAGAGTTTAATGTTATTTTGTAAGCCTAAAGAATAAAATCATCTGTCACGTGGAGAGTGGAGAGTATCATCGAGAGATGTTAACGGAGAAGTTATTCATTTGCTTTCAAATCTACTTAGATAAACAGAACTTTTTCCAAAGCCAAAGAAAAATGCTATTTTTTCTTTACATTAGAAAAATGGTTCTATCCAACTTGTTCTCAGAAAAGTTTTCCACTTGTTAAAGACTTGGGCAATTGGGGAATCTCTCTTTGCAGTGGGAAAGCACACAGACTTTCAGAGTGGGTTAAAAAATAAATCAATGCCAATTGGTGATTTCTAGGATGATAGAGAACATATAAATGAACACAAATAGTGAGCTGGTGGGGGTGGAGCAAATATAGTTTTTACTAGGCTGCAAACATACATTTCACTTGACTCATCAACAACATAGTAGAATGAGGACCCAAGGCATAAAGCTTGGGAAATGAAGGATTGAGAAAGATTAGGATGTGAAGTAATGAAGCCTGAGGGGTCTTGCCTTATGTTGTTGACCTATGGATAGTTCGGAGTGGGGGTAATGAGTACTCTTGACTCCATGGTGTTAGTATAAACAATTCCCTGGGCTCAAGTATCAGCCATTTAAATAAATTTAGGAGATGGAGGAAGTGATGTTTATGGGCTAGAAGTCTGGACTCCTTTTTTAAACAATCAAGGGTACACAGATCACAAAATGGAAATTTGATATAATGGGAACAACACAAGAGGAAATGACACAGGCTAAACTTTAGGGAATGGGTTAGAAATCCCGAAAACTAGTTCTGAGAAAGAAAGAAAAAAAAAAGAGAGAGAGAGAACTCGATCCATTTGATACCAAATTGACAAGTCTAACCTTAAAAAGTAGGTATACCATTGTTTACCTGAGGTTGCCAAAAATTTATTTCTTTGGAAGACACTTTTACTTTGCAAAGTTACAATCAATTTTCATTTATCTGTACGAATAATTGGAAGTTGTATTGAAAATTTGTCCTATTAAGGCAATTTTTTTAAAACCACTTACCTTTTAAATATTATAATATTATGTTTATATGTTTATTATATCTTATTAAATCCGGTATCACAATTATTGATAGTGTAAGAGAAGAGTGTGTAAATATCCCTAGCATCAAGAGTAACTAGGATAAGATTTCAAACATATTGTTATTAGTTTCCTAAGTGAATAAATGAAAAAGATGGATGGAAACAAGTGAGTAGGTTTGAATAAGATCTAATAGTTTTAGAGGGTGGGAAATGGAGGACTAGAGGCAGCCTGCCAGCTCGCTGCTCCCAAGGACAGAAAGGAAAGTTGCAGGCAATTGCCTACATACGGATCTCTCTTCCCAGAAGCAGCATTGTTAATTCACAGAGAAGCAACATGGGACACTCAGTGTGGAAAAAAAGGTGACAGGGTGATACATATAAAAAGATTAGAAATTGCAAGGAGAACAATAGGAAAACAGAATGCAGGAGCACTGTGTTTGGCCTGCTGGTGCAGTGCAGACTAAACTGCCAGACAGCACCCACCAGCCCCACAGACCTCCTACCTTCTCAGACAGGGACATGCCTGGAGTCTGTACAGAGCTGTTGTACTAGACAACAGGTGCTGTAGGGATCAGGCAACAGCTAAAACCATCCTGAACTCTTAAGTGCACCATGCTAGGTCTACACCAAGCGAGGGAGAGAGTGACTTGACTTGTGGCTTCCCTGAGCCCTATCCTGGAAATTAAAGCCAGGGACTTTACCCCTAGAGTGAAGTAGGACCTGGGCGTGGGAATTGACTTGACAGCAGCAGGCCCTGATCTGAGAGGCTCTGGGTGACCAATTTGGGGTGTCCTGGGAGGGGGGCATTGAGAGCTGTGACCTCTGCATGTCTGACATGGCATCCATGGGACCCTGGTGCCTAGGAAGCAGCCTGCAGCTTGTTCAGCCCTGAATCCACCCTCTAGGCCCCAGCCACCTCCTGCCTGCCTGGCCCTGACCCCATACCCCAGGTCAGGTTGGCCGCCATCTACACAGCCCTGCTTCTGGCTTGGAGCCTCTGCGCTGAGGCTTTGCTTCCAGCTCCACCCCAGTCCCAGCTCAGATACTCTCACGTAGAACCACGGTGGGCTCCAAACGGAGAGGTCTGGGGTTGCCATTTAGGCAGGCTTTGAGAGGAGCATGGAGTGCCCTGTGATCCCTGGGCTGCCAGAGTCAACAGCCTGCCTAACTTGGCATTAGCAGGACCCTGATGCCTGCAGAGCAGCCAGTTGCTTGCTTGCCCTCCAGGTCCTGACTGCCTCCTGCCTACTTGGCCTCGACCCCGCGCTCCAGGTCAGATTGCCTGCCATCTGCACAGCCCTGCTTTTGGCTCAGAGGCCTTGCTCAGATGTTCTGCTTGGGGCTCCTTCCTAATCCCAGCTCTGAGGCTCTCAAGCAGGAGCCTGAGGCTCCACCCTTGTGCATCCAGAAATCCTGCCAGGCCCAAGACATCATCCCCGAGTCTCCAGCACTGCACCTGGACACCAAGATTCCATCCCAAAGCCTCCAACACCAAACCAGGGCTGGAAGAGCTGCTCAAAGGTCCAATGCCCTGCCAGGGACCTCCTAGCCTTGAGCCGCCAGCACACCATGACCTGCTTTGAGCAGTCATCCACAACCCAGGAAACTATGACAACCTTATCCGGCTGCTATGGTTACCTCTGTGGGGAGACCCTGGGCAGAGCAATCCCCACAACAACAGCCTCAGTGAAGAGAGTCTCATCCAGTTCCCAACTTGAACATCTTACAACTTTCTGGAGAGTTTCCACCAAGGAATAGTAGTCTTGAAAACCTACTAAACTGAAACTCAGAAAACAGGATTCAGATGAGAAGAAACCATCAAAAGAACCCCGGCAACATGAAAAATAAAAACAGATCAACACCCCCAAGGGATCACAGTAATGAACTCCAAATAAAAGAAACGTGTTGAAATGACAGTAATGGAATTCAGAATATGGATGACAAATACGATGAATGAAATTGAAGAGAAAGTTAAAAACCAACAAAAAGAAGCCCAAAAAATATTTCAGAAGTTAATGAAAAGTCACTAAAGAGCTTGACAAAATTAGGAAGGTTATAACAGAGCTTAAAGAAATGAAAGAGTCTTTCAGGGATTTTCAAAATGCAGCAGAAAATTTCAGCAACAGATTAAACCAAGGAGAAGAAAGAATCTCAGAGCTTGAACACAAGGATCTCGAACTAACCCAATCATTTAAAGAGGCAGAGAAGAGAACAATGGCAGAGCAATCACGTAGAGAGATATGGGACTATGCAAAGGGAACAAACATATGAATTATAGGTATCCCTGAGGGAGAAGAAAAAGTGCTGAAAGTATGGAAAATCTATTTGAGGCAATTACTGTGGAAAACTTCCCCAGTATTGCTAGAGATCCAGAGATCCAGATACAAGATGGTCATAGAATTCTGGGAAGACCCACAGCTGGAGCCCTGATTCTGACTCCTTAGAGAAGCTGAGCTGTGGAGCATTTTTTCACCAAGGGAGGTTGCTTGAACCTTCTTTTCGGGAGCAGGATTTTTACTAGCTCAGTGTTAACTTTTAGGTTCTCCTTGAGCAATCACAAGTTGAAGAACCACTTGGTCTTATAATGTACCTCTACTGACACTCAAAGTGAGCCTTCTTTAAGGTTTACTGTATCACTCTTCTGCTTCCCAGCACCAAAAATAAAATCCAAGAGTCTTGCTATGACTGTAACACCCTATGTGCAAAGGCCCCTCATTCATCCCTGTCACCTCCTCTGATGTCACTGTGCTCTTCTCCTCCCCATTTCAGCCACACTGGTCTGCTAAATGGTCATTGAAATCACAGAGGGCCCCATTTGCAGTTTCTGTTTCCTTTCTATGCTTACATCTGACTTCCCCTAGATCTTTGAACAGCTCCTCCTCCATGGACCTCAACTAAGTTTACATATCTATGTTTCTTAGAAACCATTAAGGAGTAACTGGCAAGAGAAAGAGATCCACAACTGGCAGACCTATCTGTGTTTTATCTTCATGGGTTTATCTATTTTGGATATTTCACCTATGGAATCATACATCATGAGACCTTTTGTGTCTAACTTCTTCCACTTAGCACAATGTTTTGGAGGTCTATCCACATTATAGCATGTACTAGAACTTCATCTTATTTTGTAACTTAATAATATTTCATTATATGTCTTTTGTTTATCCACCCAACAGTTGATGGATATTTGGGCTGTTTCCACCTTTTAGCTATTGTGAATCATGCTGCTATGAACATGCACATACATGTATTTGTTTGAGTATCTGTTTTCAATTTTTTTCAGTATGTACCTAGCAGTGGAATTGTGGGGTCCTATGGTAATTCTATGTTTAACTTTTTGAGGAACTGCCAAACTTTTTCACAGTGGCTGAAACATTTTGCATTCCCACCAGCAATGTAAAAGGATTCCAATTTCTCCATATTCTCACTGCTATGGTTTAAATACAGTTTGTTTGTCTCCAGCAAAACTCATGTTGAAGTTTGATCCCCAATGTGGCAGTGTTGGGAGGTGGGGTCTAGTGGGAGATGTTTGGGTCATGGGGGCAAATCCCTTATGAATGGTTTGGTGCAGTTCTTGGGGTAGTGAGTGGGTTCTCACTCTCATGAGACTAGATGAGTTTCCTCAAGAGTGGGTTGTTATAAAGTCAGAAATCTCCCATGAGTTCTCTCGTCTTTGCATGTGTCTGCCTCCCCTTCAAACTTCTCTGCATGTTATGATGCGGCACGAAATCCCTTGCCAGAAGCCAGGGCCATGCCCTTGAACTTCCAAGCTTGCAGAACTGTGAGCTAAATAAATCCCTTTTTTAAAAATACAGATTACCCAAGTCTTAGGTATTCTGTTATGGCAACACAAAATGGACTAAGATATTCACCAACACTTGTTAGTGCCTGTCTTTTTTATTATAGCTCTACTCTTAGGTACAAAGTGATAATTCACTGTAGTTTTGACTTACAACCATGGGTTTCTAAATCCACTCCTTGTTTCTTTTGTCTTTCTCTTTTTTGTGATGCAATATAATAATTCATGATATGTCACACAGAAAGACAGTGTTTCAACAAAGATTAATTGGATGATTTGAATTTAAAAATATTTACAAAAGGTTGCCATGTGCAATAGACACACTGTATAGAAACAAAAACAAACCAACCTTAGTTTCTTTCCTAATAGATAACGGAGTAGGGAGGCTTTCAGCTCACTACCAGTGCAGTGCGAAGCAAAATCAAACAAAGGACATGAGAGAGCAGATGATAGAGAGATGATCCCTAGTTAAAGGGGTCAATAAAAAGCTTCATGAAGGAAATAGAATTTAAATTGGACCTTACACAATGAGTAGAACTTCAGGAGGTAGCAAGGATAAAGGTGTTCCTGAAGAAAAGGAAAAAGTAAGCAGACCCAGTACTAGGAAAGAGTAAGTTGGAAAAATCTTTTCTGGACCTGGGTGTGTGCGAGGGCACGAAGGGAAGAAGGATTAAAAGTGTGTTTGAGATATGGCATCAAGTGTGCATATATATCACACCAAGAAATTTGCACTTTGAACGTACATGGCGAGAGGAATCGACGTGTATGGCCAAGAGAACTTAATCTCACAGTGTTATGTGGAGAGGGTGGAGCTAAGAACGGCTGAGAGATTTTGAGTGTGAATGATGAGAAGGTGGGACATTTTAATGGAGTAAAGAGCAAGTTTGGAGCAAATGTGATTTTTTTTTCATAAACTATCTGGATTATCTTTAATTCACTAAACAAATCAAGTTCCCTACGTGTTACTCTTCCCCATCTTGGGTTAGTCAGCAAGAAGGTGTTATCTCCTCCTGATGTCCCTGGTCAGCTTGGGTCAGGGGAGGCAGCCATCAGTAGCACTTCCCTGGCAAGAGTGTTGAAAACCCTGTGAGGTAAGCTCTGTCTCCCCGCATGGCCTGCTGGGCAGAACACCTGGTCTCACCAGTCGTCCTTAGACCACTTCCGAAGGGTCTCTTAGAAACATGGACATGAACTGAGTGTAGGCTTATGGGCGGAGGAGTCATAGATTCACTGGCTACAACATTAGCGTGGACAAGTTTAATCTTTGATGAACCCATTGTCACCAAGAAGATCAGGACACTGAAAAATAAAATCTAAGTGAATATTTAATTTGGGGAAAGAGAAAGAAGTTTAAAGGGCTTCCTAGATTCAGACTAGATGTTGCTAAGTGGTGGGATGAAGTTTTATGTATGCATTCTCCACGTGGAGGCTAAAGATTCTGAGCACAGATGTGTCCTGTCTTCAAAAGGACTCTTCCCAGGCATGGCCCTCTCACTGGCTTTGACTTGAGGCTAACTGATATTAGTAAAAGTAAATTGGAGAGCATGCCACAGAAAAATCTTTGCCCACTGGCAATTTCCTAATTATTTTTTAAAAGGGAATAACGGTGAGAATGAAGAAGAAAGGAAGAATGTTAGCTTTCCATTTTCCATAAAGGTTTTGAAAAGTGCCTTTGCAGGAACTGCCAGCCAAGCAGTTCCCCTCTGGCTTACTTCATTCACACTGTGACTTCCTTGGGGTCACCTGCAGCAGGAGAGACTCCTTCCTCCCCTGGGTTCAGGACGAAATAAACAAATAGTGCACCAACTTTGGAGAGACACACATCAAAGCTAAACATACAATTTGGAAAATTATACGTGGCTAATTGCCCAGAAAAGACCTCTTAGCTTTTCACAAAGATTCATAGGGAAGATGTTGGAAGGCTCATCAGAAAGAGTTAGAACATTAATTTTCCCAGGACAAAGGTGAGAAAAAAAAATATGGGGAACACAGAAGAGATGAGGCACAGAGGTATTGATGTTTTCCCAAGGAAAAAACACCAAAGGATAAACAAGAAATGTTGCCATAAACCCCTCACTTGGACTCCATGAACAGCTCACAGGTCTCCCAAGGCAATGTTCTTTGCCTAATCTTGGACGTCCCTCACATTCACACACACACACACACACACACACACACACACATACACGTATGTATACAGCAAAAGCCACTTACCTAACTTCAGATTATTTAAGGATTTGTACCTGTGTATGATAAATGTGGCATTATTCTGGCTGAGACATTTTATTTCTATAGATATCAAGTAAATCCTTATTATAACATCAGAATATCAGAGATACAAATCCAAGTCCCAAAGTTTGTATCTCCATCTTACCAGGAGGCATCAGAGTGTCCTGAGACCTTTCTACCAATTCCAGTTTTGTTACTTTAGGTCTGACTCCCCTCACCTTAAGTTGGTGGCAATTTTGAGCTTCAAGTCAATAATTTGGTGTCTGCTTTTTTTACTTTCTTTCGTTTTCTAACATGTTTGGTCCAGTCAAAGGAAAAGACACCTCACAAAACCCTCAAAAGAGATTTAGGTAGGAGAAGTAGATGAATACCATGCTCCTTCTAGCCTGCGTTCATGAAAGGCAGGTTAAAAATAACCAAAAAATTTGCAAGGGCCTCAAACCAAACCTGAAAAGTCAACCTCAGCCAGGCACCGGGCTCTGCTGTCTACTCCCCAGAGTTACAGTTTATAACTCATTTGTCATGTTTGGTCTCAGACAAAAAATATAAATAAATCAATAAACAAATAAATAAATACTAAGTACAGTCACCTTCTTGATGACAGGCCTTGATGACAGGCAAAAATAAAAATAAAAAAAAAACTGTGCAAATAAAAGTATAGAGAAAGTCCTGGAAAGTTAGCCAAAGTCACTTTGGCCTGGGTGATTTTTTTTTTTGACCTTCCTCTTCCATGGCAAAATTAAAGAAGAAAATGAGTAAACTATTGTCATCTTTTGATGCCCTGGGAAGGTCTCCACATCCTCGTTGTTGAGGTAGAAGCAGGAAAACAATTGTGTACTCAGAGCAGGTGGAAACCCTTTTCACAAATTAGAGCTGCTCTTAGCCCTGATAAACTGCATCTTATTGGTAAGCCTGGTTCTGAAAAAGCATGTACCATGAATCTCGAATCAAAAGTTCAAATCCCTCCTACAGAGCTCTCTGTGATGATGGAAATGGTCTGTAAACCTTCTGCCTGATATGGCAGCCACTTGCCACAAGTGACTATGGAGCACATGGAATATGACAGGTCTGAGGAATTCTTAATGAACTGTAATTTGTAGGAATTGAAATTTAAATAGCCACACGTGGCTAGGGCCTACTACACAGGTTAGGGCATGGATGCAAAGTTCACCTGCTGTCTCTCCTTGCTACTGCAACTCCAAAGATGCCAACACCCATTGGCCCCATTTTAGCCACCTTTGGATGAGTGTGGAAGGGCTCTCCAGTAACAGATAAAAGAGAAGTTAGAATCACAAATGATTTTCTAAAATACTGTAACCATTTTACTTTCAGGTGTGTGATCCCTGACACAAAGGAAACCAATTTGCTAAAGATCCAGTCCTGCTTTGATAGCAGGGACATTATTATTATTTGCAATTAACCTTTCACACCCCAAACTGGACCTTGCTTCCTTACTTTGAAGTTTCATTGTCTACATGTACGTAAATGTCATTTTACTTTACTTTTATCTGCAGGTAACCCAGTTTCTCTTAATCTATGCAATCCCTGGAATAAAGTAGTAGGTTTTGCCTACTAATTGCAAAAAATTTATCCAGACAACTGCTGGCTGCATCTACAATGCCAGACAGTGATGGTCCTCTGCCTTAGTTGATTTGGCAAAGCTCTTGGTAGTATACAGTATTGTTGGTGACATTCACTTTTTGATGTTTTGCTTCTTAAACTTTTAACAACCTCCTGCTCCCACCTTAACTTAAACTATCTTCATCTTTTATACCTGTTCATGACCTGTGTAAGTGTACTTTATCAGCATTAACTAGAAGGTGATTCTCGTACTTTAGAGCATGTGAGAATCACCTGAAGGGTTTGTGAAACGCATATTCCTGTGTCCCAGTAGCTCTGGGGTGGGGCCATGGAATTTGCATTTTTAACAGGTTCCCAGGTGTTAAAGATGTAGCTTGTCTGAGGACTACACTTTGAGAACCACTAACCTAAACCTTAAGTATCCTTTCAATTTCTGAGATGACTCCACCCCCCCACCTGAACCCCATGGTTGTCCATTTCATTGCAGACCCCAGGCATATCTATACAAAATTTGATCAATGCACGTGATTCAGTTGGGACATTGTTCGAATTAAGGATTGGTATAGTTGGTATCAGTGGGTCTGGAGTGGAGCCTGAGAATCTGCATTTCTAACATGCTCCCCACTGATGCCTGTGCTGCTGGTCCACCCAGAGGCACAGGGCCCTAGATTCCTCACCTTAACAACTTTCCACCTTGCTCATTTTTAACCCTGTTTCTTTCTCTGAAGTCTGCAAAGGAACCGGGCTCTTTGATGCTCATTGCTGCCTAGGAGTTCCTCCTGCTAGCCAGCACTAGAGCGGCCACGCCCGAGCCCCATGCCTAGGGCAGCTGTGGTTGATTCACTCTGGCAATCCCCAGTGCTGAGTCTGAATGCGCCCTGAAAACCTTTCTCAAAACAGTGTGCTCCGTGCAGCCATGAACAAATCCCAGTAGAGTAAGAGGAAAGTGGTCGGCTCTCCTTGTTCAAATAAATCTCCCAAAACCTCACCAGGGCTTAAATTTTTTCCGCTTTTTAGTACCAAGAGATAATCAAACTTTCTATATAGCCGAGCATATTTGGTTCATATGGCTACTCAATTCCCTCTTTCAAATTCCCCCGTTAATTGTGATACATCTGTTCTTCCCTGTAGTTTTTACCCATCATCTCTGATTACCTCCTGCTTTGGTAGAAGTCATACTCTGCTTTATGAACATTAGATCTTTTACTTTCTAAGACCATACACGCTCTACTGTGTCTTTGATATTTCTTCTTTTCAATTTCTTTATCCTTTATTTAAAATAAGCTCTTGTCTCTTATCTCAAAAACACTGCTATTACACCAAAATGACTGTCTTGCTTCTCTCTTTGCTTTGACTTTTATCTCCTCAAACAATGGAGTCTATATTCATGGCTTCCATCTTCATAGCAGCCACTTATTTCTTAACCTCCAGAAACTGTTGTTTTGTTCCACCTCCACCACCTAGCAATGGTGCATACATGTTTACTTAGGAAATCCAAGGACTTTTTCTCAATCATCAGTGCAGTAACTTTTATTGACTAGATGCTCTGAAACAAAAGATTGGATTTTCCATTAGCTCCTGGCCCACTCCATATTTACCCTGTGGTTTCACTTCTGCTTCCACCACTAAATATCTGGAAACCAAAAAGGAGTTCTGTCTCTGGTATGCCTCAGCTCTCTAGTCTTCCTCAGAAATCTCACTCGCTGAGCTCATCTTTTCCTCACTGAAGTCCATTTCCTTTTTGGGTTTTCTTATTTTCCTCTTCAAGTTGCCTAGACTCAAAGTCCCAGAATCCGCCTGAACCTGCCCACTCGTCACTCTCTACACCCAATGAGTTCTCAGGTCCTATAAATACTTTCTGCAGAATGTTTCTCTCTTTCAAATGATTCTTCAAAACATCTCCTTCCTTTTTATCACTGCCAGTTGGAACCCAGTGCAGGTTTCTCATTACTTAATCTTCTAAGCATACAGGGCATTTTTCAATTCTATGTCAATGAATCCAAGAGGCAGCTGTAATGGAATTTCCCCAAACCCTTCTTTCTTATGTCACTCCCGTGTTCCCAAAGCCCTCATGACCCTCTGCCCCTTTTCATTTCCTACAGCAGAAAAATAATTTAAAAAAAAAATCCCATACTCTTATCCTGGTGTTCAAGAGCCTCGTTAATAAGACGATTCAATCTATGCAAATTTATCTCCTTCTACTTGCCTCCATGGACTCTTCATGAACTCTCTACTTTAGCCATAGTGGTCCACTTTTTCTCAAAACGTCATTCTGTGTGCAGAGCCACCCCACCTCTATCCCTACCCACTGCCTGTTGCCTATGCCTTGTCCTCCCCACCTCCATAATCTACCTCCAACTGCAACAGCTGGGTGGAGTTCCCCTGACTACTTTAGCCCCAATACACCCTGTATACCTCTAGCTTTGTTTGAACAATTCAATTAGCACTTAGCTTTTCTCTTCTTACATAGCCTTTTCCTCTAAATCCTGAATTCCCGTGGAGATTTGAAGCTCCCTTTAGAAGCTGTATCTTACATCTGCCATATATACATCAGCAGTACCACCAGACAGCTCAGTATAAAAGCAAAGACTTTATTCCAATTTTGTCCAATTTATGGATCAACATTAGGATTTCTATGCAGTTTGAACTTAGCATTACCCTCAGGGTGACAATTTTACACAGTGCCCTGAAAAAGATATACACACCTGAGCAGGTAGCATTTCCTACAATAACAAGACCTCCACATGGTCAAAAGCTATAGCTGAACCACATCTTGTTTCATATTTTAGCTAATAAATGCTCCTAAATATTTTCAAGCTTCCCCACCGTCGCTAAGGCTTAGAGAGGCTATTTGTCATACTTGCGAAGACTTCAAATGAGGCATGATTTCCAGAAGAAAGCAGCTGTGTAAAATTGGCCTGCAAACAGAAAGACAGCATGGCTGTGGGACACCTAGCCTGCTGTCAACAACCAAAACCCTCACTGGCACTGGTAAATGTTTTATGGGTTTAATATTAAATTAACTGCCCCTGCATACGGAGTGCATTATATTTAATGGCATTCTGATATTTGGAACTGCAGTTTTCTCTTATGCACCTGTAAAATTAGTATTTCATAATATTCCACTAAGTTTATAAAGCTTAATTTTTTTTATGTGCAGTTTTCAAAAGCTTGACATAGGCAGTGGAACTTGGACTTGAAGAAGATCTGATGGGCAAACTGTTATTCACCACCAAAGAGGGACTGGTTTTTTTTCTATCTACAACACACACTATTTGAAACAAAGATTATAAGGTTTTTGTTTATCTTGAGTCATCAGTGAGCGATTAATGCACTTTGGCTACCCTTTGCTTTGCTCAGGGAAAGTCTAGCTGAGGAGATGAGTAATTGCAGGTTTACTAAGATCAAACCCAAAGATGATTCTTCAGGCTGCTCCTGTTGGAATACCTGAACTGTTACTAAACCGTGGGTAGGGAGTCATTTTCGGTTTTGCCCAGACATTTTAAGCCTTCAATTAGAAAGGATTATTTACAAATAATATCCATTTAAGGGCAAAATGTCCCCAATTATAAAACAGTTAAAACAAAAACTGAAAACAATGAAATTTAGATTCTGTGCTTTTTTTTTTTAATTAAAAGTTATTATATGGCTAACCCAGAACTCAGCTTTCATATTAATTCAGCTAATTTATAAAAACCATTGTCATCCTCTGATTCTGCTTTTGGCACTGACAGCAGCCTGAACTAAGGTATAAAATATAAACCTGTCTTAATAAATTCACTTGGCATTGTGGCCACCCAGTTTTTACCTTCCCAGGACTCACTTTCTAAGGTTAACTGCCCTAGGGCCTGACCTCATTCAAAGGTGCCCATTAAAAACTGGATCTTCATTCATGTATAAGTATTTTCTGAATATCTGTTTTCAATTCTTTGGTGATATATATCTAGACACATTCACAGAGACATAGAGCATATTGGTGGTTTCCAGGCATGGGGGGCAGGGAAGAATGGGAGTGACTGCTTAATAGGTACAGGGTTTATTTTGGGAGGTGATGAAATGTTTTGGAACTAGGTAGAAGTGATGGTTGCATAACATTGTAAATGTACTAAATAAATGCCACTGAATTATACATTTTTACATGGGTAGTTTTATGTTATATGAATTTCACCTCAATTAGAAAAAACTGATCTTCAACATAGGTTTGCTAAACAGATGGCTTGCAAGTGCCACTCAGCACAGGCCTACAAGTGATATTAAACTACCCTAAAAAATGAACCCCAGAGCCTAGCTTCTGAAAGAAACGCATGGCTTCCAATAATTTCTTACATATTGTTACGTAATCAACATTGCTTACCTCTATTTAGACCTATTGCACCTGTCCTATTAACAGAACTACGGAAAGACCCAGTGAACATCCCTGTGTTTTCCTGAAGCTCTTTCCTCCAGTCTCTGATTGTTTACCCACATGGTGCTGCTTTTCTTCCTTTCCTTTCATTTTCTGATTACGCTAAGGAGCCGGCAGTTCCTAGGGCCTCTGTATTAGTGCTCTTCTCTTCTCTGCCCTGCAGGATTTCAGATGACTGGGATCACTTAGCTTCTGAGGACTTCCTCCGAATCTGGGCCTGCAGCCCTGCTGCCTCTCCTGATCCCAGACCTGTGCAGCACCTGCATGTCCAGAAGTTGATCATTTCACAAGTGGATACCATTAAAATTCAGCTCGCCTTCGTACAGTTTTTTAAACATTCTTTAAAAAGTGCTTTCAAAGACAGTATCTCTTTAAATCTTCTCAACATCATCTTTGTGAGATAAATCATATTGCACCTCCTCTACTCCCTGCTTTGTATATAAGAAGGCTGAAGCTGGGAGAGGCACAGTGATCAAGGTCACTGAGCTGATAAATTGCCAAGATAACCCACTGCTCAGCATCCCAGTTCCTTACCCATCCCACCATAGGATAGGAGTGTCTTTATATATCTTCAAAAATGGTTCCCTCTCTTTCCCTATTTGGACTCCCTCTCCTATATTTGTACTCTCTTTTTAATGTCACTCTCTCTCCATCCAGGTCTGAAACTAGAGTCTTCCAAGTCATTCTTGACTTTCTTCCCACTCATCATCCATATGTAACCAAAGTCTCTCACTTTGAATCTTATTCTACAGCCGTGGCCACTGCATAGCCCCTCTTCTCTCTCCCCAGACTACTGAAAAATTTTCTTAGTGGGGAATTCTCCTTGTTCTCTGTTCTAACCCTGCAAGGCTCTTTATTATTATAGTTCATCACTCACTCTTGGTGGGATAGTTTAATGCTGTTAGTACTAACAAATTCTCTTACCTTATTTGATTGATAATATCTTCCTCACTATTTTTTGTGTCTTCACTTTTTCAAACATTTATTAATTGGATATTAGGTCACCTGGAATAATCTGATAATATTCTTATAACTTTTGTCCTATCACTCATATCCTTTTCTTTTTATTTCTATGTTCTGGACATTTCCCTCAAGTTTGTCTTCCAATGCTTCTGTTATTGTTTTTAGATTTCAATTATCCTATTACTAATTAACAAGAACTCTTTATTATTCTCTGCTTGTTCTATATTTGACAATGTTTTAAGATACAATGGTTACAATATCTCCACGTATCTTTTTGAAATGATTAATAATAATTTCTTTGAAGCTATCTTCTCTTTCCTGTAATTATATATTCTTTCTCCAATTTCTTTTTGCCTGTTTGTTTCAGTCCATATCTTCCCTGTAACAGGGTTTCCTCAAATAGCTGATGTTGCCTGGTTATCCATTTACATTTAACACAAAACACTAAATAGGTGAATAGAAGCCTTATTCATATTTGTGGAGTTTATACGCAGGGGAGGAAGGTTGACTCTGGAGGTGAGTAGATAAAAAGAAGGCTAGATCACCTGGTAGGCCAAGTCTATGAATCTTATGGTGTTTTGGAGGATTGCCTTGGCACTCCACAAAAAGAATCATCGATGTTCTGTCTAGGAAGCGGACTTAAGGGAAGGACTGGAGACAGGAAGGGTGGTTCTCACTTTTTGGTTTTCAGACTTTTACTTAATCTTACTATAATCAATACAACATCTCCAGTTCATCCTCCTCTAGGTTCCACATTCCCAGTCTCTGAAATTTTTCTGGTTTAATTTCTCTAGAAAATAAACTTTCAGACTCTTGCAAGTATGGGAGATGGGGAGAACTCTGTCTTTTTAATGAAAATGACAGTTATTTGAGGATGAGGACTAAGAAGCTGACTATTCCTTTAACTGATTTTTGAACAAATCTATTTTTTTCAGCTCCACAGTTACCAAGACCCTCTTCCCTCTGGCCAATTTCTTATCCACTTTCTGATTTGCAAACAAATTGAGTTGGATGGCATCAATTTCTATTTCACCATCTCCCCACCTGGTCATTTTGATTTAACTTTCTTTTTTCCTGAGTCATTTCTACCTACTTCACACACTTACTATCTACAACATACAAACATTTGCCATTTTCTCTGCCTGCTATGTATTTAGGGTTTGAGATGTTTTCCAGATTATTTAAACATGTGATTTCTTATTCTCTATTTCTTTTTTTTCTTTTTGAGAACCTCTAGAGAAGAAAACATCAAAAAATGCTTTATCTATTCCACCGTTTTGAAATGAAACCACTCATTTCCTAATAAGGCCCATGCCCTTTCTCTCTGATATTTCAAACTATACTCTTTATTTTCTTTTGTCTGACAAGATAGCCTTGCCCACCGCTAGCCCCAAACTTTTAGACACCCAGTTTTTCATCAAAATATTATGTTTGACCTGAACATCTTCACATTGAATTAATATTCATTTTCTTATTTCCTCCAATAGGATTAAGTTGTATATTCTCTATCAGCTCCAAATTGTCTCTTATCCCTCCCCCCACTTGTTAAATTATGTCTATTTCTTTACTTTATTTATTTTATTTTATCATTTTATTTTATTTTATTGAGACAGTCTCGCTTTGTTGCCTGGGCTAGAGTGAGTGCCGTGGCGTCAGCCTAGCTCACAGTAACCTCAAACTCCTGGGCTTAAGCAATCCTACTGCCTCAGCCTCCCCAGTAGCTGGGACTACAGGCATGTGCCACCATGCCTGGATAATTTTTTGTATATATATATATATATATTTTAGTTGGCCAGATAATTTCTTTCTATTTTTAGTAGAGACAGGGTCTCACTCTTGCTCAGGCTGGTCTCGAACTCCTGACCTTGAGCGATCCACCCACCTCAGCCTCCCAGAGTGCTAGGATTACAGGCGTGAGCCACCGCGCCCGGCCTATTTCTTTACTTTGAGGATAAATAACTTTCAATATAGGATTGAAAATAGGGAGACTTACAAAACACTACTAATGACAAATTACTCAAAGAAAGGAGGGGGTGAGGAGATTACTAAATATTAGACCTACCAGTCACCCATTTAAACATTAAACTGAATCTCACATATTTTTGCCTTGCTATATTAAACTTCTAGCACTGTCTATAGGAACATCACAGCACGGATGCACAGTAAATTCTAGCAAACCAAGCAGGCCCTGATTGGTAAGAGCACAAGTTTCTGGGATAAGTTTAACAACAGCAACAGCTTCATTTCCATCTATCACAATTACACATTTTATCCATTGCTTTGGAAATCTTGGCAGGCAAATTAAAAGCCTCACAGTGTCAGTAATAAAATAAAAGCAATTAAAATGTATCTTATGTTATTAAATAGTCCTGACGGTTGCTTAATTACTTCATAGATTTATAATTAGCCCTCAGAATACCACTGGGTAGTCATTTTATTTTTTGAATGAGCAAACTGAGGCATGAGATAAAGTATGTTTTTAAAAAAAATTGTTGGCAGAAATAATAGGGAGAATTAAGAGGCTATTAACTGGGCTTGGCCTAACCTCGTTTATCAGCCACTTGATCTTCCATGTAATACATACTTCATGAAATTGTTGGGCTTAAAACTCCAAGATACTTTTCACATTAAACAAGACACTTAAATATAAAAATTGTATAAGTTTTCTTATATCTATAACTCCTACTCTATAACATTAAATAAATTGTAATTAAAAAATCCTAATTGTAAAGATATCTAATAGTTTAAATATATGTTCAAACTCATTGAAATTATAATGTTGCTGGGAAAAAATATAATTAACTTTGTCACACATTAAAACAGAGACCTGGTCATGTATTTTTCTTTAAACCTGTGCCTATTTTAAAGAACACTTACAATTCTGATGATTCAAATCCAAAGAATAATTTGTTGAGTGTAAGACTATACCAAGAACTTAATAGTTGGATAAAAATCACTGGACTCAAAATCATTCAATTGCCTGAAACAGCCAGAATTTGGATCAGATTTTTGGAAAATGTGGTCTACTACTAAAGCTCTGAATTGAAATTTAGTGAAGGAAATATAGAGGAACTAAAATAGTCAATGTAAAGAAGAGAGGGAAAAATAGTATTTTCAAATTAAAAAGCAGTAGTGTTGCAATAGAAATTATTCCTTAAGTATTGAGTAGCTCTTGATTGTAGCACAAAACATCTCTCTTTAAACCTAATAATTGCACAGTAATACATACCTCGGCACGCTGCCGAAAGCATGGAACAACCCTTCTGCCTCAGAAAGACTTTTACACAGGGATGGCAGACAGCAAGTTACATTGCTCCCATGCTTGCCTGTCCCAGCCTGGGATCTTAAAGACTGCAAACTGCTTGGCTAAGCCCTTCTGTCCTCCCAAGTCAAGAAGAACCCATGGCTCTCAAGGATTTCTGGGAGTCCCTTTGCTTTCCCCACCAGTGGGCACAACCTGGAATTCATCTCTGGGGTAGCTAAGGTGAGTCCTTGGATACCTTGTGCAACCTCACTAAGCTGAATCCTCTTCCCTGAACTCACACTGTGTGCAGGTCTCTACCCTCTTTCTGGGTTCCTCTCTGGAACATACTGAGGACCCTGATTGTCCTGTCTAGCTCTTTGCAGCCTCACTTCTTTGGGGGTGGGACTCTTATCCCTGGACTAGCTGAGGTCCTCCTTCAGAGAGAGTCATCTTTCTGGATAGATTTCTTAGGTGGTCGGTGGAGGTCCCATCTCAGCCTGAATGGATTCCTTTGGACCACTTCTTTCATCAGAGCCCCTGCCACAGGCTCGATGACAGGAGCTTTCACACAGCTCTTGCCTCTGGACTTGCTTCTCTAGTGCACCCTGCACGCCACAGCCAGAATGGTGTTGACCATTCGTCTGCCTAAAATCCACAGGGGGTTCCTCATTCCCCTCAGGATGAATTCCATCCAACTCCTTATCCTGCTGGTTCTAACTTCACTTCCTGTCCTGCTCTAACCCAATCTCTCTGTTCAACTTCTCTTGGGGTATTTCCAGATCCCCTCCTGTTCTCTAGCCTATAAAATTACCACAAGCTGTAAAGTCCTGAAACCAGAAGTACCCTTCACCCTGGCTATTGACTGGTTTTTCTAAATACCACCTTCCCTGATGCCAATTTATCTAAAAGTCAATATATATTAGGCAGTGTAATTATTTTAAAGATATCCTATTCTTTTTAAGTCATATGTTGTATTAATATTATGAGGATTTCTATCCTATGTGGTCTTAGGACTCATGTGACTTACTTTCACATTTCTAATCATTTTTTTTTAATTGCAGGATTTTTTGAAAGATGAGATTTTTTAATTTTTTTGTAGATGTTTCTTGTTCTCATATTTACTTTTTAACACATCAAGAATGTTAAATATATAAAAGGACATTTTAAACTAGCAATTTACACTTCTCAGTAGCATAAAGGCAAGAATCACAATAGCTTATTGTCTTTTGTACTTTTTAGATTCTGTCACTAAAGGTGGATCAATTACGCATAGTCAATATTTGACCAATATTTCACTAGATGGATGTTCTAGGATGAAACCAAAGTGATGGTCTTTAAATGTAAGGGAGTTAATGGGAAAAGTCCTAAAAACAGAAAGAGAGTAAGAAATAATTATTGAACCAATTATGCAAATATGTAAATGTACTAAGTACACGTTACTAAACACCAAATTTCATAAAAAGCATATTTAGGTGAACTGACTAGTATTCTTTTTTAAATTTTTTTAATATGAACTTATTTGGAAATAGAATTGACTAGTACTCAAAAATGCTTTTTATATATCATATATTTTGATTTTCACTATAGTCCTATGAGACAGAGCTCTAATTATCTTCACTATAGAGAAGAGGAAACTAAAATTCAGACACATTAAATGGAATGTAAAGTTTCACAGAACTACAATGGGTGGACAAGGTTTGAACCAATATCTTTCCAGAAGCCCAGTGATCTTTCCACTGTGCCGTCCGTAAGTCTTTGACATCCAAGTGATGTCATGAGTCCATGAGCCAAAAAGACACAGCAGAAAGGGTGAGCACTGAGGTCTGCTGGGTTCTTTCATATTTGGGTAGCTCTGAAGAAAAAGATTTGAGAGTTGTCTATAGCCACGGGAACATTTCATCAGAAAAACTACAATACTGTGTAACAAACAACCCCAAAGCTCAATAACTTAAAGCAGCAGTGATTTATCATAGCTCATACGTGGCTGCAGGCCAGCTAGGGCTTGGCTGATCTAGGCTGAACTCAGCTGGGGCAGACATGCTTGCAGCCTGTGGTATCTAGGAAGATTCGGCTTCATGGGACAGGTCAGAGGAGACATTCAACTGCAGGCTGCAGGTACAGCTTGGTCATATCTTTTCCTGTGTTTTTGTCTGTAGCTCAGTCTAATGGGCAGCTGTGCCTTGAGGGATTTGCTTCTCCTGACGATGGCAAAGACTTATATAAGAAGGCAAGTGAAAACCTCTGAGGCTAGGCTAGAAAGTGCAAGTTGTCACTTCCACGTGGCATTGGACAAAGTCAGGGCTGAGTCCCAAATCAAAGGGAGGAAAAGCATGCTCTCAGGGAGGCAACTGCAAAGTCAGGACACAGAAGAGGATTGAAGAAATGGAGCCAGCCATCAATCTGCTTTCTGAGTAACCCCTGACTTGAAAAGTTGAGATCAGGTACATTGCTTTGACAGTAAAAATAAATTCACTGTTCATCCTTCCATCCTTCCTTTCATTCATCCACCTTTTTCTGACAAACCTTGAGGGTCTACTGTGCCAGACAGTTCTCTAGGAACTGGAAACGCAAAATGAATAAAAAATGTTCTCTGCCTAAGTCAGAAACTTGAAGAATATCTTCATAGCATATGGGAACTTTCATACACTAAAGGGAGAGTAACTGAAACAACTTTTCAGAAAGTCAGTTCAAAATATAAACCAGAATAAAAAAAAATTAAGTCATATCATTTGATCCAACTTTTCACCTCAACATTTAGCTGAAGAAAACAATTGAATAAGCATGCCTAGGTGTATATACCAGGATATCAATCAAATACTATTGAAAAGAGCAAATATCTGAAAATAGCCTGAACTCCATAAAATAAGATGGATGTCTGGAAGGGAAAACACCAAGTATTTGTTATATGCACTGATCTCTGGTTGATGGGATTATGAGCATTATTTTTCTTTTTGTTTCTGTTTAGTTTGTTATTTTTCTTTTTGTTTCTGTTTAGTTTATACTCTGTCTATAGTGAACAAGGGTTACTTATATAAAAACGAATTAAATTAATGAGTAATCAGACAGAACTGGAAATCATAGTTTGATCACAAGACAGAAAAATTAGGATTTCCAGTTGACACATAAACAAATAATTAAAATACAAAGTCATGTGTTTCATGACAGTTTCCTATATACCAAGTACAAAAAAGCTAACTCTGTCAAGGATGGGTGAATTGAACCCATGGAAACTTTACAGAAGACATTCTATTAGATCTAAATCCTACAGGATGTGTGGGACCTTACCAAGATGAGAAAAAGCAGTGAGGATGGTATGTGTTCCCAGTAGAAGAGACTACTTAGTAGAGATAATGAATAGTTAAGGATATTTTGTAGAAAGAAGGACCACCCATATTTTCATCATTATTCAAAAACCTTAAATTGTATTGAGGGACCAGGGAAAAAATTCATACATTTATGCAATTCTCACTATCACAGTCATTACATATCAATATATTTTCATAATTGAAAAGCTACCAGGGAAAGAAACGGTGGCATGTTTTTTTCAATGAAAGAGGAAGATCTTAGATTTATGCTATTGAGAAAACGCTTGTAAATCAGATGTCCAGTTTCTCGTGGCTCTTAATTAAATGTTTGAGCATTAAAAAGCTTAGGTAGCTACTGAAAAGACTGTTGATTCAAATAAAGTTGCAGAGTTGAAAATGATAGATCACTCATAATCAGACATTTCTTCCCGAGAAAGGCAGAATAGAGGTTTTCAAAACCATTGGGAGGATGTGGTCCACTTACTGATTTCCATTTCTGGACTTGATTTATAACCATATGATTTCATCAAATTCAGGCTCAAGAGGAGAATTTCTGCCTGGCAGATATTTTAGACAAGAACAGATTGCCCAACATCATCAAATTTCAGGATTGTTACATTTTCCAGCAACTATTCTATTCATCCATGCTTTGCATGTGCTCACTTTTTTTTTCTTTTCTTAGAGCTTTTATATGGTGATTATTTTCTTCTGTTAGTAATAAATAATAAACTTGAACTTTCTAAACTTCCAGTTTTTCATACAGTCAACATATTTCATTTCTCTCCTCAATCAATAACGTTAATGGGAAGAGTATGAGCTCAAGGGAAAACTTGAGATCACTTGTGCTATCAATTTTGGCACAAATTTATTTCTATTCAAGATTATGTTTGATTTCTGTCTAATTATTTCATGTACATATCTTATCTCCCTCTTGCAAAAGATTAGTCACTTCCTTCAATGCAGCAACCAGACCACATACTTCTTTTGCATTTTTGTCCAACTCCCTACCCCCATTAATAGACATGTATAGCCTTAAGTTATGTAATTTGCTGAAATTGGTGAACTTGGAAAAACTCACATTTTTCTCCTTGCTGTTCTAAAATGTGCATATGTACATATCTTGTATTTTAAACTTCTTAATAAAGTTCTCACATTAAATTCCTACAGGAAAAATAATTTTCCAGGCACATTTGGATCTAGACCTTGTGATAGCTCTTGACAGAAAGGTAAGTTTTTGAGAAAAGATGTAAAAAGTG
>CM052436.1:189652057-189704315 GCA_028533085.1 Varecia variegata | reverse complement strand
ACCCCCCATCTGTCCATGGAAAAATTGTCTTCCATGAAACACAGGACCTGGTTGACACAGCAGGAGGTGAGCGTCAGGTGAGCCAGGGAACTTCATCTGTATTTACAGCTGCTACTGCCACACCCCATGCTCATCACCACTTGAGCTCTGCCTCCACCCCCCTGCACCCCACCACCGTCTGTGGAAAAATCATCTTCCATGAAACCTGTCCCTGATGCCAAAAAGATTGGGGATCACTGCTTTAGAGTACTAGTTTCAATCTTTGCTAGACATTACAATCATTTGAGACACCAATAGAGAACACTCATACACAAGCCTCACCCAAAAATGATTGAATTTGAATCTCTGGGAGGGAGGCCCTAGCATGGATATTTTACACATGTTAAAAAAAAAATTAGACAAATTAAATTTAGCAGAGTTTATCTGAGCAAAGAACAATTCATGAATCAGGCAGTGCCCTGAACTTGTAGTGCTTCAGAGAGCTCCACTCAGCAATGTAGACAAGAAGTATTTATAGACAAAAAAGGAAGTGACATACAAAGGCAACTTGATTGGTTATAACTCAGTATTTGCCTTATTTGGGCAGAGTGTGATTAAGCATTTGCCTTCTATGGACATAGTCTGATTGGATGCCACTTGGCTGCCGTGATTGGCTGAGACTCAGCTAACTGTCACAAGAATACACTATTAAGTGAGGTTGTAGTTTGTTACATATGGACTCAAGATACTGAGGCATATTTAGGCTAAATTTAATTTAACACACATCACCTCAGGTAATTTTAAAGGGCAGGGCATGTTGATGACCCCTACTCTAAAGTCAGTTACTGAATTGGACCTCTCCAAGAGTGGAAAAGGTTTTGATTGATTGAAAGAAACTGAATTGATAGTCAAGTTGATTTTAGGATGAACTCAATCCAACAAATACGTTGAGCCTGCCAATTAGGTATAATGTATGAGGCATGTCAACAGAAATTTTCAGGCACAAGAGTCAAAAGTTGCCATTGCAAAGAGTCTTGTCAGTTCAGCCATGTTGGTCCACTTTTCTTCTTTCAATTTAAGGCCACAACACCCAGACTGCCTGAGTTGTCCATGTATCTTCTGACTCCTTTACATTTGGAACAAAATGGCTGAATTCCCCAGCTGTTCTATTCTCATATTAACCGGGTGAACTGGCATCAGACTCAGCCTCCATTTCTAGATGGACACTGGTAGCCTGCCATAGCATCTGCTCCAAACAGAGTCTTTTTCTAAAGGCTAACCTCATAGCAGAGCTGAACAATGCTGCTAACTCTAAGAACACAGGCCACACATAGACCCAAGAAGGAAATTGGATTCCTGGCTTCAGATCTTGACCTCTATATCATTCTGTAAAGTGTGCACACTTTTATTTTTTCCTTCTCTAGTGCTCTCTCTCATAAGATGATTATACCCTCTAGCTTCAGACTATTAATACAAAGAAGTTTTTTTTTTCTTTTTAATACAGTGCTTTCCATAACAGTTTAATCTATTTCTTTAAAATATCTTATATGTTATGGTCATTTCAACTAGTAATTGTGTTTACATCATCTCTTAGAATGCCACATAATTAAGAGAAAAACAGCCAAAGCTGTTCAGTGTTTTTGGCTTATTGTTTGACTATCTGAAAGCATTGCAGCTGGAAAGAATTCCATTAATTTGTGGCTAGCACCGATACATCAGCCTCAAGACCTTCCAAGTAAACAGAGTGAAATTGGCATTGCTATCTTGTGGCAAGAAGCAAAGAACAGAGTGGTACAGAGTTCTCCAAGAAGGAAACATTAACCCAGATGTGAACAAGACAATGAATGAATTGTTCATTCGGACTTTTCAACCTTTCAGCTGTGAGCTGCAATTACAATCACCAATGCATCCAAACACTCAAAGGAGACTTAAACCTGAAAATTACCCATCGTGGCCCAGGCACAATTATATCTCCATAGCTCCATGAAATACAGGCATCCCAATTTAACTTAGACACTTAAACAAATTAAACTTCTCTTTAGGGGAAACCCAGAAAATCATATGGTCCCTTACAACACACACACACACACACACACACACACACCATATTAAAAAACAACTGGCATTTATCTTCAAGAGTCAACTCTTCATGCTTATTGCATAACACTCCTTTCACTTCTAATCAGAAAGGCAATCTTTCTTCTAATATGGTAAATATAATTTATTTGCTAATCTACCAGAAAGAATTACAGCTGGCTATTTTAGGCCTCTGACTTCATGGAGTAGTTTACTACCATAACTTTATTTGTTCTGCCAAGGAACACAAGTGTTTGTATGTTCTTTGCTTAGATGCTAAAGTTCTGAATCATGTTTTTTAATAAGTAGCTTAAATTATTTTAAATGGTGACCAATCAGAAGACCTCCTCTATTTTGAAGTATATGGTCACACTTTTGCTCTCTTAAGAGTTTTTCTATCACATAAAACCCAAATCGGATTATTTTAATGCTCCTCTTCTTAACTGGTTGTGTTTCTTCATTGTTAATGGTTCCACCAGAGTGTTTGCCCCCCATGTGCCATAAGGAAAACTGCGTCCGGTAGCATTTAGTTTAACCAGCCAATATGAATGAAACCATTTTATTATCATTTGCATATATCTTCCATAGAAATCTCTCTGATGTCACCTTGATACACAAAATACCAAAACACTTACAGACTGTTGGTGGGACTTCAAACTAGTGCAACCCCTATGGAAAATAGTGTGGCGATTCCTCAAAGAACTACCCTAATGGTAGTAGATGTACCATTTGATCTAGCAATCCCACTACTGGGTATTTACCCAAAGGAAAAAAAGTCACTTTATCAAAAAGACACCTGCACTAGAATGTTTTCTGCAGCACAATTCACAATCACAAAAATGTGGAATCACCCAAGTGCCCATCAGTTCATGAGTAGATTAATAAGAGTGGTATATGTATACCATGGAGCAATACTCAGACACTAGAAAAAATGAGTTAGACCTTTTGCAACAATCTGGATGGAACTGGAGACCATTCTCCCAAGTGAAGTATCTAAAGAATGGAAAAACAAACACCACACGTGCTCACTATTAAATTGGAACTAACCAGTCAGCATTCATGTACACAGATGGAAGTAAAACTCAACAGAAATTGTGCGGGTGGGAGAGGTAAGGAGGAGATGGGTGAAATCATACCTAACAGGTACGATGTACACTATCTAGGTGATGGGCACACTTATAACTTTGACTCAAGCAATACAAAAGCAACCCATGAACCAAAGCATTGGTACCCCTGTAATATTCTGAAATTTTAAAAAAATATCCTAATAAATAACACACAAAAAAATTCTTGACTGTATTATTTATCTATCCTCTGGAAACTGTTCCAAAATTATTAGCTGTTAAAAAATCATGTAAAACCATTTTACTAATGTTGCCCAGTTAACATTATATACAGATTATTTTAGGAATCACATTAGATACACAAAAGGACATATGTAAAGTGTATACATGCATGTTAATACAGAATGTTCACCAAAAAGAAAGCATTGAACTTTTAGAAAACGAAAGAAAATGACTTCCCCAAATACTAAAAGGATATGGAACAGCCAATGACTCTTAATTCATTTAAGTCAGAGCATACTATCTGATTCTGATACTACATTATTACTGTATTTTTAAAAACAACTTTTTATGCACAAGCTCCTAGTTGTAAACATGATACCATATTGACTTTCAATCTGTAAATATTTATGTCAAATAGCTCTTCTAAAAAGAGAACAGAATGAAAATCTGAACGAATTGCACGTGCTAGGACATTTTGGTACATTAATTCAAAGCTGTAGGCAAAAGTGATTTGCCTTTATTTTTATAAAGAAGAACTTCACTGTGGTAAAAGAATTCTCTGCACTGTTCTTTGCAAGTTTTCACTTGAACAAATCCAAAATACCCTCTTACCATTAAATTACCTCATGTGAACTTGATAGTAAATCAAATAAGCATGTTTCCAATGCTTTTATACTCAATTAATAAAACATTGATTTTTAGGAGAGATTTCATGCTTAAGGAGTTTTATGGAGAGGTCCTTAAGTCTGGCTTTCTTCTTAGAAATTGGACGTGATGCTTTTGTCAGAAGAATATCCAAATAATGAATAGCTATTGCAATTCAGGAATCATGAGCACCAACATTTCCAAAATTCTATTTCATACTCAAAGCCCTTATTGCCAAAACTAAATCAGGCACCCATATGTCTGAGGAAACATTGTGCTAATGGTGGATTTCTTTTTATGATTCTTGTATAAACTGTGAATATTGGTTTTGGTGTAGAAATCATAACACATAATATGATAATTTTTATTATAAAATATAGCCTGTGACTACTAGAAATTAAGACATTTTTCCCCTTGACATTGCAGTGAGTGAACTTCCCTTAAGTCTCTCCATAGGAGTCTATTCAAGGATATATTCTAAAGCAATAATATCCAAACTTTTGACTAGTGGCCAATACAAGAAAACTTCATTTTACTTTGAGACTCGGGAGACACAAACATGTATATGTATAATTGGAACATTAAATTTAACAAAACAAAACTTTCCTATACTACAAGTCTTGCTCTTATATTTTTTATTTCACTCTATTTCTCTCTGTTCTTGGCTATTCTGTTTTATTTTTCCAGGTTGGTTATGATCCACTATATTAATTTTATGAACCATCCATGGTTTTCCATCCAGAGTTTGAAAAATGCTGTTCTAAGAAGAGCCTTGACCCTGCTTATCTCTGTGCTAGAGGCAGAAAGGCCGTCTGTATACAATCATGTCACTATCAGGCTCCCCAGTATATTCCGGACCCCAAAAATATAACTAAGGTCCAAGCCCTTGTGGAAAACTATTGCTGTCCAATACATAAGATCTTGCCTGTGATAAGTTGTATTTGTAGAGATTATCCAAGGGCTCGGCAGGTCATCCATATGAATAAATAATCTCTGACATCTACCTCTGGATTAAGTCACACCAAGAAGATTCAAAGAGCAGATTTTTGTCAAGCATCCATCCTGAGCATATCCCTCAGAGGAATGCTGGAAGAATCAAGCTTCCAGAAGAAGTGTCTCTAATCTAAGGATACTCTGGTTCAGAGCATCTCAAACTTTAATGCACACAATTCCCTGGGAAGTCTGTTAAAGTGCAGATTGTCCGATATGGCTGGGATGAGGCCTGAGACTACATTTCTCACAAGCTCCAAGGTGAGGCCAGTGTTGTTGGTACAAGGACCACACTTTGGACAACAAGGGTCTCCGTGAGATGATGAAATTGAGCATTTTTTAAATTTTTTTTGAGGGTTCTTTAAACAGTTCTTATGTATCAGAAGAATTGTTCTTTTTCTAAATCAATTTCTTTGCATTTGAGAAAAAATAGTTATATTTTATTAAATTAGATTAATTCCTAGATCTATGTTACATACATACCATTGATTTTCCATTATTATTTTTTTCATCCCCAACTATTACTAACTTATACTCTGATTCTGCCTCTCACTTGTGTATATTATTAGGAACTGTTTCATATATTTTAAAATAAAACATCAATGAGAGAGCATTGTTCAAGAGTCCAGAATCTATGGGACAGCTGAATCAGTGTCCACAACCCAAGGCCTGTGTTCCCGGAAATCTGTGAATGGTGTCTCTCATATGTACCTCATCCTGCTGAATGTTTCATGGGTGCTAAGTGAGAACCTCTCTTTGACAGCATGCCACCTGACCTGTACCCAATATTGGATCCTTGAGTCCCGAGAATGAAAGAGGCTGTATGGAAGGAAACGTCTCCCTCCATCTTCATTTGAGGAGACTGGACACTCAATGAATCTAGCTTGAAATCCCCATTTTCTAACCACCATAGTGGAAAAACACCCCTCCCTTTGTTGGGGTTTTTAATAAAAACATGATGACAGGCAAAAATTATGCATGCATTTGGCCCAAGACATGAATTTAAAAAGAATCAAATGTACTTATTATTATTGCAGTGGTGATTGCTTTGTTTACAATTCTCTCCTATGGTAAAAATATTATATGCACAAAGAATTAAATTTAAAATGACTTTTTAATTATACTCAAATTAATCAAATCGATGGTGGGCATCGAAAGCTCATAAATTTTAATTTTAATAACAAATAAGATGCATAGTGGTGGGGGAAGGGAACTAGTTGAAAAGAGCAGAGGGAAAAATTATTTCTAGACACAAACTTCAATTATGTCTTCAATTCTATCAACCTGCATCTTCCTGGAGCTATCTTTTAGGTACAAAATGAAAAGAAATTTCCGTACATGGAATGTATGTTGGTCATGTATCTGCTCTTTAAAAAAAATAGTATATTACTATACATATGGGAATTATGAGACAGTTCTCTGAATGTACTTAGATTCTTATCTAATTTCTGCTGATTTCCACCAAGATCAACATTAGAGAGATGCTACCAAGAATGTGACTTTAGAGAAGAAAGAATAACATGAACATCTTGTTCTTTTTAGCCTGGAGAAGATAATAGATTAGCCAGCAGTTGATCCTGTTCCTCTTGGAAGAGGAATTGGGAAACATCATTAGAAACAAACAAAAAAAGTTTATCACAATGGAAATGAATGGAAATTGGAACTGCGGACTGTGGTATCTGTGTGGATGAGTAAGAAATATACAGACCGGACTTTTCTTCTCGGCAGCATCATGGGGCTATGACATTAGCAACCTCAGGTGCCCTTGGGCATAACCCTCCATTTCCATTTTTCTCGAAGAAAGAGATTGGCATCAACAGCTAAGATTTGACATGAATAAGATATCACTTGATATTCAACAACAAAATCCAGGATGGACTAGATTCAGCAATTCTCAAAATAGTGGGGTTTTAACATCTGTTTTAATCTAACAACATCTCGTACTTACCATTCACACACACACGTACACTTGTTCACATGTACCACCTTAGCCAGAATAAAACAACACTTGCCACTTGAACTTAAGAAAGCCTTATAAATGTTCTCCATCTATTTCCTCATCTGTAAAATGAGGGTGTTAGAGTAGATCAGATCATCTTTATGATCTCTTTCAGCTCTAATGACGTATCAGCTAAGTGATCTCAGTACAGGTAGGGAGCACATTGGGAAAGGTGCATGTTCCTCTTAAAGGTAGGACTCCAGAGCTCCAAAGAAATGTCATCATGGCCCTATTTTGACATTGCTAAGACTCTTCTCCCTGACCCCTAAACCCAGTGAGCACTGTATTATAAACCTTCATTTTGTAAATGTTTTCCATACATACAAAAAATACTCTCAAAGTTCAGCAATTCTGAAAGTGGACCACCTCTCTCCACCTAACGTTTGTTATTTGTGGCAGACAAATCATCAGTTCAGAAAGCACAGCAAGAAAGGCTCCAGAAGTCTTAGAAAACATCGCATTTGACCAAGAGAACGATGGTTATGTAGCTCCCTCTGAAAAGCTGATTAAAGCTGTGAAACTTTTCCCCTAATGTAGATCCAAATACACACAAACACACATGCACACACACACACACACACACACACACACACACACCATTTTGGTATAATCCAATAGCAGGATGTTCTTGTTTAAGATGTTTGAAAGAGAAAGAGAAAGATCAGCCAGAAATTAGGCATCTAGTCCTCCCTGGTTTCTTAAGATCATTCATTCATTCAAACAAGTATTTATTGGGAACTTACTAAATTCCAAGCACTGTTTTAAGCCTTAAAGATATAACAGTGAACAAAACAAAGTCCCTGTTGAAAAGCTTACATTCCATTTTTTGTGTGCATGCATGCATGGGTGTGTGAAACCTAGAATAAACATACAGAAAGTGAGAGGATAAAGATGAAAGGTCCCTATGATAAGATGACATTCCAGCAGAGGCCATAGTCCCAATGAGAGATCCAACCAGGCCAATATTTGAGGAAGAGCATTTCAGGCTGAAGGAACACTAATTTTTAAAACTTAAAGTGAGAACTATTCTTTGCATGTTTGAGGTGAGTGGAGCTGATTTGCCTTGAATAGCATAGATTACATGTTGACATCAACAATGGGTTGGCCCTAGGACAAGAGATGTCCAGTCCATATAATTTTAGTGTAAAAAGAACTGTATTCTTTCACTTAATAGTACTGATCTTTAGAGAAAAAAAGCCCCTTAGTTCTTTACTACCATATTTGTTTGTAGCCTTTCCTAGATCCATGAACCCTGGCTTATGCTCACTCTGAAATCTACATGCTTCCAGTTCACTCGATGAAGTTATTTTTGTTATTTCTACCTCAGCAATAATAATCTGGCTTCATCAAATGGTCTCTGGCCTAGTAACTCCCTAGTTTGATATCTTTGGTCTGTATCTTATTTAAAACAAACAAAACTCTATGGTAGCTCAAATGAAATCAGATGATTTAAAAATATGTGTTGCAGATAAGCAGTAACACTTGTTTAAGATCAGATCTATGAGTCTGTGTTAACTAACCTGGTAAGAGTCATGCATAAAAATTATCTACTCAATGATAAACAATTAGATAATTTATCTTATCAATTTGGATAAATTATTTTAATCATGTAACCACATAGTCCCTGGACATTTAGAAATTGCTTTGTAATTTAAGTTTGAGCTGCCAATTCCCCCATCACCCTTGTATCAGTTTCCTGGGGCTGCCATAAGATAGTAGTAAAAATTAGGTGGCATAAAACAATAGACATTTATTGTCTTACTTTCTAGAGGCTAAGAGACCAAAATCAAGGTATTGGCAGGGCTGTGCTCTCTCTGGTGGCTCTAAGGGGCAAATCTTTCCTTTCCTATATTCTGGTGTTAGCTTGCAATCCTTGTCATTCCTTGGTTTGTAAATGTGTCACTCCAGTCACATGGCGATCTTCTCTCTATTTGTACATCATCTTCCCTCTGTGAGTGTCTGTTTCTGTGTCCAAATCTCCCTTTTTAATAAGGATACATGTCATATTGTTTAGGGCCTTCTTTAGTGACCTCATTTTAACTTGATTACCTCTATAAAGCCCTATTTCCAAATAAAGGTCACATTTTGAGGAACTAGGGGTCAGGATTTCAACATCTCAACATCTCAACTCATAGTACCTCCAATCCACTAAGCGTGTTCACTTAAGGGTACCTTTTAGCATAGAGTAGGAAATGTGTTCAGTTCATTGTCTCGTACCTAGTTAGTGCTCAGTAAATAAATGGTGGCCATTATATTAGTAATTCTTAGTATCTAGAATCCAGAAATGAGCTGTGATGTTAGTCCTGAATATATGACCCTTACATTGTATCAGTTAGCTATTTCTGTGTAACAAAGCACCCCCAGACTCAGGGGTTTAAAAACCACGATTAGTATTTGTTATTTTTCATAAGTGTACCTGTCAGCTGGGTAGTTCTTGTTTTGACTACTTTCACTCATTTTTCTGTGGCCAGTGACTCAATTGGCTGGCAACTGGCTGGTCTAGCATGGCCTCAGCTGGGAAAATTTATCTCTACTGAATGTGGTTTCTCATCTCCCTGCAGCTTAGTTTGGACTTGTTTAATGATGGCTGGGCAGGGTTCCATTATAAAGTGTGGAAAATACATGAGGCCCCTTGAGGCCTAGGTTTGGAATTGCACACCATCACTTCCACTGCATTCTTTTGGCCAAACAAGTCACAAAGTCAACCCATACTCAAGAGGTGGGGAAATAGAATCCTCTCTCAGTGGGTGGAGCTATAAGTTCTTTACATTGCAAAGGGCTTGGATAGAGGGAGGGGTGAAGAATCAGGAATATTTCTGCAATCAATCTAATGCATGCATCATATAACCATTACCAAAAAAATAAAAAAAAAATCTGCATGCTGCCAATAACTGTCTTGATCTTCATTAGCTGGGCTTGCAGTCTCATTTTTTAAGTCCATAAGGACTCACGTTCCATTCCAAATACTGGTGTATGTATGGTTGTAAATTATACCCATAGTCAAACTCATGGACTCACTTCCTTTTATTGTATGACATCTGTAAGCCAACCATAATATTCCCCACCCCTGAAAGCTCTTAATTACTGGGGACGAAGTTTTGCTAACTCACCAAATCTTAGCATCCAACGTATCTTTCTGGAATCTAGGCAAAAAGGTCTACATCTTGACCATTTCAAGATTTCATTCTCCTGGAAAATTAATAGTGAGCCAAAGGATATGGGAAGGAGCGATAAGGGAATTGTTCTAAGCCCCACTTTGATTTCTGTAAGGAGTCTGTGCTTTCCTTAACCTCACACATTCATTGGCATCTGTACGACAAATCCTCTACTTTTCTTTTTGAATTAAAAATTAAGATTCCCAGGGGAAATTATGCAATGGGAAATTGACACCTCAATAAACTTGGCTCACACATTTTATTGATTATCATAAATCTAATTATTACAATAAAACTTGGGAAAACCAAAAAAAAAAAATCCCTTTCAAGCTCCAGTGGTATATATTTCTTTCTATTAGGGTAATACCTGCCTGATTATAATGTACTTTCTGAAAAATAATAAATAAAAAAGGGAATCATTCCAAACTAAGTTTGCCTCAATTGTCTCGCAAAAATCTTGATGGCTTTTTAACTGTTTTCCTGAACTGATGGGCACTAAATAGGATAGCAACAGTTTAAAGCACTTACTCAAATGAACATTAAACTTAAAATAAAATGCATAAAAAGTTTAAACTAAAAAAATTCAAATTACACACTTGCTGCTCCATAGAACTCTGGATTCTGGACTCTTTTTTTTTCTTTTACTGACTTTTTTAAATTAAAAAATACTTAAGTTGTGCCTAATAGGGGTCTTATTTTCTTTTTGGCAATTGCCCTAAACCCAATGACCTGTAAAAAGGCAGACCTTTAGATTTAGAAAGCTAAATTTCACTTCTTGTCGTTGTCGTGGGACTGGCTGGTGTGTGGTTTCTCTGGCCTCTGAACTGTCTCCCTCCAATGGTCCCTGATCTTCAGCCGGTCACATCAAGAGGCCGTGACCTAATGTTGAGAAATAAGGCTGACAAATAAGAAAGACAGCACTTTCTTTCAATAGTATCAGAGGTTTAATCTACTCCAAGATCCAAGTTCTTAATCGTCTTTGAAACATAAACCATTTCCTTTCTGCCTCTGATTTTTTTTTTCTGAAATAAAAGAATAAAAGAACACGGTGAATACAAGTTTATTGATTTTGTGACAAAAGAAAGAAAACTCTTTAAACTAAATATCTAGATGTGAAAACTCAAAAAACAGTTTTTAAATTCTGAAACCTCTTCCAAGGAAATATCTATATAGGACAGGTCATCAGTTCAATATCCAGTTGAGGTACGTTTGGCATTACTTCTTTAGTCCCTCAAACTTTCTACCCACAACAATGTTGCTTTCACTTGTTTCTCAAGGAGGCCTTTTTCAATAAGGTGAATAATAAGAATAAGCAACCGCAAGCTGGGGCAAAACGTAAGGTGTGGAGTATGTTTGCATTGCATGCATGCGATGAGGGTCAGTTTTAGAAGATCCAAGCATAGAGTCTACTCCTAGGCCTACCACCTGTTAGCTGTGAATCCTTAAGGACGTTAATTAGCTTTTTTGAACTTCAGTTTAACTCAACCATAGGAAGGGGATAATAACACACAAATATAAAGCAATTTGCATGTGGCAAAGCAGTATAAGGATGTCATTTGCCAGAATTATAAAGTGTTTTGAGCCCAATGGATTGACTCTGACAGTAGAGGACAATTTAAGATAACATGATAGCAACTAATCACGTGGAAGCACACTCCACTATCAGATGGCAAGAAAAAACAGATTCTTGTCTTTATCATGAAAATACTAACGTATGGGTTGGATTCTTTCAAGGAAATTAGAAAGTCACTCAGTACTTAGTTTGGCTTTGGAGGCATCTCAGAGGCAAAGAAATAGATCTTGGTCTCTATCATTACAAGAAAAATAGTTTGGCAATATGGACTGCAGCTCTACAAATATTACTTTTTGATTGTTTTTACTTGACACCCATCACCTAGTATGTGAGAAGATACTTAATAAATATTTTGGACAAAGTAAAATGCCCTAAATATTTTGTTTTGACAGTAATGTATAATAAGTCAAGTCATCTTTTTTTCTCTCTCTCTTCCATTTTTTATCTTGACATTCTTAAGGGAGAACCGTATTTGATATCCTCACAATTTCTACAGGTTAAAAGTTTTTCCACATTCATTCCTTTTCGGGGTACTACAAGCATAACTATGAAAAGACTATTGTCTTCATAATTCAAAATTCCAGAACACTTTCTAGATAAAGTACAGTGCTAGTGAAACATTCTGCAGTTGTTAGAATTGGGTGTTGTCTTTGAAGAGGAAGTTGAACATGTCTCTCTAAAGTTTAAGATGAGCTGACAATCAAAATTCAATGTCAAATAGATTTTTTTAATTCTTTATACTCCAATATAAATTTAAAAAATCCATTAATTTCATTTGAGATTCAAATGGAAAATGAAACACAAATTTATGATAACATTTAAAATCAGGAGGAAACTGACCCAGTCTTGGCTGAAGATAAATTATTTTCAAGAATGTGGCTTTGTCAGTGTACCTGTCAGTGAATCTTTCCCCTCAGTTGCCTTGCTAATTACAGGTGCTGTTAGCATTATTTGAATTTTATATTTGTCTTCTCTTTTGGCATCTTCTCCACCACCACATCTATCCTACTGCTTGCATGACTAGTCACTGCAGCAAATCCCAATGCTTCTTACCACTTGTCACCAGAACAAAATAAACTAACCAAAAATTCCCTGCTCCCTCTCAGCAACCCAATGAGTATTCCTATTATTTTCACCTGGAATACGAGGAATGCAAATCTAAGTCTGCAACACCAGCATTCCTTTCTTCCCTATGTAAAACATCATCCCACCTTTCCATAAGATGCCATTAAAACTCATCCACTCATTCATTGTGAAGCATGTAACTCAGAAAGGAGTAGCATAAGCCCAGGCTAGAATATATCACAGCAAATGGGTCACAGAGCCACCAGTGGTCCTTTCTGTGTGAATTCCATTGCTCACTTCTTGGAACTAACCAAATTAAAATGACTTAATAAAATCTTCATGGCAGAATCATACAAAACTAACAGCCAGAGCATTTCAACAAAATTTCCCTAATGTATTATTGTCCAGACCCTTATTAGTCTTCAAATCCAAATTATCTGTTCAAATCCAATTGTTCCTCTTTCTTCAGAGTTCTTTTTGAAGTTCTTTAGAGGTCTTGGGCCAGAAGAAACCAGCAAGACATGGAGGAGAAGGGTAATTATTCTCTGAGAAAACTGACTACATCGCTGGTATTATTAAAATAAATTACCCTGTGGCAAAGACTTAAAAACCGTATGTCAAGTGATGAGGTTAATATGATGTTGGTGTCCCATGGACCATGCTAAAGGGCATGCATTGCCAGCTGTAGACACTAACATTAGCTTCGACGCCATTTTGGTGATAGGTTTTCTCTTGCAGTTCTACTCTGTTGCTTTCCTTTTTTTTTTTTTTTTTTTTGTCTTCGAGCAAGTGGAGAAAAACACAAGCCATCACACTCCATGTGGTACCCTCTTTGCATGTGTGAAGCTGCTTAGAGTTAAATGCCTCCAGGTGGTATGTTAGGTTGGCCATGGGCCACTTGGTACCTCCACTATGTCTAAAGAAATGGTGATTTTTCTTAAGAATACCTTTGGATGTGGAAAGAGAGTCCATGACTTCCCTATTCATTTTAAGACCTTGAAGTCATCGTTTCAGGCTGTGACTTTTTACCTTAAAAAAATAAAATGTTTCCTCTAGCTCATGTACTGGACTATTCTTAAGTTTGATTAGGTTATGTAAAGTGTTTTGGAAATCATAAAGATATATGTAAATACAAGATGTAATTATATCACCTGGTCATATTCACCTCCTGTCAATGTTATATTATTTAGTCTTATTACAAGGGATTAGCCATAAGCTATGTGGTGTTCAAATCCTGTGGTATCTATCACCATCTGATAGAAGTAAGACCTTTTCGACATGATGAAATTTCAACGAATTTTGTGTAGTTTATCCACTCAAAAATCAGTCTCTACAGCACACATCTTTGCATATTTCCAAACAAAATATTTCAGCCTTGCTTTGTCTTTCTTTCTGTTCAAAGTACAAACATATTAGTCTAAGAACCCATTCATTTCTCTCACATTAAAACTCCTTTCAACCACTCATTCTTATTCTGATGAAAGCTTGGGAGATGGTATCTCTACATCCTAGTCCTCTTTCTTAATCTGTTCATTATCCTGTTTTCTCATTTTCCCTCATATTCTTACACATCTACAATATCAGTCCAGCATTTTCTCACCTACATCTTTGAGCTCACTTCCAGGCAAGAGGATCAGGACCTCAGTTTTGGTCCTGGACATTTACCTCTTAGCCTCTGACCAGCTCCAGCTCATAGCTGCCTAATCCGTCTTCGTAGTCTTATATAATATATTCATGACTTCATATGGAAGGTGCATCCTCTCCCATATTTTAACATTTGAAGGCCTCATTTGAGTAATATTTCTCACTAATTAGTGAAATAAGACAAGGGATACATTCTGGATAATTAAAGGACCGAAAGGAGGATCAGGTCCAGACATTGCCCTGGGTGTCAGAGAGCGGGTATGTATACTTCTCCCCTCACTACAACAAAAGGAAATATACATTAAAAATGGTTATTTCGGGTGTAAAGCCGCCTCTCAAGTTCTCCAACCGACAAGGATATAGACACATATGCATTATATTAGTTACTCCAGTCACCTCCAATAAGAGGAAATTCTTGGAGTATACTAACTAAACACCCAGGATTTTTTTATATGCCTTGGATAGGAAACCGAGTATTGAGTCATCCAAGCTGCTTGATTTTGCAGTTTACAGGCATCAGTTACTAAAGTGCTGTGATATCAAGCACGTGCGCATGGAAAGCATATTGTTGAGTATTTTTATAAGGAATTAGTCAATGTAATTGCGGGCTATAAAGAGATTGTTACACAACCTCATTACATGTTGTAAACACTTCATCATATGACATCTTTCCATGTCATAAATATATCATCAGGGACCATTATGTTCTCTAATGATGACTTCTTGCATCCATTCATCATGCAAAAATGAATAAATGCCACAAGGAAAGCATAGTCTGCACAGTTTTTCACTACGATGATAACTCCATCAGTAGAATTCCTTATGGCGTACTATATATTTACATATGCTGATAACCAGCATGCAGATAAGGGTATTTGCTCTTTGCTCTTTCTTCTTACAACCACCTTTGGCTGAAGGTAATAAAATCTGACCTCACGTGCTTGGTTTATAAAAGAATATTTTTACAAGGAAGAGGAAAAGATGAAAGAAGAGGGGTAGCAGGGAGGAGAAGAAGGAGAAGGAAATGGAAAAGAGCAAACAACTTAAACTATTTAAAATAATTGTGTAATGTAGGCCTATTTGTGTGTGTGTGTGTATATGAGTTAATTCTTTTAGACATGTTTGACTTTAGACATGCTTTGCAATTAGTTTACATAAGGCAATGGAACTAACCACTCCCTGTGCCTAGGGTTTAATGTTAATTTCAACTCATTTTTCCAGGGCCACATGTTGTATATTTCCATTTATTAACAATTTCCACCTTTCTGCACCACTCCTTCCCAATATCCATATCTTAAATTACAGGATGGAAGAGGACATCTATAAAATAAAACTACAGCAATGGGTTCCAAACCTGTTTCATGAAGCCCTAAGTTATTCTGGGGTTTCTAAAGCCTCTTAGAAATACGCTGGTGAGTCAGGCAGCCTCAGCCTCCTCCTGCCTCAACTGTGGACACTCCACATCCAAGTGTTTTGTAAATTGGGCATCAGGGCATGAAATCCACGGAACTAAATGATATCCATATTTCTCTGAGCCTTAAATTCCCGTGATCTCTTATATTTGTGTGATTAACAGGGATTATCATGGGATGGTATAGCAGGCAGTAGAAGCTTCCAGGAGGGCCCTTTGGCCTGGGCCTCTCCTCCATTACAGCATAGGAATTTAGGCTTTTGATGTGACCATCAAGTGAAGTCACAGACAGTCATTGTGTTTGTGCACACCCATGTTTGTTAAACACAAACTTTTAAAATATTCCGTATTTTTGATAACCCTCAGTAGGCATTTTCTCATTTTTGAATGTACCAGGGGTCTCAAACGATAGAAATTTCTTGCCCATTTCCTGGCCTCTAAGGGGTTCTGATGGTCACCCAGCAATACACTGGTTTTAAAGTCCAGGCAATACCTTCAATCTGCAGGTAGTCATAAATTTCCTCTGTTAGTCAGAATATTCTCCAACACCAACTGGGTTCTTCCTAGGATAAGTACTTTACAGATCACTTCACTAGATTTCTTCATTTAATACTCACAATAGCCCTATGGGACTATTATTAAATCAATTTTCAGATGAGGAAGGTGAGGCTTAGAGAAGTTAAAGAAGCCAAAATCACACTTAGCCAATAAGTGGCTGAAAATCAATCCAACCCAAGCAGGCTGCCTCCAGAGACCAAGAACTTAATTATTAAGTTCCATTTGCATCAATGTTAATACAAACTCCTGCTTTTTTCACTTTGGAACATAATGGAAATGACCAAGAATTAAGTAGCCCAAGAGCTGGGGCAATTTGCTTTTGTTGTTTATATACTTCATATTTTAGTCTGAGGGTGGAAAAATAAAACAAAAAAAAATTTAATTTTCTAAAATTCATAAATACACACATGTATACATAAGACACACACATATAAAATTTATCTACACATATACAGGCACACATATATAAAATAACCTAATAACATAATAAAATAATTTAAGGGGATTCATTCAGATACAGCATGAAAACATTTGACTGGTCAGACTATATAAAGAAGTCATATAAGTCAACAAGAACAAAAACAACCCAATTCAAAAATGAGCAAAGGACCTGAATAGACATTTCCCCAAGGAAAAATATACAAATAGTTAACAAGCACATGAAAAGATGCTTAACATCACTAATGCTTAGGTACATGCAAATTAAAATCACAATGAGATACCCTCATACCCATTAGGATGGCTATTATAAAAGTAAAACCAGACAATAACAAGTGTTAGCAAGGATGTGGAGATATCAGAGCATTTGTGTACTGTTGGCGAGAATCTAAAATGGTATAGCCACTGGGGAAAAGGGTATGGAGGTTCCTCAAAAAGTTAAACATAAACTTATGATGTAGAGCAATTCCACTTGTGGATATATATGCAAAACAGTTGGAAATAAAGAGTCAAACAAATATTTGCACATCAATGTTCATGGCAGCATTATTCCTAATAGTTAAAAAGTGAAAACAACTCAACTGTCCATCAGCAGATGAATGGATTAAAAAATAGGATGCATACATATGATAGAATATTATTCAGCCATAAAAAGGAATAAAATTCTGACTTGTTACAACATGAATGAACCTTGAAAACATTTATGCTCTGTGAAATAAGCCAAATACAAAAGAATAAATACTGTATAACTTTACTTATGTAAGGAAACTGAAATAGTCAAATTCATAGAGACAAAAATTAGCATGGTGATTGCCAGGGGCTGGGGGAAGGGAGGAATAAACTCACTGCTTACTGGGTACAGAGTTTCTGTTTGGAAATAATGAGAACTTTCTGGAAAAGGATAGTAGTTATAGTTGCACAACATTGCGAATATACTTCAGTGCTACTGAAGTATAGATTTAAAAATAGTAAAAATGGTAAATTTTATTTTATGCATACTTTGCCAAATAAAAATTAATAAAATAATCAATAGTTCTTTTGAAGATTCTTTTTGAAATAGTAAAAATAATATCTTTCAAATCATAATCATCTTATTTGCTTAAATTCTGGCCATATAGTTGGCCAGGATTCCTCTAGTTGGGAAGCTCAGCTCTCCACTGAATAAAGGAATTTTGATGTACCTCACATGACCTACTTGCTTGTCCTCTCTGTATATTTAAATTATAATGTTACCACAAAGAGGGAAAATTATACCCTAAGAATAGATTCATTCAGCACGTGCTGTCTATATTACATTTATAGTTGCATTCTTCCTTCACAGCACATTAGAAAGAAAGAAAGAGAGAAAGAGAGAGATTGAGAAACATTTAGAAATGAATCACATTGAAAGTTAATAGCCTTTCTTATTTTTCATGCATCCTTAAATTTGAAGAACTAAACCCAAAGGACTGTATCATAGCTCTACATTTCCTAGTGGTGACAGACAAAAATAAAGTTTGACTCAGCCTAACAGGAAAAGCCTGACTCATTCAATTCAAAGCCCTGACTCTCTGCAGAAGGTGTTCGGAACAAACCCTTGATGTGTTGATCCCTAGAAGAGAAGACGAGCTGGGAAACGATCTCACTCACCCACCATGCAGTAAAAGGAACAGATGAATGAACCCATCACTATGTTGATATTTAGAGGAGCTGGAAATACGTATATTGATATTTAAAAAATATGTCTTTAAATAATGTCCAACCAGAAATTATAAGATTCAAAGGTAATTCTATTCGTATGTATGTAGATTTCTTAGCTTGCTTTCTCTAAGGAACACTGCCCAAAGACCCCACAGTGCTGTTGCACTGTGTCTCTTGACTATGTTTGGCTGTACAACCCAGACAAGGATGGGAGAAAATAATTTACTAACAATAGTCTAAGTACTGTTCTATTTTTTGAGTCTACAATAAGGGGAACAGTAATTGTCCATTACTTGGGCTTTTCTCACAACTTTGTAAAGAAATAGGGGGAAGTAAATAAAAAGTTTGTTCTGTCCTATGTAACTTAAGGGGATTTGCTTCAGAGGTTTCCCTGTGTTAACTCTGATGTGCTTTCCAGTTGTAGGAATGGACAGATGCAATGAACAGCACAAGGCAACATCCAAGCCCTCTGCTCACACACATAAACACACTCTCTTTCTCTCCAATTGCTCCTCTTTCTGCTTTCTGCATGGCTTTTCCTGTATGAATTCATTGACTGCCTGCTTTAGTGTATAGGGAAATCATATCCTCTCCTCATAAAACCACCTTGTCCTTTCCTAAGAAGAATCTTCCTTGAAGGACTAGGAATTCTTGCCATCGTATTCAGAGTCGTGACAAATTATTGTGGAGACTACAGTAAGACAAAATCGACTATTAGCTCCAGTTCCAGATAAAAGAGAAGAGGTTTGCAGGGCCCCAGACTAACTTTGCATTCTCTGTTCTTTCCACCTACACTTCCAAATTAGACGGTGGCTAAAGGAGCCTCCCTCACTGGGAAGAGGAGATGGTGGTGCTATGCACATTGCTGGAATGTTTCAGGTGGACGGACTGGGGCGGAGGAACTCTTTGGGAGAGGTGGTTGAAGTGAACTGTGCATGTTTAATGAGTTCAAACCTCTTCTACAAATTAAGTGAAATATTTTAAAAAGGAAACAATATTATTTAAGTTTTATTTGTTTCAGCTACTTGGTTACAACTCCACACGGACGCAATTAATGGAGGAAATAGAGTATTTTATAAGCCTAAGACTCTCCCTCAATCTGTGACCAAGAGAAATTCTTTGCCTTAATCACTATACATTCCTTTCGGATAGCTCGTATATTGCCAAAATAATTATCCTAGGCTTCAGAAAAGATTTTGTCTAGTCAATCCCCCCAAAGTTATAATGATTGTTCTGGTGAATAAATTAATAATGAACTTTGTCCTCTCTTGCAATATTTGCATGTGTATTTTTAAGCAATCCTTAATAATGCACTATTTTAAGTGTGTCTGTATAAGCATATGAAAACACACGGGCCATTGGAAGCAAAGTTTCCTATAAATCTAACAATTGATGGGTAGCCTGGATGCTCTGAAAGCTCTGTTCCCAGGAAACGAGTCTCTTTGTCCAGGCCAGATGCTGTTGACCACCAATAAATAAGTGAACAGCTTTTAATTGATTTTGCAAATAGTGAAGTGTCCTGGAAACTAAATGTGTTAAAAAGTAAAGGAAAGAAAGCAAAAGAAACAAACAAAATCCCTTATTTTGCCCAAATTTTAAGGAGGAGAAAACAAATCCTAGAAACTACTAAGTGGAGAAAAACATCCAAAGTTTACATGAACAGAATGCTGAAGATTTCAATTGCTAAAGACTTTTCTGTTTGTTCTCTTCCAATTATATGGAATAAAGAAAGATAGCTAACAAAATTTTAAAATAATTTTCTCAGAGCTTTCACAATTCTAATATTTGAAAGTAAATTGTTTGATTATTTTTTCCCTTCTGCAAAGGATAATCTTAAATGTAATATACGTCCTTTATTTTTTTTCTTTTATATCCAAAGAAACCAGAAAGAGAGATCTCGGGTTAAAGTATGATAAAGGTGGAAGTATCAGTGATTGAAATAATCATTCTCTGAGTGATTGAAATAAACTAGAGTGTCACTTTGAGTATTACCCTCAAATGTAATCCCATCTTAACATTCTGTGCAGACACCATAAAAGGCAGCCAGTCCAAGTTCATTAGCTGAAATATAGACTGTGTGAACATTCCTAATCTCTGAACAGCATGGCAAAATAAATAATCACCCGATCCACTTTGTTTCTGCTCTTCCCTTCCCTCCACACCTATAAATATTGTGTATTGTATACATAGCTTTTAGGGTCAATTATTAATGGTGAGAACCATTAAGAGGGCAGAAGGTCAGGGGCTCCTAACTTCAGTGACCCTTAAATTTAATCTAGCGTGGTAGAAATAGAATTGAATAGTGGTGAACTTGCAAAGTGTGATAAAACCTGCTTTACCCACACAATTGGGCAGCAACAGAAGAATAAAAAAAAAATTAAACAATAAAATCTTACTTGTGACCTAGTTACAGCCCCAGAGTTAAAGGTGAACATTCACACACAACTGCCATGCTCAAAGGCCAAACGCTGACATCTTTCAAATATCAGGTGGTTTCTGGCCTCTGGTGGCTTTTTGGGAATTTTTTATCAAACACACAATGGTCTTTATTTTTATTTACCTTTATCTCCACTTCAATAAGAGAGATCACAAGACAGCATTTTAGAAAATACAGAAACCAATTTTTTCAGCCCAGCTGAACTTGGTATTTCAAAATAAATCTTTCAAATTAGTCACACTTACACCATTCACACAAATTAACAAAGTACCCCTCTACACTTGAAGATTTGGCTGTGCAACATAAATGAGGAGGGAGATACAAAATTGACAGTTATGGACAGGAAGAGTCCTCACTCCATATCTGTATTATTGATCTAAGTGTATGGTGCAGCAAATGCTTATGTGAACCTTTTTATGCTCCATAGATCAGGATCCCTATATTCACACAACTGCAGGATCATCAGAAGTCATCAGTACCAATTCCCTGAGAGCTAGAGGGGTAACATGATTTCCTCAAGACCACCCAGCTGATTGGAGACAGACGGGGGAATAAAAATCACCTTTTATAATTGTACCTTCAGTAATTTTTGCTATACTCAGCTATTTGATGTAGTTTGCTATTTCTTCAAATGCCAGAATTTGACACCAAATGTCTGAAGACCATCAAATATTAAATACTGTGACCATCAGCCAATGGTGACTCAAGAAGAATGAAATTTCAATGCACATATAGATCCTGTGGGGATCTTGTAAAATACAGATTCTGATTCAGGAGGTTTGGGGAAAGGCCTGGGATTCTGCATTTCTGACAAGCTTCCAGGAGGTGATGTTGATGCTGCTGTTCTACAAACACACTGATTGCCGGGAGCCAGATTGCCTTTCTGGGATTGCTATAGATCGCAGAGCCGTGTGTTACTGGTCATTATCAGAGAGGATGAGAATAGTGCCTTGGGATGAGAAAATAGAACAGAATAAAAACCCAAAGAGATAAATGAACCAGAGAACAGAAGTGGATATAGAAATTTCACACTGGTTTGGGGGTTTAGAAAAACGTACATTTGAAAAGAAGGATAGATTTCCTACCATCCTCCAATACGTATGTACCAGTCACCCCATAGGAAACATATTGGAGGCATCAATTTTAAATCTGGTCCCAATAAGTATTTCAGTAGGAAACTCTTCATGTTATGAGTGTTTTCATACAAAGAGAACCCCACCCTGCTTCTCTCTAAGGCCATCCCTGCTGCACCTCTTTCCTTGCTCCCACATATACTCAGGGACATGTACACAACAAAAGCAATATTTGGGCTGTTGCTTTCAGCTACCTTCAACCTTCTTGCTGAAATGTCTCAGGTGTGAGAATGAGATAGAAATCGCTCAGTCTCAGAGACAGAGGGTCCATCACCAAAACCTGCACAGATAAAACCTGAAAGAATTGAAGCTGGCTTAAGACTGACTAATTATCTTTCCCTTTACCCAACCAGCTTATCTTGGTCCATTGAGGAATTATCTTTCATTTTTTCTCTTGCATTTAATTTGTTTGAATAGGAAATGAACTGCTGGAATTTCATGGGGCTGAGTGTTTAACCTTCATGGAACCACATGGATTAACTGCAAATACTGAAATGCAGATCAATGGGAACTCAGAATAGGAGATTCTTGAGTCCTGAACTTGTAGCTAAAGACAGAAATGCTATTTATACCAAGTCAGTTGGTTTAAAGATATGTAAGTTATCCACATGAATTATATACATGGCTTATAAATAAAATAAGAAAAAAAAAAGCCAGCCTTGCCCCTTAAGGAAATCAGGCAATGTGCTTAAGAGAAACTTGAATGACCTTGTCTCATTTATTAACATGCTTTCCTGGGAATTGGTTTTGGAGAGAAAGTTCTTTCTGTGTTATCTGTGGATACACCATTTCTCTGCAGACTTAGGATACAGGGCAAGAAAGGAAGGGCATCTTTGGCAGAGGACAGTGATATCAGCTATGTGTTTGCCTCAAAAGACTGTTTTGCAAAAGGAGCTTGGCTCCATCCAATCCCAACAATGTAGAGATTCAAAGGTCAAAGTTTTCCTTAAGAGCCTGTCCTAATGCAAAGCGCAAGAGCATTTGCAGTTTTTGCCAAGGTAACTACAGATAATGGGACAGAGAACGTGTCTATTGAAGCCACATGGGAAAGGAAAAGGACACTTTTTCTTCCTTAAGGGAGAAAAGAATAATTACCCTGTGGGTAGAAGACAGAGAAGTCAATGGCCTAATGGATTATTCAGTTGTATCCCCAGAGAATAATTGATGACATTGCATGATTACAGTCAGACAGCTAGAAACAAAAATAACCCTTATAAAAACAAGGGGCATATGTTATTTATACTAAAAGACACAGGCAACTGGCAGGGCTGGAAAGACAGAGTTATCCAGCCTGGGAGAAGCTACTACCTGATTTATTGCCCTGTATTTCCAAAGGAACCTCTCCTTTTCCGTAGAAAAGAAAAAGATGGAGGATGCTTCTTCCATATCAGAGTAGAAGGATATGTTCCTGTATCTGACACTAAAGATGATCAGCCTAAATAATTCATTTCTAAGCCCTTATAAAAAATAATCCCCTCTTCTCCTCACCAGGACCCCTAGACAAGGGAGATCTGATGACCTCCCAAGTAGGTTACTATAATGCAAGGCAAGAAGACCCACCACCCCTTCTGTCTCCTACATGGGAGCCTCCTCCTCTCTCAAGGCCCCTTCCTCTGAACTCTCGTTCTAATAGTTAACACCTGCTGTCCACTACACCTAGTTTCCAAACTATGGTGATGAGTCTCAGAGAACAAAACTCACATTCAAATTTCAAAATGGAGTAATTTTATAGCTCATAGAATCACAGAATTTCAGAGTAAGGCCAACCTTTATCACTTTAGTGATAAGAAAACAGGTCCAGCACAGACTGACGATGTGCTTACAAGCTACAATACTACTAATAAAAATAAAAATGGTGAATATTCAGTTCATGCTTACTATGCCTCTGGCATTGTCCTAAGCACTTGTGTGAGGATTGCCTCATCCCTCCTGACAACCACTGAGTTAGTTACTGTTATTATATCCACTTTGCAGATGAAAAACGATAGCACAGAGAGCTTAAGTGACATGCCAAGGTCCTCCAGCCAGTGCATAATGGAGTCATAAGCAGAATCCAGGCAGTCTGCAACCAGATCAGAGCTCCGATTCTAATAACCTAGAGTGGGACAGCAAAGGGGGGAACTGGCACTGAGCTTCCCTTGCCCCCTGCGCAGTCTGCCTCGCACCTCTCCTGTCACTTAGTTCAGCTCAAACAAGAACATTCCATGAGAAGCCTTAGAGATCTGAGATCTCATTAACCTCTGTAGTACTTCTCTCAAATAGCCTCACGGGTACCCATAAGCATTATTTTATTTCTGGCTCATAAACTTTCCACCAGGACAGGACACCACATCTGTGAAGTCATTAAATCTTTATAATAACAATATTATGCTAATGGAAATTATTAGTCTATTCCTCATCCCCCAAAAACCACCTGGTAGGTTTACCTGGCAATGACTTTGAGATGTCATCGTGGATCTTAAAGCCTAAAGAACATAGGGATTCATAACTTTCTCTGAGCAATGGAGTTTTCCATGTGGTAACAAGCTGGCATGGTTGGACTATTGGATTTAGACGTAAACAGGATACTGGAAAAGGCTGGGAGAGAGCACATGATGGTTCTCAGATTAGAATTCAGGTGGTAGGGTAGAGAGCATAGGTATTTCCAAGCCCAAGCTTTCTACTGAGAGAACTGGCTGCCAATATTTTGATTGCATTATGAATTTCTTCATAAAATGGTTTGTTCTTTAATATCAAATAATAAAACACAGGCATTAGAGCCAATTTAAGTAATTTAGAATAATTAGAGTCTTAAGTAGGCAGCACATGTTCGGAGCAGAACAATCTCTCTCCAAACAACAGTGATGTCAGAGGTTTTCGGTTTGGGTCTGTTTCCTCTCTCTCTCCTCCCTGTGGCTCCAACACGTGGTGTAGTTTCCCTTCCTGGAGCCCAGTTACCCAGTAACTCCTGAAATGGCTGGATAAACGTTGGCTGCCATGCACATTCAACCTTGAAAGCACAACAATCTGGGATTTTAATTCAAACAAATGTGAAAATGGATTATAAATAGGATCCAGCTGCATTTCTAATAGCGAAGGGAAAATCGAGCTGAGACCAAAAAGGAAGAAAAAGGAAAATGAAAGCACCTTGCCTTTCTTTCCATGGCCTTCCCTCATGCTGCCATCACTGCCCTGTTGAAAGAGGCCTCCAGAAAGTCTAAAATGTTTTAATTATATTTAATTAAGTTGTCATTTGTTACTTGGCTTCCTGAGAGTTCTGCCTAATTAAACCAGGCTCCATTTTCAGATCTACACAGTTACCTCCAGCCTAGCATTTAATAAAGGGGAAAAAAAAGTAGTTAGCAGAGGCTGTCTTTCTGGAGACTCCCCATCCTGCTGCCAACAACTGCAGTTTATATATTATTAGTACAGATGTTGGCCAGCACAACCCAAGGCTTCTGTCGGGGCGCTGACAAAGACGACCCCCTTCCTGACCTTCAATAATCCTTCTCTCTTTCCCCCAGCAACTTTCATATAAGTCAATATTTGAATATGGAAAAATTGCGAGCAATTCATCTCAAATCATCAGCACCTCACGAAATGGAATAATGTTACCTACAGCCTGGATCAGTGGGGAAATCCAGCCCTCTCGGTTCAAAATTCATTTTGTTAATCAACAGCCTTAAGGTCATTGACTATTTCTTATGTGTCAACCTCTACCAGATGACTTAATTACGCCTGGTAATATCCCCTAGAGGGCCATTGTGTATGATCATTCAAGTTATGCCTTGTACAACTGTAGAGGCACCTTTCATGATGTGGTCATTATCAATTTGTGAATTTAATATGATGATTTTCCAGCAGATGGTGGTCAAGTGTCTTGAGGAAAGGGTCTCAATTTCTAATCATGTGCTAGGCCTGGAACAGCGCTGACCTGCAAGATTCACGACTGGGCTGAACTTTAATCAAAGTTCAGGTCATCATGTACTTTAAGAGTTTTCACTCTTATGTTAAGAATTGAGTCTATTTTGTATCGATGAAAACAGTATTAATAAATCTCACTCCATAATTACAGGAAATGTCAGGAGGTTTCACACAGACACAGAACTCCTGCATTTATTTAAAAAAAGAAAACAAAACAAAAACAAAACTCACCCAGAATTAAATGATTGATTTTGAAGAAATTCGTTCCATGTGTGCAGCACCCAATAGACTACTTACCTCCTTTTTTTGTTTCTTTGACTTAGTGTGAAACCCTCTGCCCCTCCCTAATTTGCTCACAAGAATGAATAGTACAGGTCAGACTTTGAATTTGCCTACAATGGCAAATGCTACCCAAACATTTCAGCAAACAGTCTCTAAGTTTGTCTATTCCCTTCCAAGGATTGTGTGTTTCACCTGCAAACATTTCCAATGTGAACATGTTTATTCCATTCATGGTGGGGAAGCAATTATTTGTTTGAGGAGACACTTAGGGAGATAGCAGACCATTCTGCAAACATGCCCACAGTTTGTACCTCAAAAACCTCCTGTTCCTCACTGCCATCCCTTTGAAATATTTCTGTCTAGGGTTTTAGTAAATACTCTTGTGGGGTCTCTAAGATGCCTCTGTATATCTTGTACACAGGCAGGATTGTCCAGTGAATCTCCAGAAATGTGTGTGTGGCCTCCCAAACCACTAACCTCTGGAGATCTATTGAAATAGCACAGTCCAAGTCCACGTACGTGCCATTGAGAACCTATAGCCTCCAAGTTCCCCAGATGTTTGTATTCAAAGGCACCCCCACTGCATTGTCAATGGGAAATAAATCAGGAGAAACTAAAGTGAAGACAAAGGCGAAGACAGTAGGAGAAAGATCTGAGGATATCAGTAGATTTGTTTTATATATGTTAAGTATGGGACTGGTATTTTTTATTTTATTTTATTTTTTTTTGAGACAGAGTCTCACTCTGTTGTCTGGGCTAGAGTGCCCTGGTGTCAGCCTGGCTCACAGCAACCTCAAACTCCTGGGCTCAAGCAATCCTTCTGCCTCAGCCTCCCAAGTAGCTGGGACTACAGGCATGTGCCACCAGGCCCAGCTAATTTTTTCTATATATATTTTTAGCTGTCCATATAATTTCTTTCTATTTTTAGTAGAGACGGGGTCTCGCTCTTGCTCAGGCTGATGTCAAACTCCTGAGCTCAAACAATCCTCCTGCCTCGGCCTCTGGGACTGGTATTTTAAAGAAGGAAAGTTAAAATATACCAGTTTTGTCATGTCAGCAAAATAAAGCTGACTTCTTCCCATTCGATGAACTGAATGAGATTAAATGATTACATTTGATCTTCCTATTAAAATTTCTTCTAATGAAGAAGATGAAACAAAGATGAAGATGATGAAGAAGAGGAGGAGGAAGAGGAAGATAGAAAGAGGAAGAGAGGGAGGGAGAGAGAAAAGAAGGCTGAAGTTAAATTTGGTTAAAAGTTCTGGAGCATCTTGTATATCAAAACCTCATAAAGGGCAAACTGCTGGGACCCCGGCCAATACAGGGATGCATCCACAGCCCTGGTCCTTCTCAAAGATGAGCTTGCTATTGAAAATTACAAATTATAAAAGGAAATTTGCCATCATTAGAGAGAATCACTGAAAGTAACAAACGGGAAAGTCAGCATTCTAAAAAGGAGGAATTATAAAACAATCTAAAATTCTACAAAATAAACATATTTTAAATGTTTAAAGACCGAAAATTAGAAATAGAAAATACACTGGAAAAAGAGAGAGTCTATGAATAAAGAACACATACTTTTAAAAGCACTAAATGGAAACTCTAAAAGTAAGAAAGGAAAATGAATTCAGATAAACGTAATAGTTTTCAAGATTCAAAGGGGTAAACATACAGAAATATATACAACAATAGTTGTATACTTAACTAATTTAAATGCACTTGAATTCAGGGCGAAACTAAACAACAAAAGCATGGAAGATGGGAGTGAATTGATTAGCTGTATTTTTAGTCCCTTATGTTGATTCGGAGGATTACGATATTGGTCAGCTCTAGATTTTGTCACACGAGAGTAAAGCCTATTTAAAATATAAGAGTAACAGCAGCAAAATTTTGAAATATAATTCATAACATTCGAACTAAAGGAAGAAAAATGTAGAAAGCTGTTATCCTGATAGAATTTTTAAAAGGATAAAGAATATTCAAAGTAAAGAGAAAACCCAGTATTAATTGGTAAAATTAATCCAAATATAGCAGTAATCACTATAAATGAAACTAGATTATATATCTCTGTTAAATGGAAATTTTTTCAGAATGTATGTTTTCACGTATATCTATAAATTTTTACAAAGGATATCCCATAATGTATTGTTGGTTTTCATCAACTTTACTATTATTCTAGTCATTTGCTTTTTAATATAGCAAATCCTTAATTCTAGACACTCCTTTCTCAGTGAAACATTGGAATTTGAATAACTCAATATGCAAGCATAGGCCCCTTTTTAAACCTTGATTACATCATAATTCTTAGATACAAAAAGAAGCTTTATGGGGACTCAATCTCTTTATCTGTAAAGTGGGAACAAGTATACTTCCTTATTTTACAGGGTGGTTGAACTTAGAATAGAGGGAGGAAATGGGTAAAAATAATAATGAAATAATAAATAAGAACTTTTCAAAAGTATTTTAAAATAATCCAATTAAAAATGGGCAGAATACATGAACTGATATTTTACCTAAAAGGATATAAATATAGCAAATATGCAGATGAAACTAATGTTCAACATCATTAGCCATGAGATAAATGCCAACTAAAACTGTATTGAGACCTATTAAAATGGCTAAAGTAAAAGTAGTGAAATATCAAAATGGCTAAAGTAAAAATAATGAGAATGCTAAATGTGGGGAATATATTCCTGAGGAAATGTTCTACTCTGAATAACAGTTTGGCAGTTTTATATAAAACTAAAAATGGTCTTACCATACAACCCAGCAATTATACTCTTGGATATTTATCCCAGGAAAATTAAAAATTATGTTTGTGCAAAAACTTATACATGAAAGTTCATAGCAACTTTATTTGCTATTGTCAAAAACTGGAAACAACAAAGAGATCTTTCAATGAGTGGATAGCTAAACAAATTGTGGTGCATCCATGCTATGGAATACTACTCAGCAATAAGAAAGGGACATATACTACTTATGTAAACAACAACCTGGATGGACCTCAGGACATTATGCTGAGTGAAAACAGCTAATCACCAAAAAGTTACACACTGTATGATTCCATTCCTGTATCATTCTTCAAATAACAAAATTACAGAAATGAGGAATAGATTAGCAGTCGCCAAGAATTTGGAATGGAGGAGGAGATGGCTATTAAAGGGTAGTGTCTATATCTTGATCATAGCAGTGATTATAAAAAGCTACACATTGTGATAAAATTCCATGTAACTATGTACACAATGTGCACATATATACACTCCCACAAATAGGTGTATGTATAACCGGTAAAATGTTAATTTCCTGGTTTCAACATTTACTATAATTATTCAGGATGTTAATATTGGGAGAGGTTGGGTAAAGGACACACAGGCCCCCTCAGTACATTTCCTTGCAACTTCCTATAAATATATACTTATTTTCAAAATGAAAACTTAAAAAAAGGAGAAGATTGTTTCCTCTTTTTGTTAAGACACAGTAAGGTTGGCTGTGACATTAGGCTTACTGACATCAGATACCAAAAGTCAACCTTGTCACTCTCTTTTCTCCTCTTTCTATCCTCCTCTGGTAACAGATCGATAGGGCTATTTACCAGGACTCCCTTAATTCAATTCCCTGTGAAGAGTGTTTAAATTTATTTGTGTATTCTAAAGGAAAATTTATATCATGTTATTCTTGGACAAATTTTGAAAAAAAAATTGAAATTGCAATGAGATGGGTATGGATGAGGGAGGGGCGTAACAGAGGCTAAAGCACCTGGAAAAGAATTGACGAGGAAAAAGAATCTGTCATGAGCAGCTGGTTTTAGGAAAGATCTATTCGAGAACTTTACCAAGGAGACCCTCCATCTTTCATTTTTCTCTACTATTCTTTCATCCCTGTCCTTTTCCTTTCCTTTTCCCCAAATGTCCTTCAATTTTTGGTTATTTAATTCAAGTATATTTTAGCTTCATGGGAATGCCCAAGCTTGCCCCTAATTCTTTGCCTATAAACAATTTTTTAAAAGTCATGATCCAGACTCTCCATTCATTTCTTCACAATCATTTCTGAAACTCATTGAACTGGTAACTTGCATTTAGCATTCAGTATTGCTCCATCCCCACCCAGGCTGACCAATGATCTGCCCTTCTCCAGCTTATCCTCCGTCTCTGCTTAATGTTTCCTCTCATTAGGCTGAGAGTGTGGACATTTGTTTACAAAACAAAAACAAAAACAAGACATAACCCAGAATGCTGCACAATCCCATCCCTTGTAGAAACTGAAGAAGAGAGATTGGAAAGATGGGCAAGAGAAGATTCCATGTGGCGTGGGGATTTCTACTTAGCATCTGTAAGTCCACTTTCTACTTAGGCTCTGAGAATACCAATTAGTGCTTCTTTTTAAAGTACTTTTATCTTTCTTTTTCACTATTGTAATGCAGGATAATAAGCACATCATCCTTTTTTCCTATCATAGCTTAATTTTCTTACCTGCTGTGCCAATTCCTTCAGGTCCTTGGTCCTTCCCTATTAATCTCTCTGCATTGGTGCTCTGTATACTTCTTCCATCCAGCCAAGGGGCTGGATACCAGCATTTCCTTACAAACAGCTTTTCTTGACTCTCAAACATCCATCTTAGTTGATTCCTGACCTTTGTGCCAATCAGGGATATTTCGATAGTAAGAAACAGATACATCTCATGCTATCCCAGGAAAAGGAGACATTTAGACTCCCTCAGAACCCAAATGCTAGAAGATTGTCAGGTAGTCAGCTTACTGGCCGGCCCTCTCCTTTTTATTTTATGATCTCTTATTTCTACCCTCTGTTCATCTCTCCATTATGCTCTATGCAAACTAATTTGAGAGGTTTTTAAAAATTTTATTTCTTCCCAGTATTTTAACTTAAACATATGTGGCTTTGGGTTGTTATGACCTAACACTGACCTCAAGACTACCTGACCTCTTGCTTCTGTCATAATTCAGGTTTCCTTGAAAGGTAATTCTTAGACAGGGACCCTAGTGCTAGTAGTTTACTTAAGATGTAACCCCAGGAAATACTGATAAGGATGTGGGGAAGTGAGGCAAGGAAGAGAAGATGACCAATAAAATGTATATTATCAAGCCAGCTACCATTGTGGGTAACTGGAACTTAATCTTGCTGGGAAACTCTGGTGGGAATCAGTGCAAACATATATCTCAGAGTTATCCAAGCCAAGGGGCAAAACAGGTGGAGTATTTATATACCAGTTTCTATTAAGTCATTGTTCAATAGCTCTTCTTGGGAAAATCGATTGTCTGGCGTTTCTTGCCTGCCATGATCAGGAGCAAAGATGGTTTTGGTTACCAGAGAAAACATTCAAGCTTTGGGAAATCAAGCCATGGTGCTCTACAATGGTGAGGTCCCATGGCTTTGAGTAGCACATGACAGCATCTAACAATCACTGCCTTTAGTTTCTGTGTATCTTAGTTCAAATTTGGAAGTGAGAATATGATGGGCTCATGGGTCCTTGTTGGTCCAAATAATATTAGCCATTGGAGCGAGGTCATCTGTTATGAACATGTCCACATAGGTCTACCCCTTCACTAGTGGCTTTGGGGCACCTCAATATAAGACGACCAAGCCTGGGAAACTTCCAAATGTGTCTAAGAATACAACCCTCCCTGCTACCATAACTAGGCTGTGCTCCTACTTTATCTCTTTGGTTGTCAGGTTACCACAGTGAACATCCATTTCTGCCTTCACAAACAAGGCAATATTCTCATGAAATAATCTGCCTACGCTCTGCACAGCCTGTATAATTACGCATATACATGGATATATACTCCTTGTGAACCTCTCATAGTCTAAGTTCCCTTGGGCAGGATTTCTCTTCTCTACCATTTGCTGCAAAGATCATCTTACAGGAAAATAGCACCTTCCCATAAAGAATCTTAGCTAAAAAAAGAATAATAATAGTTTGACCTCTGGCTTTGAGCCAAACCCTGAATCCACTTCTGCCCGAGGTGCATATGTACCTTCCCCATGCCTATGGATATCTCATAGTGCCTGAGGATAATTTCACCCATTCAACAGTGTTCTACACATTTGATGGAAAGAAAGATTGGAATTCCCACTAGAGCAGAAGATCAGATAAGTAAAGTGGAGATAGTTCCCATAGTTTATTTCTGCTATGGGCACAAACACAACCAGGTCTGGCTATCAACAGAGTACTGGCAACAGTGTCATGTTGCACAGGTCCATGTTGGCAAATGAGATGACGACATGAGGGAAAGACATGCCAGAGGTGTCCAAAGTTTGGATTGGAGCAAAGTAATTCATTTAGAGATGCTTGCAACTATGAAAAACAGAATAACTTTCTTCTTGACCCTCGGTTTCCATTCTAAGATTTCCTATAAAGAGAATCATCTTGATAATATTGAGCTTTTTCTGGGCAATGATCCAAATTATTTAATTTCATCAGTTTTGTAAGGTTTTAATCATCTCAAAATTTTCTGATACAGGTGAAATCAGGTAGCACCTCAGGTTGTAAGGCCCCAAATGGATGGTAATTATCTAACTCTAAAAGGAGTTCAGCTTGTGAAGTTAGATAAGTCCAAAGTTAACAACTGCAGCACACCTTCCTAAGAGGGACAGGTCATCTTTAATATCTTCAACCCAAACTTACTCTTTTAGTTGAAGATATAGCTTTCTTTTGGAAAACAATTGTGCTGTAATGACTTAACAGACTCCATGGATTTAAAAGTGCCACTGTAGTTTTGGAAAGGTTAGAAGTTCAATACCATTTGAAAAAAATATTTCAAAATAATTTTCTCGTCTTCGTCATATAGAAAATTTAACACTTCTTATAATAAATTTCCTCCTATGTCTACAGGTTACTCAGTTACTTTTGAAATCATTTATAATCAATAACTTACTCAACTGAACTTCTCAGCTCTTCTACTTTTGTGTTTTTATATGCAATTCATTTTTCAAGAAATGTATTGGAGGTAAATAATGACAACATGTATGAAACAAACCAGATTTAGTTTTGATTCTCAGATCTTAAAGAAAAGTCATGTAAGACCCTGGCACCAGCATAGTTTCTTTGCTGTAGTACTCAAACTAGTAAAATTTAATAAAGCTCACTTTTTAAACAGACAACAAAAAACACTGATATTCACTATAATATTGGAAATCTGCATTGCAAACTCAGCACAAAATTGATATCTAACTTTTTAACCCATAAATACTCAATAAGATTTTAGGGTAAACCTTATATTCTTTCATGCTGTTACATTTTAAAGTCTTAGACTTAGAAAATTGAGATTGAGAAATACTGTGTAAATAATTTATGTTTTTTAAACTTGTTTTCCTAATTTGAGGGGTCCATGATTCAAGTGTTCACATGCATGCCTTTCTAAATATGCTTTCTGTCTGTACAGGTTGGCCACGTGATCCCAGGTGGTACAGATACACTTTGCATTCTCCACTTGTCCAACACTTCCTGACTGCCTACCATGTGACAGAAATTTGTTTAATATCAAACAAAACATGTAAGAACCCTGCTCTCATGGTGTTTATATTTTCATGGAGGCAGATAGATCACAAATAAACATACAAACAGCATAATTTCAGGTAAGTGCAATGAAAAAAAGTAAATAGAAATAGAAATTAATTGGTAGCGAACAGGAAGAAGGGTTGGATGTCTACATTAAGACTGGAAATAAGAAAAGATGTTTATCAGTCAGAATAAGTGAGCTTATACTGCAATAACAAACAACGCCTAAAATTTCAATGGCGGCTAAGGTCAATTAACCTTTATTTTTCATTTAGGCAGAGTCTCTATAGGCCTGGGAGGCTCTACAGTAACTTGCCCACTATGTGATGGTGTAGCATTGTTCCCCCAAAGCAGCACAGACTTCAGTATGCCCACAGCAGAAGTAGAAAACATCATAGCGTCTCACATTGGGAAAAAATGTTTCTGCCCGGGAGTTACACAGGTACGTTCCCTTTACGTTTATTTCATTGGCCAAAGCAAGCCACGGTGTTCCCTAACTTCAAGGAGCCAGCAAGTTGTAATCCCTCCCTTGTACCCAGAAGGAGGAAAACTGGAAATATTGACAGGTAGCTCCTGCGTTTATTCTGGCTCCAGAGTCATTAGGAAAAGCCATTACTGAAGACTGAGGGAACAGCATTTCAGCCAGATGGAATAGCGAAAGTAAAATCTGCAAACTCAGAATGAGCGTGGATTGTTGAGGAATGAAGACAAGAGGGTAATGAGCATGGAGGAGAACAGAAAGAAAAAGTCGATGTCTGAAGAAGGCAGAGGGCCACATTATACCAGCCTTGTAACTAGACTATGGATTTGGATTTCATTCTGGATTCAATGGCAAAGCCCTTGAAGCGTTTCAGGCAGAGGACTGACATAGTCTGAATTATATTTCTAAATATACACACATGCCTGTACATTCCCACTTAAACTGTCAAGTCTCAGCTCAGAGGCTGTCTTCTCTCTGAAGCTTCTTCTCCCTCTCTCAGCTAGACTCAGCAAGCCACCCTCAACATTCCCTCTCCTCTTGGCATCAAACTCTATTTAATCAATCACCTTGTTAATAGCATAATGATAGGTTTGCCTTTTTTCTTTATTCAACCATAAAATCCTCGAGGGCAGGGATATCTTTTTGTTCCTTACATTCCTAGAGCCTAAGGTGATATTTATTACACTGTACTATTAATACATTTCTCTGAAGAATTAATAAACTCTGAATCTGGTGCTGGAGCTTAGGATCACCCAGGATAGTGGAGCTAGAGGAGAACTTCAAGGTCAAGGACACTGGATTCCATAAGGCTAAGTACAGAAGTTGTTCACAGGCATACACCCAAATCCCAAATTAGAAAAATATTCTAAGTGAATTGGGAGTAGAGAGAGCGGAGCCCTTCCCACTTGCTGGTCTTGAGGTCAATGAGATTTTCTGAGGTTTCTAAAGACAAGAACTCTGAGGCTCACAATTTAAAAACACTGATTTGACCCATCAGCTATAGTTCTCCAACTGGAAGAAGGGTTGAATGAGTTGCAAGAATCACAAAAATAATAACATGGCTGGGTCACATCACTCTGCCTATGAAACTTAAAAGAGTTGAGGTTCTGAGCCACGTTTTTCTCTTTCTGAGCAGATGCCTCAGGAGTAACACCATGCTCTCTTTTCGGGTCCTCAGAATTAAACCTGTAGAAGTGAGAGGCTGAATGTTCTCTGGGCAAGGACTTAACTTCAAAATTCCTCTCATTTCATGTTCTGACAGATCACCTGCTTGCTGCCACTGCAGCCCCCCACCTAATCACTCAGATTTTGCCAGAGGCAGGTGCCTGACTCAGTTTTCTGGGATTTTTATTCTCCCTAACCCTGTGTGTTTGGCTCAGTATCTTCACCTAGCGGTGAAGCAACCCTCCCATCCTAAAAATAGAGGAGGAGAAGGAGATTTACAAAAATATATCGAGTTTTCCTTCCCCTTCACAGCCCAGGAAAAGTGGGCATATGCTTTAAATCTAATTGTCTCTGGGCTCAAACTAGAATCAAGAATCATGCCTCCACGTGTCTGGAATCATCCCTCCCATGCAATTATTTTCAAGTTGTGCTTACCTTGTTTGAAAAGTGCCTTATAAACAGAATCATATTCTCATATTAACCGTATTATAGATGCCATCATGGCCCTCACCCACATCATCACTCATAAACTGTTACATAGTAAAACAGAGACATGACAAATTCTAAGAAGACATTTTTCACTGGTTTCATTTTCTTGAGTGGGGGTGGACAACATTACTGCCTCCAGCTACTTTATACTCGTCTCTCAATCCAATGATACCTTGATTCAAAGTAAAGGTAAAAAAAATATATATATATATCTGTTTTCCACCCAAAGATTTTAACTATAAAACCTTGCATCCAGATAAATAAATTCAAGTGGAATTTGAAACTTACTGTTGCTGCTGTCTCAGGAATTTTTACTGCTCAGTGGCTGTCATTTGAGGCAACCTGGGTGCTAACGGTTGGAATTCGCACCGAACCCAGAACTAGTCTGGTTTTGTTTTTCAATTGAACCTTACAGCAACAACTGTGCTCTCTCAGCCATGTGTTATATCAAGACCTTTTCAAGCATATTACATTAACTTCCCATGATGAATGTTGGGACAATTGTTTTATCCATTGTACATGACAGAAAACTGCTCCCATGTGAGTCTCACAAGATCCTATACCGTACCTCATTGTACCAAGGTGATCTCTCAGTTGTCCTCTCCAATCTAAATCTCTCTTCACGTAGTCCAACCTCCAGCTTTAAAGCAGGAATGGAACATGCTTTCTGCATCCAGGCAGTAGTCTAGAATTGAGAAGACGTTGACTACCATTAGTTAGCTGTCAACTTACCCTCGTTGTCCAACCTGAACTTTCTCCAACGTAGTGAAATCAGAACTCAAGCTTTGACAGACACACTCAGGTTGGTGTCCTTTCTCCTGCCCTTACCAGAGGGGGAAAAAAATCTGTTTTCCACCCAAAGATTTTAACTATAAAACTTTGCATACAGATATATGAATTCCAGTGGAATTTGAAACTCAATGTTGCTGCTTTGGGAATTTGGCCACATTACTTAATATCACTGGGGCTCGTTTTGCACAGTACCTGAAACATAGTAAGCATCCAACAAAATGACAGTCATTATTATGCAGTCAGATATTCTCCTCTGATTTTATACTCCCTGAGGAGTTCATGGTATTTGTACACTGCCTGATGTAAGAATTTCAAAATCAAATGACACAAATTGTTACTGAATGCCTACATCAGTTGATATCTACGTCACTGAAGTAATCCCTTAGTCAGAAGGAGGCACCTATCCAGTGTTCTACTTGTTTCAAAACTAATTTCAACATCATTAATATTACAAACAAATCAGAAGTTTGAATCTTTCAGGAATGTATAGATCTTAATGCTAAACATATCGATTATCATTTGTTACATTAACTTTTTGCCCTTTAAATTTAGAATTACATAATTTTATAATGCACAGTCCTTATTTTATTTGGTATAAGTTTAGGCTGTGGTAGATTATTGCCCATGAAACATTCACTCTCTCCTCCCCATCTCCATGGAAGGAGCACCTTTCCCCACCCTCTTGATTTTGGGCTTAGGCCAGCTACTTGTTTCTGTTTTGTCCCAAGCAATAGATATTAGTAAACATGACCCAAGAAAAGGCTGAAACTGTGCTTGTACAATAGGCATTGTTGCCTGGCATTCCTGCCAGTGACCATGAGTAGACAACATGCTTCAAATAGGCACTTATCCAAACAGGAGGAGAGTTGCATGGAATAGTCTGAACCTGACCTGGAGCTTGGCACCAAGTCCAGCTGAACCCAGCTTGGATGAACCTAATCCCAGCTACCTCACAAACACATAAGAAGAAGTGACTATTGTTGGATGCCTGTGAATTTTTTAGTATTTTGTCATGCACTATTATCATGGCAATAGCTGACTGATACATAGGCTTTCTAAAAGATCACATATTATTCAAATCACTGTTCATTGCAAGTAACAGAAACCTAACTGAAACTAACTCATACAAAGAAAAAAACAATTAACTGGACCTGTGGTTTTAGGCAAAACTGGACTTAAATCCTCTTTTAATGTGACTTAACTGGTATTAACAGGAATATACCCCTCAGCATCTCTTACTCTATTTTCCTCTGGATTGGCTTCATTCTCAGAGGAGATCCTGCCATGGACAAGGATGGTCTCTAAGAGTGCTAGGTTTTCATTTTACCAGTAGGTACAATCTAGAAGAAACAGAGTATCTCTTTCCTAAAATCTCTAGCAAAAGCCCTGGGACTAATGCTTCCTGATTGGGTGGTCAGTCAAGCACATATCCCAAATTAATTATTCTGGCTGCAGGGATAGTCCTCTGATTGGTCAGATGTGGGCCATGTGATCATCACTGGACCATAAGAAAGGAATGGGTCCCCAGGGAAAAATTAAGACACTGTTGCCAAAATGGTTGCACAGAGGCAAAAATAACAGAAAAGCATGACAGACAGAGCTACATAGTATTTGAAATTCTTTTTTCTGCCTTAATGTAACCAGTCTCTACTTTACAGCTTCAAACAAGAAGTGCCATCAGGCCTCTTAAGAAATCTCTCGGGCATGCCCTAGCATTGGTTTGAAGCTTTATGCCTCAGCTTGGCTGTGCTGAATGACACTCCTCATTTCACTTGTCCTGGTATTTTCCTAGTCTCTTGGCCTATTTGGGTTGTGGTTATTTGGTCAGAACAGAAGGCTTTAGTTCTCTCCACACTAACCAGAGGGAAATGATCAAACCTAGAAACTAAAAAAAGCTAGAAACCAACCTCTGCCAGTTTTGTATAAACTAACCTAAATGTATAGCCAAATCTTGCACTTAAAAGCAGTAAATTATAATTCAGTATTTCTGAGCTGTTCTGGCCAAGCACGAGAAGCAAGGCTCCCTCAAAGCACAGTCTTCAAACCAAACCTGGATATTGGCCACCAATTTGGTAAAGAGCTATGCCTTTCTGATTTCCCAAGGGTGACTCTGCCAATAAGTTATCACTCTGAACTATTTTTAAAGCAGGCACAACATCCCTTTGAATAGAGAATGGTCCATGCAAACTAGCCCATTACTATTAATAGTAGTAATAGCCCTGGGTGAATCACCCTGCAAACAGGGACGCATATCCCCTGCTGCCACTTTGGACTCCAGTACAGACATGAGGCAAATAAAAATAACGTATTTGGCAACCAGTTGGGTTCTCCTTGCTGGTTTGATGGAGTACTGACAGTCTTTTAGGTAATGATTGATCACTGTATTCCTAAAGGCAGAACACTATCTTAACCCCCTTTTTTGTCCTCCTAGTATCTAGTCCACTCAATTTTATACACAATCAATGCAAGGCAAATTGAAACTCCCTATAAGGTTTCTGTCTCCACAATCAAACCAGATGGATGTCTCAGTGCAAGAGTAGATGAGCTATGCTTTTGTTGTTGCTGAACGCTTTTAACAAATAGGGACCAGCTTAATCTAAACTGTAAAATAATGATGTATAAAATACAGGCATTGGTTTAAACAAACACACAAGTAATTAGAGGCAAGACAGGCATCATTTTCAAGTTAGTCCGAGTCCAAATGGTAGGAGGTTGGAGATCATTATAAGGGTTCCAACTACTCTCTGAACTTTTTTTTAAAAGTCCTTACTAGGATATAAATAGATTTAAGAATGGTGTTATTGTATGAATGAGATTTATATTATATTATCAACTATTAGAAGAAGTAAGAGGTATTTGCAGGACCACCCAAAATCTTCTCTATCATATTTTCCATCAAACACATTTTAGCATCATTCTCTAAGAATGATTATCAAGAAGGCCAAACCATGCATCAAGCCTAGGATATTTTTATCCTACAGAAGAGGAAGATAAGATTCGAAATGTGCCAATAACTTTCCTGGTTCCTTAGCAAACATCCAGGGCTAAAGCTTAGAGATCTCCTACCCCATCCCCCACCCCAGGGATTTAACTTCTTTCTTGACAGTAGGCTAAAGGATTCCAGAGGACAATTTGCCAACTGCTAAATTTTTTTTTTTTTATTTTGAACAACAACAATAAGAAAAATAAAGCTTGGCTTTTACTAGTGCTTCACTGTTTACAAAGACTTTCACATAAATTATCTTATTTATCAGTTAAATGATCATCCCATTTAAAACATTAACTACATAAGAAGAAAGCCCAGGTACAGATATGCATCTATATATACATTTACCTCAGTGCTCACACCTTCATTATGGGAGGAGGAGAGTCACTATCTTGACTTTGAGAAATACCATGACTTCACATACACTGGTTAATCCGGCATGTGAGATAGGCAGATAGTAACTATTATTAAGACTCTGATTTCTTAGTCAGAAAAACTGACAAAGCCAGTTATTTAATAAAAGAAACAAGGTTATTAAGAGTAAAGGAAGGAAGCCAGGCTGCTGATAGACCAATGCAAGGACACCCCCCACCTGGTGGAACAGGATTGGCTGGTTGATCACAGGGACAAACCCAGCAGATGTGTCAAAACAGCAGCTGCCCATAGTCTCTTCTCTCCTTCCTGCTGACATACTCACCTGGGCTCAGGACCACCCCTCCAAGCACTGTTCTCTATTAAGTTCTTATCACAGGATACCATGCACTGTGCCAAACATCTTACACATCATGTCATCAAACTCTTATGACCACTTTATAAGTTGGTACCATTACTGTGTCCATTTCACAGATGACGAACTGGAAGTTCAGAGAGGTTAAGCTACATGTCTGAGCTCACACAGCCAGGAAAGTTGTAGAGCTGAGATTTAAATCCAGCTCTCTTTGACTAAATTCTGTGCCTGTCCCTCAGCCCCCTATAAACTTCATTGCCCATATTTGCTTCCCACTTTCCTCTTTCCTTTCTTTCTCCTTTATGCCACCTTGCAGAATCAGAAGGTATCACAGAAGCAAAAAAGAGCTTTTTCTGACAAGTCCTCCTCCTCTCAATGTTACTCAGATGAGAATATTTTAACAGGAACTCGGGAAACATTATGTCTCATTAGACTCACTTTACTTCAATTACAAACTCCCAGAGTCAATGTGGTTCACAGCTGGGAATTTAGCATATACCAGGGCTATCAATTTACATCCTAGCCCCTGCTGAATTTGGTCTTGCAAATAGACCAACATCCCCCTGAGATAATACCAACCCGCATGGCAAGGTGGCCTTTTGTTATGGCTGCAAATATTAGTAAAGAGTTAGGCGGACAACTTGTGAGCATGTGAGGGTTGGGGGAAAAGGCTCAGTCAATGGTACAGCAGCTTTGCCTACAAGTACTTATGCAAAGTAACATCAAAGCAGACGAGCATCTTCTAGAATATATCAAAAGCTACATGGCCAAAACTGCTAAAAAAACAACCAAAAAAAAGAGTTTGAGGATTGACATCAGAAAAAAATATATAAAAAAACAGGGAAGAAATTAATGCTGGGAGAATTCCAGTGGGTTTCTGTTTTGTTTTATTACTTCCCTAGATGCCCCAACAAGTATGGGCTTATTTTTTTTTTTTTCTCCACATTTTGTAAGGGCTCTTCAGGTGTTTAGCTCTGCACACAGGACCAACAGAAGCAAGCAGAAGCTCTTCTAGGCCCAAAACAAACCCCATGATTCCTTCTTTCCTCTTCTGCCACACCTCTCCCCCTCTCCAAAATCAAGGACCACAAAGTATCCAATTGGAAGAATCATTTAGTCTCCAAGCCAAGATTCTTAACCTTTACTGTTTCATGGACTTTTTTCACAATTCAGCGAAGTCCAATTGACGGCTTCTGAGAATAATGATTTCAAATGCATTAAATGAAATGCATAGGATTAGTAGAGAAAGCAGTTATATTTAAATAGTTATAATAATATTTTTAATTGTGGTATAGTAATGTATGTGCTCCTTTATTAATGCTTTAAATAGAAAGATCTAAGTGGTGGGTCTAATATTTACCATAATATTTAAGTAGTGATGAGCACAAAGGATATTTTGAAACCAGATGTCTCAAAATCAACAACTGTACTGTCATATGTGACAGAGTGCTGATATTATGATGGGTTTTGTCCATATTTATAATGAATAGAAAGGTTACATTTCAACTAAAGCTTAGGAAATATAAAGAAGTAATGTTTTCCCATCTAAGTTCATGGCCCCTGCTGTGGTTTGACACTTAATCCCTAATGTGGTAGCATTGAGAGGTGGGCCTTTAAGAGGTGATTGTATCATAAGGGCTTGGTTCTCATTGCATGGATCAATCCATTCCTGGATTAATGGGTTAGTGGATCAATGGGTTAGCATGGGAGGGGAACTGGTGGCTTTATAAAAAGAGGAAGAGACCTGAGCTAGCATGTGAACACACTCAGTCTCCTCACCATGTGACCAGCAAGGAAGCCCTCACCAGCTGTGGCCTCCTGATCTTGCAACCTACAGAACTGTAAGAAATCAATTTCTTTCCTTTATAAATTACCCGGTTTCAGGGATTCTGTTATAAGCAATGGAAAACAGACTAGTACAGATCCCATGACTTTTATCCATGGATCCTTTGGTGGACCCCAAGGTTAGAATCCTTTTCCTAGAGACATATGTACTGGTTTTAAATCTTCCTTAAGTTTTTTCACCCCATGAATGCTGCGCTCTCTCTGCCTTGCCTCCTCGGCCTGTAGAGCAACCCTCACTAAACGAGGAGCTTCTGCCTCATACCTGAGTTCCTGGCACCTGTCAGTAAGATCGTTTTAAAACTCATCCTGAAAATGGTAGAAACTTTAGGAAGCCTGAAATAATAAAGACGTTTGCTGTGCTCGTTTCGGCAGCACATATACTAAAAATGTTCATTAGTCTTCTCTAGCTATTACATTTAGAGCTTTAGAAATGTAAGTTGGCCTCCAAAGGACTCGTGGTAAAATGAGTCCATCCGTGGACACCTGAGCTAGAATGAACGAAACCAAGGCCTTGCCTACCAAAAGTAAGCTTTCAGTACAATTGAAACTTTGGAAAAAAAGATGCAGAAAAAGATTTTTAAAAAGGAAAAAAGATTAAAGGCCATGAAAATGGCAAAGGAGAAGAGAGAAAGATTAAAAAAAAAAAAGAGAGAGAGAGAGAAAACAGAAGATCTTAACAAGATTCTCAAAAGTGACAATCTGATGGTTATAAGAAATAAACCATATCTTCATCCTCATTGTGACTTTAGCTTTGGTCAGTGAAACAGCTCTGAATATCAGCATCCAGTTTTCCAAAATGATAGGGTTTCACATCTGTCTCCTTAATACCAAGATGACTGTGCAGAAAAGCAACCATCACTCAACTGAAAATTACACTCCTTATCTCGAAGGAGCCCAGAAAATTCGGGCAACTTCAAGTAAAGGGTCAGCTCTCAAACACAGTGTTTTCCAAAATGACGATGACTATCTTAAACATATATATATATATAGCTATGCAAATTCCACGTTTCCTTTCATGCTATTTTCAGATTGTTTTTCAAATTAAACATTAGGCTCTGCCGTGCAGAGGATGTTAGATTAAAGGGTCGGTTGCGTTCCACAAGGTTTGGGTTTTCCGCATTTGCCTAGAAATAGATTTTCTCTGGGTGGGCCAGGTGAAATGCAACAAAGTTATTGTTACCTCACTTCCCTCGGCTTTTTGGGTGGAGAAGCCAGATGAAAGAGAAAAAGAGAAGAAGAAAAATAAAGGAGTGGCCAGAGAGGAAGAACAAGGAGAAGAGCGATGCCATTTTGGACTCAGTGAGGTCAGATGGATCTACCACCAGATATTTTGTTGTTGTTGTCTGCAGAACAAATAGAAAAGAGGTAAGAAAAAAAAAAGTGTGGCTTACAACAATGATGAAAGCAGAAACTTTCCCCTCTCACAGTGGAAGTCAGCGCTAGTTTGCCCAAGATGTGAAAATGCAAGTGCAAATAGACCCCACACATTCAGGTCACATTTGACTCTGCCCTGTCAAACAGATGGCCCTTTGGCTGCATTTAACTCATTTATACAACAGTGAGCCTTGGCTGAGAGCTGAAAGAGAAATATTCTGCTTGAGTGCTTAATATTATACCAAAAACGAATGCACCATCACACTTTTTAAAGGGCTCCTTCCACAGATGCTTTATTAAATTACATAACCTGGCACAACTAGTCAGTTTTCTTTAATTTAGAGTGTACCAGCAGATTTCTCCCCAGCCGGAGTAGTATGCTAATTACGTGACTAGTTCGGTAACCAAAGCACACCATACTATTAGCAAGGTGATTGAAGAGCAGTTTTGACAAGCTCGGAGCCTGTCAGGGACATGAACTGAAGGCCTTAGGCCAACATCTGACTCTCTCCCGCCTCTAGTATCTGAATAATCCACAGTTTTCATTTGGGGCGAGGGTGATGTTTACATATTTGTAGCCAGACCTTATTTTTAGCAAACTTAACAATAGCTGGAAAAGCAGCAAGGGCCTTGCGCCTCTGCAGAAAAGCAGTGCTTCCAAAAAGCCATTCCCTCCGCCTCCTGCTATAATTTATAACAAAGCTATAAATCAGTCATCATACCAGTTAATTTTTTTTTCAACAGCTATTACATCTGCTAAGCTTTGCTTCAGGCCATGGAGTAACAAACACAATTGTTATCAAGGAATGAATTTTGGGGAAGCACAGCATGGCCGTGCTGTTTTCTACAGGAAGGTATTGCAGGAAGAGAATTCTCCATGGCTCACACCATTTATTCTCTTCTTCCTCCTTCAAGGACAACACTGGAAAAGTCAGCAGTGGCCTCTTGAACACTGAGCTCCTTGATGTTTTAATAGTCAGATACAGATGCTCAAAATTAAATCTAACAAAGGCCCCAAACAAGGAATCCTTCCCCTCGGTTCTCTGGGCATTCCTCGTGTCGCCGGGGTGGTTGTTTTCATAACATATGTCACCAACGCAGAAGGTGGAGCCGTGTGCCCTCACCACCAGAGCTGGCTTCTTCCCCCGCCTTGACCAGGACCATGCTCAAGGGGGTTAAAGTGCCTCTGAGTCCCCAAATCCTGAACTGGACCTGACTGGACTTTAGAATCACCTGGAAAGCTTTAAACACAGCTCACGCCTGGTACTACTGCCTGAGATTCTCTAATTAGTTTGGAAACTTCTCTCTGTTAAGCACTTGACAGAGCGAATAATTTCAAGACTTGTTTTGGAAATGATGGTGAAAGATGCCTGTTGCCGGGATGTCGGGGAAATGGGAACAGACACTATGTGTGTGTGTCTGTGGTTAGGAGGAAGAAGGGAGTTTTGGAGGTTTCTTAACACCATTCCTCACATTTTTTTCTGTGTTTTAGGTCATATAGCTAGACATTTACTTTTGCTGTTCTCTGTGTCTGAAAAGCTCTCTCTCTTCTCGTACCCCCATCAGGCCTCATATCTCACTTCTTCCAGGAACCCTCCCTGGTCTCCGGGTCAGAGCTGGGCCCCGGCTGTCCTACCCGGCTCCTGGTACCCTGGGCTTTTCGCTCAGAATATACACCACAAGGTTGCTTAATATCTATTCCTCTTCTAGCCTAGACACACCACAAGTGGTTAAGGCTGTATCCCCATGGCCTAGCACTGTGCCTGGCACACAGTAAATTCTCAATAAATATTTGTTGAATGATCGAAAGTAGATCATTATTTACTCTTCCCGATATTTTGATTTAAAATGTCTCTGTTTCCAATGGCCATGGGACATCAGCATCTGTAAGAACCTGATTTGTAGTGCTGGCTACACATTTGCTCTTTGACTTTAAGGGCACAACTTGCTGGCCTTTGCCATCTAAAGCTAGTGCGTGCACATGGAGATCATCTCTGGGAGCTTTGCCTGTTCTTGGGCTGAAAAGAGACTGATTTAAATCCAGAGATGGGGGTCGAGCCCTGCCTTACCCAATATATTCTACCTGGGGGGCTTCTGGGACAGCTAAGTGAGAAGGCACATGAAATTTCTACTTAAACAGCAACGTGTTGAGTAAATTGTGCTAGCCATCCTGTTCAGCACTGGATCCTGCTCTATGGCCCTCCTGGCCCATTCATTTGGTATCCCCCAATCTGTGGTCTACAAGCATGTACGAAGGGCTGTCTCCACTCCAAAGCAACTGTCACCCGTGTAGTCTCACTATCTGAAAGCTTTACGTAGCTGCTCATAAGTCTATAAATGCCCTGTCTTATTTGGGATTACATCTTCAAGGTACATTTACTTAATATCTATTCCACCTTGCAACTGTGTCTTTTACTGGCCAAGTCACCACCTAACTCTGAAATACTTCTCTTCTGAATTAAATACATGCATTGTTTGACTCTTTCTGCATTAAGCACATTTTTTAATTCCTTTTAGTTCCTCTACAGTCTGGGTCTACACAGCCTGGGGGCAGTTGGATTTGGAGGTGGTCAGCAGAGAGTTGAATTCTTGTAGGTTCACATGGAAACAGTGGATGTCTTAGCAAAGCCAAATGACACATGACATCCCTCTAACCAGAATAAGGAGTCCAGATACACATGTAAATTCTGAACCTCAAGGATGTTTTGCCATTTCCCAGCTCACATCATTTTTCTCCTCCCATACGCTGCAAAGTCTCTCACTGTAAACAGAGCCCTTGGCTTCCATTTTCCCTGCTCTGTGTGTGAGCCTGGCCAGAGCTCAGGCAGGGCCACTGGGCTCCCCATCAGAAAACACCGTCACCCTCCTGAGCAGCACTGAGAGGGCACTTCATTTCTGTGAGCTTCTGTTTCCTCATTTGCAGATCAGTGGGGTGAACTTTCTCCTCCAAAAGACTCCTTCCATTATTGACCCTAGTAATATATAACAGGACCTATGGGATCCATTGAACAGACGTGGTTTTTCTTTTTCCTTTTTTTTTTTTGTTGGGAGGAGGTAATTTTTTGATATAAATTTAAACTTAGCAAAAAGTTGCAAGAATAGTACAAAAAATTTCTATACTTCCTTTATCCAGATGCTCCAATAGTTTACATTTCGCTCCATTTGCTTTATTATTTCCTATCTTTCTATCCCCCCCCAACACACATATGTTTTTATTTGTTGAACCTTTTGAGAGTAAGTTGCAGGCATTATGAATGAATATAACGCTGAATAATTCAGCGTTCATTTCCTAGGAACAAGGACTTTGTGCCCATACATAATGTACACAAAAATCAAAACACAATACAATGATGAAAGCCAGGAAATTTAAGATGTAATTAATTTATAGTCCATATTCTGATCTCATCAATTGTCTCAATAATGCGACATAGCATCTCTCTGAAGATTTAGATGTCTCAATTATATATGGCATTTGTTTGTCATCTCTGTAGCCTTCTTTATTATAAAGTTTCTTTAGACAGACCTATTGTTATATAAAGGATCCCTTGGTGTTTGTGTATCTGATTGTTTATCATTAGATTTTGTTTGTGCATTTGGAGCAGGAATACCACTGAAATGATGTTTTGTCCTTCCCAGTGTACACGGTGTAGGTTTGTCCCTTTTAATAGCTGATTAAAGGGATGTCTACTAAAATTAGACCAAAGCTTAAAATGACAAAAAGACTATTTTCTTAATCTATTCCCTGGGGCAAAAGGGCGAAACAAAACTTACAATGTGCCTACTTGAAAGAAACGAAAACTGTTAACTCTCAAGAGAATGTGACTATCTTTCTCTCTCTCTGGATATGTATATATTATATAAAATATGTATAATATATTTGCATATATGTGTAACTATGTATATTTATATATGTATCCAAAAACATTCAATCAATTATTGAGTTCCCAGTAAATATTAGATTGCCAGATACTACACAGGGACAATCACTATATTACTAATATACATTCTTAACCAGGCATTCAACTGCTCTATGATACCACTCAATTCTGAGAAAGAAAATCATCTCTGATATATACTAGTGGTAGGGTGTGGTTAAGCATCACTGGCCTCTGATTTTGAAGACCTGAGTTCAAGGTATAGTGCTCTTTCTCTCTCTTTCTTTCTCTCTCTCTCTCTCACTGGGACCTGACTCAAATAAATTAATTTTGGGCTCAATTATTGAAAGCCCCCCCCCCCAGTTCTCTCCAGCTCTTCAATTATACCAGCTATAAAAGACTGTTTCAGAAGATCCTCAATATCATCAGCCATTGAGGAAATGTCAGGCAAAATCACCATGAGATACTACATACCTGTCAGAATAGCTACAATTAAAAATAGTGATAACACTAAATACTGGAGAGAATACAGATAAACTACATCTCTTATAGATTATTGGTTATTAAAAGTTTGGCAGTTTCTCATAAAACTAAATATGAAATTATAGTACAACCCTCCAATTGCACTCTTGGTATTTATTGGGAAGAATTGAAAATCTAGGTTCACACAGAAGGCTATACACACTATTCATAACAGATTTATTCATATCCTAAAATCACAACCAGCTCAGATGTCCTTCAACAGGGGAATGGTTAAACAACCAATGCTACCTCCATATCACGGACTACTACTTAGCAGTAAAAAGGAACAAATTGTTGATACACACAACATCTTAGATTGATCTCCAGGGCATTGTGCCAAATGAAAAAAGACAATGCCTAGAAGTTATATACTTTATGATTCCATGTATATTTACATTCTTGAAATGACAAACTTACAGAAATAAAAAACAAATTAGTGGTTGCCAGGGCTCAGGGCGGAGGAAGAGAAATGGGAGGGGCACGTGGTACAAAAGGTAAAGAGAGGAGTCCTTGTGCTGATGAGCTGTTCTGTGTCTTGACTTCCCCACTGGAGTAAACTGGGTAAAGGGTACAGCAGATTTCTCTATATTATTTCTTAGAACTGTATATAAATCTGTAATTAACTCAAATAAAATATTCAATTAAAAAAAGACTACTATATACTCTGTGTTGAGCATCTTAGCTCCAGGACTAATAGAAATTTGGGGGAAGCCTGGGGAAAAACAGGCAAGGATTTACAAAATGACAGCAAGCTTATTGCCTGGCCTTTGAGCTCCCTTTGTGATGCCAAATGCTAGGAATGTGTGTCTGCTTCAGCAGCTGTGTGGAAACTCCAGGACTCAGCAGAGCAGCAGAGAGACCCTCTCAAGTTATAAGATGCAGGTGGCCTCTCCTGGGAGAAAGTGTCCCCTTGGAGTTAATGCAAAATAGCCCCAAGCTCAGTAGAACTTTTACTTCCCTGACCACTTGAAAAGCTATTTGCAAGGCTGTGCTAATGAAGTTTTAAAGTGGTTTGCTTCTGTTGGCAGAAGCAGCAAATCTGGTCCCAGGGGCTTTTCTTCTGAGAAACCCAAGTTCTCTGAGACCAGGAATCTGGTGACAATGTCGCAACAAAAGATGTAAAAGCTTTGAGACCTGACCAAGAGAGCTCATTCAAAGTCCACGGAGTAAAAACTAGGACAGCAAAACTTAGCACTGACTGAGGACTCATGGTGCACTTTCATGCATTATCTCATTCAATCCACACTTGTTTACAAGAGGAGGAAGCTAAATTTTAGAGACGTTAAGTGACATGCCTAAGGTAATAAAGTACCAAGGCTAGGATTGCACGTGAGACACAGAGCTAAGTTCTCTATTCCCATGCTAAATAGCAGGCCTTCCAGACAGGTGTACAGAACACAGGTATGATCAAATGAGACCAATGTGTGCCCAGAGACACTGATCAGGGTACATTTTAATAGAGAAAAAAAATGAACTCTTTTTTTACAGCCATTCAAAAATTTACAATAAAATATAATGGCATAAAATCTGAATGGCTCATTCGATCAATTTCCTAAATTTAATAATTGTTCTTTTGGGATGTGTGGCTTTAACAACTAACACTCACCTCCAAAGGTGGCTCTGAAGTGTCTGCACCATGTAGTGAACCCCTTCACTCTGTAATATTCCGGTTAGTTTGATTATGACTTTAGATCATACTTGGGTTAGCATCTGAGTTCTCATTTCTCATGCCCGTATAAAATCTAGACCCTCGTTTTACATATAGTTTGGTCTTATTTTCATATATTTTTCTGCTAACAGAATGTATGCATGATTATTATCTTTATTTTTATTATTTTACATTCATCTAGAAATAGTTGTTTCTCAATTAAAAAGAACATTTATTAAATTTCTCAATTCTTGCTTAATGGTGATAGTCGAAGTCTGATGCTTTACAGAATTACAGTAAACTATAATTTGCTGTAGGAAATGAAAAAATATGTGTTTCTATAAACAAAAGTTAAATGTTATTTAATTAAATTAATTTGTTAATTAAAGAGAACCATATCTTTCTATAGCCTAAGAAAATGATTTGTCAAAACTGCTATTGATCATAGAGGAGTAGAAATATTTAATGAGATGTTCACAATTTTAATTATTAAATACAATAAAACTAATATACTTTAATTTTTTTTTTTTTTGAGACAGAGTCTTGCTCTGTCACCCCGGCTAGAGTGCAGGGTATGATCATAGCTCACCACAACCTCCAACTCCTGGGCTCAAGCAATCCTCCTGCCTCAGCCTCCTGAGTAGCTGAGACTACAGGCATGCGCCACCACACCTGGCTAATTGTTTCTATTTTAGTAGAGATCGGGTGTCACTCTTGCTCAGACTGGTCTGGAACTCCTGACCTCAAGCAATCCTCCCACCTCTGCCTCCCAGAGTGCTAGGATTACAGACATGAGCCACCACATCCAGCCACATTTAATAATTTCTTTGATGTTTACTACATGGTTAATTTTTCAAATGGTGATGTGACTTGTTTCAAATATGCCAAATATAATTAAAAATGTGGGCATTTAAATTATTAAATTGATTTTCTGAATCTTTAAACACTTGTAGTTCCTTTAAGTAATTTATATTTAAATGGCTTTATTAGGTACATTCATTTTGAACTTTTAAAGTCAAGAGTTTTGCAGCATATACAAAGCAATCTCTTTCTGCTAACAGTGTGTGTGCATATGTGTATGTATGTGTGTGTGTTTGTGTATGTATAAAATTCATATAGATTTAACTCTAACCAGGCAATTCAATGAAGAATATATCAAATTTAAGTTAGTGTACCCTTGTAATTCTGATCTTCAACCTAGATGTTTTACTTGCTAGAAAAAGTTATCAAATTAAGCCATGGTGGCCAAGCACACTACATCAGCAACTACTACAAAGCATCCAGTTTACCCAGGGGGAAAAATATTGGAACATTTTAAAACATCTGCAAGCGTGAAATAAGAAAGTATCAGATCAAAGGGAGGAAGCTAGTTACAAGGTCAGTTGAGCAATTAATAGGCAAAGACAAAAAGTCACATACAAGTCCAAAAGCATTCATTTTCCCTTCTTGCATGGAAATTGTCAAATCCACATTTGGAAATAATGACAGAGGACACAGCAAGGGTGCCACTTTTGAATAGTACAGTTAATAGACTGTGTCATGCCAGATAAATAAAGACAATTGATTCCAAAGGTTATTCCTGAAGGATTGATGACTCTTTGGAAATCAGTAACCACGGTCGGTTAATGGCATTGGTAAGTCTTCAACAAGAACTCCTAGAAGCACATTGTTCTATAAAATAATAATTAGAGTAATATCAATAAATTAACTCAATTTTTTAAAACACAGAAATGTATTCAGGAATAACTACTCAATACAGCAAATGAATAATTTGAAACATGTTAAAAATATTACAGAACAGCTGGAAAATTTGCACCTGTAATAACAAAAGTGTAAAAGTTTACATCAAGAGTTTTGTTTTGAAAACTCCACTTTTCCAGTAACTTATTGTTTTATTCACAGAGAAATTCATTTTTGAGGATTTGAGAGTACTTGCAAATGACAAGTTACCAAACTCATTTCCCCATCAATTTCCTGATCCAGATATAAAGTGACAGTCCAGCTCACTAACCCCAGGCAGCAAAAGTGTACAATTATCTCCCTATTAAGTAATTGACATATATTTATTGAGCACTTACTACGTGCATATAGTTAGTAAAGTGCCAAGAATAGAGTGATGAATAAAACAAACAGGTGCCTGCCCTTGTGGAAGTTGCCTTTTTAAACCGCAGAGACAATATTAAAGCTAATTAATTGTTAACTGTGATAAATGCTCAGAAAATGTACAACAGGGCCCAGATACGGTCTGGGAATCAAGAAAGGTGTCCTTAAGAAAGAGACATTTGAGCTAGGGTCTGAATAAACCCTCAAGAAGATCAAAAAAGGTGTTGAGCAGGACAGGGTGACTGCGGGAATGGGAGTTGGAACTGAGTATCATTTCAGGCAACTTTAATTTTACACACATTACAACGGCTCCATGACTTAAGGGAGCATGACATATTTATAAAGCTCTGTTCACGCAGGTTTGTGCGACTACAGACACATAGAAACTTCTAGCGGAAGGTCCAGGCAAGAGTTGATGGTAGCTTGGATCACCATGGCAACAGTGGAAATAAAGTGAGGCGAATGACTTTGAAAGCTGTTTTT
>CM052436.1:189609536-189651557 GCA_028533085.1 Varecia variegata | reverse complement strand
GAAAGCTGTTTTTAAAGTTAAATCTATTAGACTTAGAGACGACGTAGACGTCGAAATTAATGGAGGGAGGTGGAGGAGTCACGGGAGAGCCAGGATTGTGAGAAAAGTCACACGTTCAGTTTTGAACATGCTGCATTTGAGAAACCCTCAAAGAGAGGTGTGCATTAAAGATACAAATTTGAGAGTGGCGTAGAGGAGATTATCGAAGCTCTAGGCATGGATAAGGTAAACTAGAAACAGAACATGGAGATAAAAATGGGGATAGTTTTTGATTCATTCCTGAGGATCCCCAACATTAAAGACTTAGTAACATGCATCTAAGGAGAGATGAGAGAAGTAGAAGGAAAACAGGAGATTAATGACATCATCGAAGTAAGTCAAGGAAAGATTTCTTAAGTCAAAGTCCCCATGAAACTCACAATTTCAATAAACTTTTCTTTGTGGACAACAAGACACATGGTTTAAACAGTGGTTGTGACTATAAATAAATAGAATTTTTGATTATTTTTGCTTTTCCCAGGAACTATAATTTAGATGAAATCTGTGTAAGAAAAGAGAATCTTAGTTCACCGTCCTAGATGGTAGCCACTAGCTATCCATGCTTATTAAAATTAATTAAATTAAAAATTCAATCCTTCTGTTGCACTAACCACATTCTAAATGCTCAGTAGCCACCTGTGCCTAGTGGCTACCATCTTGAACAATGTAGACATAGAACATTTCCCCATCTTTGTAGAATAAGTTCCACTGGACAACACTAATCTAAGAGAATCCTATGTTAATGCAAAGCCAGGCTTAAGTGAACCAAAAATAAAGCAATGTCCCAAATATTCAAATAATGTGCACATTCCAGGTGAGGGAGTCAGGAAGGAAGAGAGAGGATAACAAAGATCATAAGGAAGTGATAATGTGGCATCTGTCTCCATCACAGATGAGAAGACTGAGGCAGGGAATGAATGCGTTTCAGAATGTGTTCACAGTGGAGGGTGCCAAATGTTGGATTGAGGAAATTTCACCTAGGGACCAAAGAATGCAGTCTTTAAGTCCAAACTCTTACATGAGGGGATGAGGGTTTGTTCAAGCAGGGAGGTAACCCCCACTGCAGGTGTCCTTTTGAGACACTTGCCTAAGATCAGCCAACCTTGATATTTCTGGATAGGTTAGAAATTCTGCCAATACTACCTGCTCACAGGCACATTTTAATTTTAACTCTTATAAAATCCACAAAAGAACATTAATAAGAGTGGTGAAGAAGTTTATCTTACTCTCAGAAAACTCATGAAAGGTCTGCTTAAATGAGGTTTTTAAATTTAAAATCCAGGTATTTTTCCCACCTACCTTACTATAGCCAATGTGCTCTCATATAACGGAGTAAAGAAAATAATACCCCACAAACAGAGCTTCAAATATTGAAATTAGAGTGTTTCAGGGAAAAAGAATAGTTTTAAAATTTGCCACCACTGCTCATTGAATGCCATTCATGAGTCTACCAGATATGAACATTTTACCAAATATGAATTAATATGTTTATAAGTCATTTGATAATGGAGTCACTATTTTTTCCCTACATAGTAATAAGTGCAATGGCCCCCATTCTTTTCCCTGGAAGAGATAATAAAAACAACAACAATAACTAACATGACATGAACATTACTATGGGCTGGGCTTTTTGTAATTATCAACTCATTCAACCCTCACAATAATCTTATGAGATGGGCAGTATAATTATTTCCATTTTACAGAAGAAAATACCAAAGGAGGATTTTTTAATAGGATCAGTATAATAGAATAGAAGAGATCCCATTTCCATGCCTAAATTGATCAACAGAATAGAAAAGTATTTCCTTAAACATTTAATTGTGCAATTGAAACTGGAGATGACATAGGATTTCAGTGGAGGAAAAGTTCTACATGGGAGAGAGAAGTTTGGAAATGGAATTTTTAGGAGTACTTTAAAAGAGAAATTTGCTCATTCATGTATTTAAAAATTATTTACTGTCTAATGTGTACTAGGTACTGAGCTATGGGCTACAGATAAAAAGATGAATAAAATAAAATAACTTTATATGCACACAAAAGAAACAGGCAGAAAAAGAGGAAAAACCCATCCCAGGTAAAGGTACGTCACAGAGGACTCTAAAAATGGATCTTTGATTTATCCTCATTCTCTTTCTCCATCCTTCTGTCCCTCTCTTTTTTCCTCTCCTTCTCTCTGTCCTTCTCTGCCTTTCTTTCTCACTCTGTCTCTCATTTCTACATCCACATACTTGTAGAAAGATTTGAGGTGGTTTACAGATTTAATTGAATAATCAGCATAACCAAATAGCTTGGTTTGCCTAAGACAGTTTTGATTTCTGCTTAATACCCTGGTATAATTATAACTAGTTCTCTCTTTTAGTCTCAGAAGTGTCCTGATTTGAATGATAAACAATGTGATCACACGACAAGCACTATTTGCTTTTACAGAAACTGTAACAAGGAACAGAAAGGCACACACTCTTGCCAACACACTCACAGTTGATAATCTCCCAGGAACAAAACAAAAAAAAATTGACTTTTTGTTATTATTACTGGCAGAAATTTTAGACAGGAAATTCATTTCCACTGAGTCAGGGCAACTGGGACGTAAGGTTAGGTGGCAGACTCAGAATTTAGGGGGAGAGAAGACCAACTTGAAAGACGGCAGCTTCCAAAGATGCTTAGTTCAAAAGGTTCAAGTTCCCTAAACTATCTCTGAAAAATCTCATCCAAATTCTGGATGACTCCAGGTAAGGACCACCAGCCCAGCTCTCTCCATGAACATCTACCTCTGCACTTCCAACTGCCTGGTGGACATCTCCACCCAGGGACCTTGAGAAGTTGAGTCATCATGTCCACACTGAATTCATTATGCCCTCCCTGCTCTTCTCCTTTCATGTCCATTTCAGAGAACTGCAGATCTTTCTATCAGCCACACAAGGCAGAAAGGAAAACTAACATCACCCTTGACACCTCTTATTCTTGCACTTCTACCTTTGATACATGACTTGCCCTGTAATCCGACCTCTTTCACAACTTCCCCGCCCTCCGTGTTCTCCTCTCTCCAGACCCAGTGGAACTCCCTTGGTTGGAATTTCCCCCAAGCAGACTCTGAGATCAGGCTTGGGTTCGAGTGTTCTTTTGGGAGGGGACCCCAGGAAGAACAGTGAGAATGTGGGGAAGCGACATGGAGAAAGGAGGACATGTTACCACTTGGGCGACGGAAGCTCACTCCCACTGGGGCGCTCTCAGAAACGACACTGAACACGCCTCAGCACCCTGAGCCTGGGGGCGGGGAAGCTGGGGAATTTATCCACCTACGTCCGTCCCTCCTCAATGGAGGGTTGCTCCTGGGACATCACCTCCCTTAGGACCTCGAGGGTCTGCACGTCGGCCAAGCATCCTTTTACGCCAGAGGACACCTTTAGAAGAGTGTCCCAGGAAGCCTTCGGTGTGTTCTGGAACTTTATTCAGTGGCTTCCCAAAGGCCCACACGTGCTGCTCTGCTGCACCACCTCACTTCAGGCACTCGGGACAGTGGCCCGCATTCTGGCAAGAGGGTCCTACTGTGTCTCCTTATCTCCCCTCCTTCCACGCCCCCTTCATTCTCCCCACAGCAGCCTGGGTGGTGATTCTGAATCTGACATATAGATGTGATCATGTCCTGCCCAGCGGGGAGTCCTTTAACAGCTCTCCAAGGACTCCTGGAAATAGCTCAAACTCTCCCCCTGGCTTCTGCCCAGCTCTCTGTGCCCCTGCAGCCCCTCTGTCCCACACGCTGCTCTGGCACTCCTTGGCACCTTGCTTTCTCTGCCGAGACCCCTCCCTTTCCCTGCTCCTCCCTCTCTAGCCCCTCCTGCCTTTGCTCACTTGGTGGACACACAGATATCTTTTAAAATTCAGTCTAGGTATCTCCTCCTCATGCAGCCTTCTCCCATCATTCAGGTAGTCAAATCCTGCCAGGCTTTGTGCCCCAATGTGTTGTGTGTGTAATTCTCTCTCCTCCACTTTGAAGGAAGCCCTCTGAAGATAGATGTAGTGTCTCCAGTGCCTTGTGTGACAGTTCTTAACTTTTTTGTGCCATGAACCCCTTTTGGCACTCAAGCGAAGCCCTGTGTCCCTTTTCCAAATAATGTTTTAAATGCATAAAATAAAATGAAAGAAATTACAAAAGAAGAAAATTGTATTGAAATATAGTGGTAATGGCTCCTTGCTGTTGCCAGACCCAGGAAGCTTTGCCATCTCTTGTCAGTTTCTTTCAAGTCTGTCCACACTTTTGTAAATAGTTCCTTTCTCAAATTCTTCTCAAACACCCCCATTCAAATGTGATAGCTCTTCATCCCCCCACCTTTACCTTGATGCATACAGGGTGTAGCTCCCTGATGGGTACAGGTTGTAGCCCCCTGATGGGGTTCTGATTTCACCCACAGCGGTGGATCTCTCAGGGGTCCAGAACACCCAGGCACATCTGAATGACAATGTAGATCCACTAATACTCATCCCTGACATTCCCATAGAAAGATCATCTCACTGGGTACATTTCACCACCCTCCTGTCTGTCTGCTTTGACATCTCATTTACTTACTCTTTCATTCAACAAGTGGTCCACAGTTTTGTACACCTTAAGCTGCCTGTGCTATTTTTAAAACTATGAGGCAACGCTTCCTAGATTATGGAATTTGGAGAAAGGCAGACATTTTTGCCACTTACCAAGAGAGGAATCTCGGGCAAGTTAGTTAGCCTGTCCTAACTTAGTTTCCTCAACTGTTAAGGAGAGAGGTTGTGAGAATTCAATGGGCTAAGGTCTGAAAAATACTGAAAGCCATGGCTGGGCCGTCATGGATGTCTGAGGTCAGATTTCTAAGAAAACTGACTTTAAGGCAGAGATCTATGTAAAGAAGTTATTGCAGAGTGCTCAGAATGAACACATGTGGGATGGGCCTTTCCTGGGCTGTGGGGGTTCTCTCCTGCTGAGGACAGTACTCAGAGACACATGAAGCTGACAGGTGTTAGCTGCCACCTGTCCCAGCAACTGGGGGACTGAGTGCCTCAGTCCTGAGTGGGAATCTAGGCAGCACACCACAGCATCTACTACATGGAGTGTTTGTTAAATAACTGCAGACAGCCACCGCCATCTCCTCTAACTTTCATCTCTTAAGGAGTGTAAAGGCACAACGGCTCTGGAGAACACCAACAGAAACTAGAATAACCAGATTAAATGGTTTTGTGCAACGATTTCTTGAAATTGATTGGAAGGGCTAGAGATAAAAGCCACAGGCACTGGAAGGCAGGTTTTTAAGCTGTGCTTCTTCAGGTAGGGTGGGGTGAGATGAAAAGGGAGATGTAGGACAATGTTAAAGCTGGAGGAATTCCAAGCTCCAGCTCCAAGACTGACTTTATTCTATGTATGATTTTTCTAAAGGTTTGTCTTCCAAAGAGCACCCTCGGAGCACACATATGTTCCCTAGGAGGGGAGGAAAGCCTCTTGTTTTTCTTCAGGCTGTGGCTATTGAGGGAGATGCTAACAAGCCTGGACAACTTGGGCTGTGTCCGCAGCAGGCTTGCTGCCCTGTTGGTGCATCAGTACACCACGGTGCAACAGAGGCAGCTGCCATGACGGTGGGGCTGAGGAGTCGGGGGCATGGCATATTCAGGAAGCTCAGACAGAAGAGTTTACAATATTCATTGTTCACAGGGTCCCCTGCCTCAAATCCCTACTGCTCACAGAGAACAACAGAACTCACAGAAACTCGGGGTTCTCCCCAGAGTCTTGCACATAAGCAATAGCCATGCTTAATGGCCACAATGCAGCACTGAGCCCTCGAAGAGTATTTCATAATTTTTGGCATCCTGGATTCCTGTGGACAAGCCTTCCTTTCAGGATGGAAGCAGACCCGGGGGAAGTAGCACCTGCCCAGGGAAGGGAAATGCGGGAGGAAGTTCCAAGCCGAGAACACAGGTTTACAGCTGGTTTATTATGTGCACACTGCTCTGTTCTCTTTCCAAACAAACAGCAGGATTGGGAATGACAATTCACCTCCAGGATTTTAAAAGAGAAGTGATGGAAATAAAGGGTGGTGGTTAATTTCACCGAAAACTCCAAACACAATCCACAGTTTTAAATCCACATTAGTTTGCCTCTAGGCTTTTAGCTTTTGTTCTTCCCCATCCAGGAACCTCCTCTCTTCTCTTCAAGAAAATGCTGCCCATTTTCTAAGACCTGGCTAAGAGTTTTGCCACTAAATCTTTTCCAACTCCCCCTGCCTACACCTGCCTTTGTCATCTAAAATCTTTCATTATGTGAGGGTCATGGAGTGATCAGAGTCATCATTAGGAACATAGCTGACATTTATTAAGTGTTAATTATGTGCCTGCACTGTGCTAAATGCTTTACATGGATTATCTCATTTAATCTTCAAAACAAGTCTACGAGGGAGGTCATTTTATTAAGACCATATTACGTGTAAGGAAGCTGAATTATTGTCCCAGTTCTTTTCCCTTTCGGAATCCACACCCTTGGCCACAGGAGCTCTTCCCAGTTGAGGCAGAGTGTGCTCGCTGCCTGTGGTCTTGGGGCTTAGCCTTGTGACTTGCTTTGGCCGATGGGATGCTCATAGCCATGTGTCAGCAGAGCCTCGTCATGGATTTGCACAGGGAGTTTTTCTCTCCTGCTTCCACTACTGCCAAGAGAATATGCTCCAGCCAGACTGCTAATCCGAGGAGGAATAACAGAAATGGAAAGCAGACCTTAGCTCCACTGCCAGCCAGTATCCCAGGCCAGCTAGATCTGCAACTCAAAGCACAGCTGCCCAGCCTGGACCGGCTGACTCCTGCAGAGTCACATGAGCAAGAATAGACGACAGCTATTTTAAGTCACTGAGTTCCGGAGTGCTTTGTTACTCAGTGATCACTGACTGCTATAAGAAGCAAGAGGTTAAGTTACTTGTCCAAGGTCTCCCAGGTAGTGGGGGCGAGCAGATTCCAGCACAGATCAGTCTCAGTTCAGTCCCTACCTTCTTAACAACCATGGCTTCCATTGTCACCACCACCACTATCTGCTTCTTCATCATCCACATCCAATTTCATTTACTGAATGCTTGGTACTTGTCCGGTTGCCTGGCACATACTATCCATGTATTATCTTATTTCCCCCAACAGCAATCCTCCAATGTAAGGACTATCACTGACCACATTGTACAGGCAGTTCGCTGAAGGAAACTGCTTGCTCAAGATCACACAGCAAATAAGGGACAGAGTCTGGATTCATCTCAGATCTGCCTCATCTCAGAGTTTTCCAGACTGCCATGCTCTACTTCAATACGCTGCTACCTTTTGGGAGAAATCATAGCCATTATTAAAGACAACTATTAAGGATTGGTTATTCCAAAAAACATTTTTTGGAGACAGGGTCTCTCTCTGTCACCCGGGCTAGCATGCAGTGGCTTCATCACAGCTCACTGCAACCTCAAACTCCTGGGCTCAAGCGATTCTCCTGCCTCAGCCTCCCAAGCAACTGGGACTAGAGACGTGTACCACTACACCTGCCTAATTTTTCTATTTTCTGTAGAGACAGAGTCCCACTATGTTGCTAAGGCTGTTCTCAAACTCCTCGCCTGAGGGTATGCCCCCACCTCGGCCTCCCAAAGTGCTAGGATTACAGGTGTGAGTCACCACACCTGACCCCGAAAACCTCTTGATACTCAAAATTTTCCAAGAGGCCACCTCGACCCCCACACACTGCTTGCTTTTGAAGGTGTTTACCTTGCTTTTGAACAGTTTTAGGAACATTCAATTTTCAGTTTGCACTTATCTTAGAGATCTGCTTTAAATTGTCATGTTAGAAATAAGGAATCTGGGGCTTAGAGAAATCAATTTACATGTAGCAATTATTAGAACATCCAAGGCCACAATCCTGAATGCTCAACTTCAGCCTTCTGCTAATAGGAAGAGGGATAAATAGTTCACCTCTGTAGAGTAGAAAGGGCAAACTGGTGTCTAAGTTCTTAAATAGACTTGTAGCCAGAATTCCTGTTTTTGGCCTTACCTTTACCCTCACATTCAGAGGTATCTGAGGGCAGGGCTGGCTTCATGGCTGTACAACCCGAACAGTCACATAAGGTCCCGCATGTAGAAGGACCGCATACCTGGTTTTATGCTCTACTGCCACCATCGTTCAATTCTGAACAATGTTTAAACAAGAGAGTTGCTCTTTGATTTTGAACTGAACCCCATAAACTACATAGCCAGTCTTTCAGCAGTATCTGGTGTCCCCAATTCCATAGATTGGTGGCGGTTGGAGGGGGGTGGTATAGTCAAGGAATCTCTTGAAGAGACTCCTTCAGTAGTCAAGGAGTCTCTTCTCAACTTTCTACCATGCTGGCTGTCATCACAAAGATCCACAGGCTCAAGAGGCAGGATGTTAAGACCAGGATTGAAGCATGGTCATGAGTCTGGAGGTACCTCCATGCAAATACAGCCCCACTAACTCTGGACTGAAGAAGACGCTGAATGCAGGAGAATTGCTTGAAAGTCTAAGAGGCAGTGAGCCTTTTTGGAGATTTCATTTCTCCTCTCTTGGATTATGCCATGCTCTTAAAGAATAGAAGGGGGTGGCCCTCAAAATGCTGGTAGTTGGGTTTCCGTCAACTACTGATAGTGACCCTTCTTCACCGGACGTCCCCTTCTCCTATGCTCACATGCTTCATACAAGTCCTTTTTGCCATGAAGTCATTCCAAATTCTCACCCTCCTTGAATCTTCTTACCGACATAAGAAGTCACCTAGAATGAAGAACACTATTTTGACCCTGAGGATAACATAGAATAATCTTGCAGCTATTTTAATAAAAATAAATCATGAAGTAATGAAGGGAAAATATAAGTTCCCCATCACTGGCTTATAATGTTTAACAGAACTCATGCAGATTTCTTTTGAATTTAGAGATCTAGTTCAAAACAAAAAGGAGGAAAGCAATACAAAGCACAAAGGGTGTTCTTAAGTAGCTCCTTTTGCGTGGATGGTCATAAGTCTTAAGACCAGTTGGAACTGTGTGGAGCTGCCTTAGTTGCCTTAGAACCCTTCAGTTAGTGGTAATACTAAAGACCCCGCCTAATGAGAAGTACTGTGCATGCTTGTCCTGTATTGTACATAAATACATAATGATGCAGAGAGAGAGAGAGAGAGAGAGAGAGAGAGAGAGAAAGAGCACTCTACATCACTTGCTAAAAGAAGCTTAAGGCTCCACAAACAGGCAGGCAGCACAGATCTCGCTCTCAGAACTCCTGCCAACGCCCGGGAATGAGAATGAGATCCCTGTGTAAGTAACCTCTAAGAAACTCATCTAACTCACCAAGTTTGATTGGTCAAGGTCATTTCTTTGGTCTCTCAGCACCATCTCAGTTTGGAGGGCAGTTTTTCTACACAGTCCTGGAATTTTCCCAAAACAAGTACCTCTTTCTATTTTCTCTACCTTCACAAATAACAAAGTTAATATAAAGCCTTATAATAAAAAGTATCGGGGCATGGTAATATCCATACAAAATATCCATCTTAACATCACAGGGGTATGGGTAGGCTAATTTCTCCTCCCGCCCCAACCTTGCTCTTATATTTGAAACTCTAAGACAGAAAGAGATTAAATCAATAGAAATACATGGTGGTTATGGGGGGGGAAAAAGTGACTTTCTTACCCCATGAGATAGGAAAGACTAAACCCTCTATAAAGGTGAACTAATAGGAAACTATAAATGAATTGTGTTGCCACATAGAGTCATCTGAAAAAGTTTTATTAAAAATGCCTCCAAAGTATATTACATTTTATATTATACCAGGTGGAGCTAGGATGAGGGAAGGAGTTTATAGAGGAACTGTTGAACACCATTTTATTAGAATGGCTGTTCCCTTGATTATAATAAGGAGAGAAATAAGACTTATTGGTTTGGTTATTTGAAACATGCACATGCACACTTTCTCACACAACTCCAGCTCTGAGCAGGGTGAAAGTTCCTTTCTTCAGCTGAGAGTGAACTTGAAAATGTTTTATTACGATTAGAGGAAACCCTGTTTAAGTATCGTCTTTTATAAAACGCTCCCATTGTTAAAATTCATTGTTGGTTCCATTTTTTGCTATGATGATGGTAAATTCTGATTAAACATAGGGGATTATTCATATAACACAGGGAAAGAACAACGTGCAGCCCTCAAGCAATTTAAAATCAGAAGTAGATAAGCTATTTTAGAATGTCAAGGTAATTTGCCAAATACAACATGGGGAGAGGTAGAAGAAAAAAGGCATATTCTTTTATGTTTCATTCCTTAAGGGGGACATCTAAAACATGTATCGATTTAACATGGCTCGGAAATTAAAGTTATGATATCAATAACATATAGCTAACCACATGTTAGAATGAAGGAAGATTGTATCTTGGAATACAGGAGTCTTCCTTGTGCAAATCCCATTAGGACCAATAGGGAGTTATTCATGCATCCAAATCCCTCCCGTTCTTCCCCTCCCCACCCCCAGACACAGACACCCTTGTTCTGAATGATCCGTGTATTTATCTATTTCACATAAATCAAGAATTTAATAAAAAAAAATCCACCAATATGACCATTTGCAACATGAATCATGAGTGCTGTATGTATAAATCATATAGACCTTAAAAGCATTTATGATATAGTCCCTTTCATGCAAACCGCCCAAATGTTTTGGAGAGCTAAATCATAGAGAAAAAGGAAAATGTAGTAAATAAAATGGAAAACCAATGGTTAACCAAACTAATGAACAAAATGTCTACATGTCACTCATCTTTGAATGGATTCCTTAGAAATTTTAACTGGAACAAGATTTGCAAGGAACTATTACATTCAGGAAGGCAACTGAAAGTTTGTAGTCAAAGATTTCTTTGAGAAATGTTTCCAAAGAAAATCTTTTATTAAGAAAAAAAGAACAATGGCTTTACAAAAATAAATCAGAAATAAAAAAAGAGTCAGCAAAGGACAAAAATACTCACTGGATGTTACTGGTGTGTTGTACAGAATACTTGTTTACAATCCAACTAATTCCAAGTCTTCTTTTCTAAAAATTTGTTATTTTCTCTGAGTAATTAGTTTTTTGTTATTTATCCCTTTTGACAAAAAGAAAGCCAATTGCATTATAAAAATATGTTGTCCATATTTGCTGTAAGTTTCAAGCATGTCCTCAACTTTCTAACCTCCCAAATTGCTAGAGATCTGCACACCTTGGATTGTCATGAAGAGCTTTTATCCCACTGAATGAGAATGAAAGCACTTTCCATCTTATTCTCTTCGACAACAGAAATGCATATGTTATTTTGTGTTTCTTCTGTTTCTTTTTTCTCCTGAAGCATTTAGCCATTTCTGAACAGGTTTTATTTCTATACTCATCTATTTATTTAGTGTCTCCCTAACTAGACTAAGAGTTTCCTGAGGAGAGACTTTGTCTATCTTTTATCACTATAGTATCTAATATGATTTCCAGCATCATAAGTGCTAAATATATATTGATTGGATACCTAATGAACTCAATGAGTAGGATGAATCAATAGTTGGGCAGCAGATACAACTGATCAAGGTCCATCTTTTGGGATGCATCTAGTATAGCCAGTAGAAGATATGATTTTTAACGGACACTGGGCACAGCCTTCAGCCATTAATCTCTTCAGGGATTGGCTCTGCCTTGGCCCTTCCCAGGGGAGCCACAGCCAGTGACTAACCAACATAGAAGTAACCAACTTGGAACAACTCTACAGGGCCATTTTAGCTCCAGAGACACCCATGAGCTTGGCCAAAGCTGCTGATGGGCCTGTATCACAGCTCAACTCCTCCATGCATCTACTCTTGCTCTGCATGCTAAACCAATGAGGCTAATCTTCAAAAAAATGAAAAAGCAGAACCAGCAGAAACTCATGCACAAAAGGGATTTGGGGTATCTCTTTTAGCCATTGAATCAAGCTCTCTCGCCTTCTGCCTCTCATGCTCTCCAGCCAGTTATAAGGACAAAGCAAGTATTCGAAGGGATACAACACAGCTGTAGATTTCAAGAAAGAGATGGTGTGCCTGGGTTGTAAGTAGACGGGGTGTGCTGTGAGGCTCAAGGATGCCAGGTCTGGGGTCAAAGAGTGTGGCCATTGAAATAAATAACCAGCCTGCCTCATCCTGCCTGGTTTAGAGAACTTGCTGGAAGACCTCTGCTTGCAAACAAGTGCCTACATCTGGCCTCATCAGAGAAACAGGGGCCTCATGTGAGGGTCTTTTCAAATGCTGCACCTGCCCTGGTATGTCCTCAGGCTCTCCTTCCAGGTCCCGGGGCCTCAGTTTACCCACCTGTACATATTTCCTACATTACTTCAAAGAGCTGCTGGAAGACTTAATTAATGTTTGTCAAGCACATCTTATATGAAAGGAATCGTGTGCAGTAAGTTCAAAGTAGTCTTGGCCCTGCTGTTTCTTTCATGTGTGCTTAGAAGATTTTTCAACCTTGATAAGAACTTGAAAAAATACAATAAAATAACATCACTTGCTCAAGTGTTTGGATTTGGGTCCTCACATTATGATGCTGTCAGCATTTTCTTTGGATATCACAGGAAAGTGAATAGAAATCAGCCAAACGCTTGCTTCCCTGAATCGCATCACATTTTCTAGGTGGTCAAGGTTTAAAGCGTGAGAATCACTCTAATATCCCCCCATTTTGTCAGTGCTACCCCTGCCACATGCAAACACACCAGTATATCACCAAGTCTTGTCAATTAATTCTCCTGCTTCAGTTTTTCCCTTTCTCCTCTCTTGATCCTCTGGCTATGACTTCATTCAGTTCCTTATCATTTCCTCCACTAGGACAAATTTCAAGTCAGACGAAGCCCCCACAAAGATAAGAGAGCATTTCTTCAAACATTTATGTATGTAAAATATAAAATTTTGTGTCAATCTCATGCTCAAGTCCCTTTAGGTATCCCCATTGTTTCAGTCTAAAATCCAAAATTTTAGGAAGATATTCTTATTAAGGTCCATCTACATCTCCAATCTCATTTCCCACCATCCCCTCCAGAACACACACAGCTTTTCTTTTAGTTCTCCAAAGTTCTAGGAGCATCACCTTTATGCCATAGATGTAATACCTCAGTCCCCGCCTTCATCATCTGAATCTAGGTTTTCACTTTCTTTATCGAGACTTATCCTCCCCCTGACAAATGTATACCCCAACTTTCCCAATTTATGCATACCTCTACCCTATCTGGGATGGAGAATAATCATTTTCTTAATTAGCTTACCACTAGTCTGCAAATTCCCTGGGAAAAAGATATCCCTCATCTCTGTGTCCACAGTGTTACCAGAAAACCAGAGATGCTTGATACATATTTGTTGAATACATAAATATGATTAAGCAGGGAGAAGGAGATGAGGCATTTTAAAAATCAATCAATTTCAAAAGCATCCACTTCTCTAACCAAAATTAAACAAACCAAGGGAGCTGTTGGTTTGCTCATGAATGGACAATTCCACAACAGATGAGATAGACCAGGATAGGAAATCTTCTGATTATTTTAATGGAAAAGTTTCTAAGACATAAATCCTTGCACAATATCACCAAGTTTCATTTGTAATTCACAAGGATGGGAGGCAGGATAATCAGCTAGTCTGATCAAGGAGTTAATAACAACTGAATAATATCAACCTGAAACTAAACTCAGGGTGGGGGCCCATCACAGGAGGAATGAGAGGAGAGAGAACTTAGTGACAGCTGTGCTGTAAGCCAACGTTTCCAAAACCTGGCTGGTCATTGGAATCACCTGGGCAGCAGCTGAAACTGCAGATGCCTGAGCTCTGTTTATGGCCGAATGAATCAGAAACTCAGGGAGGCATGTGGAGGTGTAGCTAAGCATCTGTGTTATCCAAAGGGCTTCTGCTTGATTCAGAAAATGAGCCAGATTTGGGAAAAATTGACCTATGATTCATCACTCATTTGTTCATTCAAAAAATGTACTTATTCATGGGTTCTTTGTCCACATATTCATTTATCTGATGAACACTGATGATAAAGAGAAGCGAAAGAAGTCTAAAAGGAGAAAGGAAGGGCTCCCTCATCTTCTTTTTGGTGTTTTTGTTTCTTCTAGGTCTGTTTCCCCAAAATCTGATTCCTCAAGTTGCTCCTGATTTTCATTCATTTTTTTAAACATTTTCTCCATTTTTTAAGACCGAGATGCTCCAAAACCACAAACCTCCCCTTTCTGTTTCTGGTATTGCCTTCCCTAAAGAGTATTCTGAAGGTCAATGCACCTTTTCCAAGCATCAGAATCCTCCATAGAAAAATATTAGCAAGCCCATGAACAATCACATGCCCCCTCTGTCCTTTCTTCTCCTTCTTTACCTCACCTGCCCCAGGCTGGCATCAAGGTTCTGCATCCAAAGTGGTCTGAGGAAGGAGGAGAGTTATTACTCCTGGCAGAGGAAGCCTTAAATTACGGCGAGTAAATGAACACTTAGCAGGCTGGTCCTGAGAGGGTGCCAGCTCTTGCTTTCATCATTTATATAGAAAATGAACCAGATCATACAATTCATGGAAGGTTCAACCTAAAGGGAGGGAATCTGGAGCAAGGAGGAAGAAGACTTTTCAAATAATTAAGAGAACATAATAATGTCCAGTTAACAAGGCACACACCAGATATGGTTTCTGAGTCTTCATGAGGGTTTCCTCCTTCCTGCCAAGAAGCTGGTACTCCATCCATATAGTATTCCAACACATGTTTATTATGTAATTGAGCACCTAAAATCTTGTTCTCTAGCCTAAAACCTGTCAAAGAGAGTGTCAGAAGCAGGAATTATGGCATCATGGACTTGCACCATGGGAAACACCCTAGTGAACAACCAGGCCACCAGGCCCCTCCCCAACTTTGTTGTTGAGTTTCTGGCTGCATTTTAAAGGAGAAATGTACAATATAGTGGCTATTTTTAGATGAGTAATAGTAATAATCTTTCTACTTGAATGAGAATAATTTAATCTTAGGATTTTCCATGGGAAGAAGCTAAGTGTTTAATCAATAGGATCTACTCCATTTCCAGAAGGCTCAGAAGCCTGCGGAAGTTCAGCGAATTACCCCAGTTCACACAGTCAGTTGGAAGGTCTCCATGCAAAACATAAATATCCAGATACCCAATTCAGTGGTGTGTGATGCTAAGCAGCCATATGAAGCATTCATGCAAGAAAACACAAGGAGCCCAAACTCATCCCCCACGCTTTGGATTGGGAGATTTCACCTAACTTAAATGTCTTGGTGTTATAAGTTATCTTGGCAACATGCAACTTCTAAGCATGTAGTATCTACAACAAGGATATAAAACTCACGCGAAAGGGCTCTCAAGATGCTGTGGGCATCCAATTGCTTACACAAAACATTTTGCAAGAAGAAGAATCAGCACTCTGTGGATTCAGTTTTCTAGGTATAGTGCTACCTCCCTGTTCCCTACTGTCCCGAGCCCTAGGAGGAGAACCTCAAGGGGGAGAGAAAGGTCAAAGATTTTCTGGGCATGGTGGGCTTGAATTGATTTTGTTTTGTGTATTTTTTTTTTGAGTCCTAGATGTTAATGAAAAAAATTAAGAATATTAGATTATATCAAAACCTGTTCAGGATGACTTTGCTTTAGACAAAAGCCATGCACTTGTAAATGTAGCCATGTGCTTCCCAAAAGTACCTCTTTGTGATCACTAACCACATTTGGCTAACCCCAATGGAGTTAGCAACCAAATGAATTTATGTGGACATTCTTAGCACCCAATTGTTCAATCTTCAGCTTTGTAACTTAGTAGATATATTGTGAGTCTGAGAAATGAATGAATGCAAAAAAAAAAAAAAAAAAAAAAAACCAGGTCCGTTTAGTGTCTGTGAAGTGCCAGCTCTGCAATGGGATCTTTCCCAAGAAATAAGATGCAATTTTTGTAAACATCACTTATACTAGTGGTCATGTGATGGGTTTCGGAATAAGTCTGTCCTGATTTGCTCCTGGATCTTTCACCCATGGCTGAGGGACCTAATTTAACCTCTTTGTGCCTCAGTTTCCTTATCTATAAAGTGTACATGATAATAAGATCTACTTCTTGGAACATAATGAGGATTAAATGTGTTAGTACAAATGAAAATACTCAGGATAATTGCCTGGCACAAAGTAAGGACTTAACATTTGTAAGTTAAGATGTTTATAATACTTGTATAGTTAAGGGAACTGAAGCTCAGAGTTGAAAACTCGCTCAAAACTTTAGTAAGTGGCAACTCTTTTCGTGGGATGAGAGATGGGGGGGGTTTCTCTTTTCCAATTCATAGAGTCATTTACATTTAGATCTGTAAGAAAAATGATATGGCCAATCAAAATATAAACTTTGGAAATACATGAAAAATTATCCTACTGTAACCTTAGTTATAATTTGCATTGTTTCCTTTTAGTCTTTTTACCTTATGCATCATTTTGCAAAGCTGTAAACTGAGTATCCAATCTTGTATTTAACATTTTATTTAGCACTATGTCATGATCATTTTTGCATTATATCTATAACCATCATTTTTAAAGTTTGCAAATTATTCTGCCTGGTGACTATCCTAGGATGCACATATGGAGGTTAGTACACCATTACCTTGACCCCCCAAAACCAGGGCTCCCAATTTAAACACAAGTTACCAGAAAAGGAAAGTGAGATTTGCCTTGAATGACCCCAGTGATTGCCAGAAGCAGGATTGAAACCTTGATTCCTAACTCCTCTTCTACTTCTCTCAGCTCCACTCTTAAAATGTGCATGAGGATACCCCAAACACCTCATCAGGTCCATGAAAATCCCACATGAGATAATGCATGCAAGAATACTTGGAAACTGTCATTGGTTTCTACTTATTTTTTCAGTGTTTTTTTTTTTCTATGCTAGTGTTCTCAAGAGGCAAATAAAGATTTAAACAGTGCTTAATGTTAATGTACTATGTGGCAGACTGAGGAAGATGGCATTCTCTATTCAGAGTCCAGAACATCCTCATACTCACTACTTGGGTTGTCCTGGAACATCATTGGAAGCTCTAAGGAACCACATGGACCATCAAAAATAAAAATCCTATTAGCTGTTCTTCTTAGTAAATGTCAGCTCAAACATCTCTAAGTGTCTTAGGTGTTCAAATGAACAACTTTTTAGTAATGTTCTGGAGCAGCCTTCCAAAGCCATAAGGGAAGAGAGGAGAAGATGCACAACTCGGGGTAGTTGTATTTTACCAAAAAATGGTTATTTGTCTCTGTCAACCACCTGGCTCGATGATCATTTCATGCCCCCCATTTTCCCATGAAATGATCAGAGCTATAGCTGTGTTTTGCCTCACTGCCCCTGGCTGTAGGCTTCCTTGGGGGGATCGATCCGGGCTTTATACATCCTTTGCCTTGTCATGAAGGAGCACCCTGACTACACACTCAGACCGGTCTGGCATGAGCACCCACTTCCAGTCTAGACGGCAGCCTAAGAGAGGGGCTAATGCTAGGTTTCACCAGACTGAGCCTCGCATTTGTCATGGCTCTGCCCACGGTGATTCCTTTGATCTTGATCCTAGCAAACCACAGTCATCGACAAAGGTAGAATGGATTTCTGCCTCTGAAAAGCTTTGATGGAAATTCCCTTGATTCCCCATCCCCTTCCCAGCCCCTTTCTGCTCCCTTAGATTTACCTCCAACATTTAGCCCTAAATCTAGCTATAAATCTAGCATAAGCGAAGCTACCGAGCCAGTGTGATTCATGTGCCGTCCTGTTTTGGATATTCCGGGGCCATCGCTGACCCATTTGGGAAAGTACGCGGTCATCTTTACTTGGCCAGGCATCCTAATCATAGGCTCTGGGCTCAGCATTCTTTGTTTAATTTTCTCTAAGAACTGGCTGAACTGTGATCTGATCCTCAGAGAGGGACAATCATTTCTAAAGGGAAGATTGTTAGAAAAGTTTGCAATTAAAAACAACACCACCAAATATATGCAGGCTCTTTATGGGTATGGGGAAAGAATGTGCCGGACATGCATGCTGCTGTCATCTCAGGGCTCTCCTCTAAAATCAAGACCTATTGCCTGGACTCTTTGCAACACTGTGTTCTTTTTGTTTCCTCTGTGAAGGAAGAAAGTAATTTGAGAAAGTAACTTTCAAGAAACTTGAAACAGGTTTCCTTGGTTCACAGGCTTCAGATCAGGACTGATCACTCTGCGAAGTATGGCCAAATTCATGAAAATCATAGCATTTTGGAGGTGATATCTAAACCTCTCATTTTACAAATAAGGGCACCTGAACTCTGGAAAGGAAAAAGCTTGCTTGAGGCCCAGGTGAGTTCTCAACAGAGCCCGCCTTGAACTTAGTACTTCCGATTACCAAGCCAGTACCCTACATCCTAAGCCAAAGGGACAATCGCAGAGCAGTGGCTCCCAGAGCAGGCCAGGCCTTAGCGATTCCTAAGCCTCTTTATCCCGGTTCTGTGAAACACCAATTTCAGTTAATACTGAAATATTTGGGGTCAGTTTTTCAAAGCCCTCTCTTGGGGCAAGGGGTCAGCCTGGACCCATAACACTGAGAAATGAAAGAATCTATGTAGTGTTTACTAAATTTTTAACGCAGGATTGAGGAGAGAAAGGGCCAGTCCTTCCATAAACCTTCTCAAAACCCAAATGATGGGTAAATATACATGTTCAAATCTCTTCCCTTCCCCCTCCCCCACCACACACAGTCAAGACCATCTGCCTTCCCTCTTTCCCAAAGGAAAAGAAGGGGTATGCTGGGCTTGTTTAATAGCCTCATTTCAGAAGAAAATAGAGACATCATCATTTTCCCTCTTTGGCATTTTTTTTTCCTGCCAATAAAAAGAGAGGGAGAAATAAAACTTGCTTAGGGATCAAAATATTTGCTGGAGAAGGATTTTAGGGGCATGCTGGCAGCTGGCTTTCTGTGGAGGGAGAAAGGTCGTGGTGTGCACTGCCATTCTCAGAATGGGTGCACTGCAGAGCGGGGTACGGGGAAGCTGGGCAAGGCAGGATTTGACAGGTGCCTGGCTTGGGCTCCCACCGGCCAGGGCAACCGTCAGCTCTGCTCTGCTTGGCTCTCTTAAAGAACAAGTTGAGAGCCAGCTGCTTTCTGCACTTGGCTCTGAAATCAGCAGGTCTTTCTGCTCTATTCAGCCAAGGCATCCCCAGCAGGGAGCAAGTCAGGGTACTGGCTAAAGCCTTCATGCCTCAGAGTGAGCACTTCTGGAGGAGGCAATTATGCAGCAGGAACTGGGCAAGCCCTTGGGGCAGAAGAGAAAGAAATAAAGACAATCTTGTCACTTAATGCTAAAAAAGAAAAAAAACAAAAAATCTTTATGTCCAGCAAAGAGAAGCATCTTACTATTAGTGGTGCTATGATCAGGGATCCTCTTTCTCCTGTACCCATCATGTGGTTACTAAACCAACAAGGGAAGGCCTGTCCACCAGACTCCAGTGTCACCATCACCCCCTCCCTCAACCACCCATTTTGCATTAAGTGTCCACAATTCCCTGTCATGCCATTTGCTTGTTGGTTGATTGTTTTCCTGGATATTCTTCCCAGAGCTGTTCCCAATCTTGAGCCACCGATTCCCCTTGCCTTTCCCCATCTCCCCTACTGTCATCAGATTTCTCTGGAGGTCAATTTTACTGCAGGGCAGAAGGAAGGGCGGCTGGATCCTGGCCCTTGACTTCCCCCCACAATGAATACCCTTGGCCGGGAGACCATGAACTATAATGTCGGTGTCTGGAAGAGAGTGAGGCCCTCTTCCTTTGCAGAGCCCAGCTCACAGATCTCTAGTGCCAAAGTTACCTGCCAATCAGAATGGCCACATTGCAAATTCCATCTGTATTTGACACAGCACAGCCACTGCAGAACTTTGCCCACGCAAGCCCCTGTAGTTTTATCTGCTAAAGGTGTCATGCTAAATGAATGCATTGAAGCCCTACTAGTATTTTTTTCATTTTTGTTTTTGCTTTTGTTTTTGTTTTTGTTTGCCTCAGAAAACTTTCTTTAAACAAAAGCTTACTCAGAAGACATAATCTATATTGGGGATTGCTCTGACTGAGGAAGAAGTGGTGAGGTATTCTGTGCTGTGGCCTGAGTGTTCCATGAAACGTGGTTTAGGAAACTAATTTATTCTAGTATCTTCCTTTTCAGGGCACTTATTCTTTTCTTGCTTGTCCCTTTAGATTGTTTATTTCACAAAACTTAAGGCTATCATGACTTCTTTTAGAACTGCAGCAAACAACTTTACTTCCCTCCCAAGCTTGTTTATGATTATCTGCTGTTACTCGATGCAAAATAAACACTCCCCCATCAGACTCCTTATGTTTCCACTCGGAAGTTTTCTCCCTGCTCACCAGCCCTGCCTGTGTGCCATTCTCTCTTCCTGATGTGGCACTCTTTCCACCCAGCTTGGCCTTGCTTCTAAGTCACTCCTTTCTCAGTACTCTCATCCCATAGAAATATTGAATTTAGTACTTTGTGGTTGAATCAATCTACAGAGAGTCAGAGAGGTGAAGTGACTTGCCCAAAGTCACACTACTAAAGTGGCAGAGTAAAGACAGAGCTAAGCCTTTGAAAATTTGCCTGGTTCATCCTCCTTCCTTTCCATCTTACTCCTCCACTGGCTCTTTAGCCATCACTCTGGTCCATATGTGTACAGGCTCGGTCAACGGCTTCTCTAGATACCCTGACTTTCCTGATAAAATGAGTGGGTTGCATTAGCGATGTCTGATGTCATTTTCTAGCTCCATCTCTCTATGAAGGATTGAAGTGGGTAAGGTCATTGACGCTGGCCACAGCATTCAGGTTTTACTCTTTTGACAATTCCCAAGTATCCAGGGAACTTTCCAGTAAACTGTTTCCTCCTGAACATACTCCTATCTCCAGCCCCAGCCATAATTCAGGCATGCAAAAGTGGCAAACTGCTTGGAGGAAGGCCTTCCAAAGATCTTGGAAATTTCAGAAAAGACTTGTGGTATTTCTGATCCAGCCGGAATCAGGAAGCACTGATCACTCATAAGGAAACTAGTTCTTGCACAATTTCCAACAACACCCCTCACACACACACACACAGACACACACACACAGACACACACACACACACACACACACACACACTCTCCACCCTGAATCCTTCCTCGAGCCACACATTCCCACACCCCTTCCCCAAATGTGGGTTTCTGCAGAGTCAAAACTTTTGATAGTTCAGATAAGGTTCAAATGAGCTGCTGAACTCTTGAGGGCTGGAATTGAACCTAGCATTTTGTTCTTTGCTCATCCCCAGTAATGAGTATACCAGGATGGCTGTGTCAAGGTGGTTTGGGTCACAGTGAAAATCGACATAATTGAAAGCATTAATCAACAAACAATTACATATAATGATACAGAATGACTACTTATGAGACCTTACATGATTCTGACCAAGTCTGTCTATGATAATAACAGGAGGCACACAATTGTATCACAGTTTTTTAAAGAGATAAATGCTGGGGTTTTGTTTTGTTTTGTTTTTGCTTTGTTTAAAAAAAAAAGAGAGAGATGGTTTCAAAGCTGAGGATATGAAGATTAAGATTCAAGCTTAGGAAGCCAATGAACTTCAAATTATCCTCTAAATGGAAAGTACATTCTAATCATTATACTAGATGAAGTGGAAAAAAAGTTTTAATATATTTCAACTGGGTGCTGCTTCTTGGGTTATTCTTTAAAATGCTTCCTTTAGAAGACAGACTTCATTACCCTTTAGTTGCTTTCAATCATCAGAACTTTGGAGTTGATTTCGAAATACTTCTTTTTCTCATGAACTTGGGGAAGTAGGGGAAGCAATTAGATCTTGTGATTTTTAAGGCTGCACTGAGGATAAGGTAAGAAAATATCATAAATTTTATTTCTTGCTTTCTTGCCAATTGACAGAAATGTGCAGTCCATATGAATTCATATAACAAGGGTGGAATGTTGGAAAAACCAATAAAGATTTTGTGGTCTGACCTATAATAAATGTAGTTTGATTTAGAGTCTGTTTTTCACAACATGGCAAAATGAATCATAAAATAATGGGCCCTGAAACTCCTGCATTTTTTAACAATAGCCTGGGGACAGTTTACCGTGTAATGAATTGTAATTAACCCACCTTCAAAATCTTTTATAAGTATTTTGCCAATTAGCTCCGCATGCTTGCTAATGACTCATGGCTAGTGCATGTCTTTACAGAACTGGATTTTACAGAGCACATCGCCCTGTTAACTCAGCACAAGTGTGCAGTGCGGTAAGGATGACACAGGTAGATTGGAACACCCTCGACAGCATCCCCGAATTGCCAACCCAGTGGGCTCAGCCATCATCCTCCAAGCCTAAGATAATCACGATGGCTTGTGGTATCAGAGGGCTTTGGTTTCTGATGGATTGTGAGGAATGCTTTGCTCCCTGCAGACACATCTGTTGTTACTTAGCACTAACATATATAATGCTACTAATTGTGGAGCCATCTTTGTTTTCTTTACTTAGCACTCTGGTTAGCATTATTTTATCTTAGTGGTTCATGGATTTCTGCCACTGACAACATAAGTCCACTCTAGAGAAAATAAAATAACTACCAAGCTGTCTCCTTACATTGCTTTGCTTTGAAATTAGAGGGACTGTGTACAGCCAAACATGCTTTCTAGGATCCTAGCTCTGACCTTGCTATGTCAAGAGCTGGATTTTCCTGGAAAAACTAGCGCTTCTACTGGCCAGTGAGCTGATGGAGGGAAGTGCAGCAAAGAGCTGGGGTCTGGCTTTAAACTCCGTGCACTGAGAAAGTTAATTGCAGGCAAGGTCAAACTTTCCCAACTCTTTGTTCCTCAGAGGCCAAGCCAACAAATTCTAAAGCCAACTTAAGAAACCTAACCAAAGGTGGCAAAATAGTTATATTGTCATTTCCCCCATCTAGTATAAAAAATATTAAGGATCTATAATGTCACCAGTGTTTTTCTGCCAGCAAGGTCATACGCCAGAATGAAGATGTAACGGCTAATTTTCACAATAATGTTGTACTTGGAGAAATCTAAACTACATAGGAATTATTTTACGGTGAGGCTTACAAAAGTAAACAGTAGCTTTTAGGCTCTCACCTTTGAGGCAATGGTGGTCTAGAATAGCAAAGAACTCCTGGTAAGTGTAAAAGGCTTCTCTGAAAAGACAGAAACAAAGGAAGAAGGGTGAGTCCCCCACAAAGGGTCTGCTCAGCTCCAAGGGGGTATTACCTTAGGAGGAAGGTCAGTATAGCTGCACTCCCTTAAAAAAGGAACAGGAGATAGAGGAAGAGAGGAAGAGATATCACTGCAATACTTGGATCCTTTGGAACATGTATGATCCCAGCAAGAAATTTCTTCTCTCACTGAGAGGTTTAAGAGTACTCTTTTCATTCACCTTCTAGGCCCAGATCCCTCACCCAAATGTAAACAACCAAAAAAATGGGAACATGATTCTCTCTAAGACTAATTAAATAAAAGTGACTACAGATCCAAGGGATATAATATTTAATAAGCCCCCATCATGCACAGAGAAATGATCTGGAAGATTAGGTAGCTTCTTCCTTGGCTCTGGTTCTCATCCAGTTTATGAAGGTAGCCCCTAAGCTACAGAGAACCAAGGCATCCAGGAGTTGACTAAAGTCTGGATGCTCGTGGCCTGAGGAGAAGGGAATGCCAGTGTGTCTGCAGTGTCTCTATTATTAGCCTGACCTATTGTCAGGTGTGGTTTTTGACTCCTTACTTGGAAGAATCCCAAGCAAGGCGGGTATGATGGAGTGATGACAGACACGAAGCACTTCCACATAACTGGCTTTTATTGCAAAGTAAAAATAAGTTCCAGAGAGAGGAACAGGTCTGTCCCCATGTGTGGAGACCACCCTGAGTATAAAGACAGAGTATAGTGCACTCTCAAAGTCAGTAGAAAAAGGGCTGCTCCAGTAAGGAACAGCATCATCCCAGGGTTGGGGTCTGTCCTTTATGCTAATCCCTAATACAATATGTTAAGCTGGGGGTGGAATAGTAATGTCTTTTCAGGGAAGTGGATGGAGATTCTCAGAATCACGCATCCTCCTATTTTCTGGCCTTGTATGGCTGACTCTGGAACTGTCATGGCACTAGGGGCTGTGAGTTTTATTATGTTAATGAGGGAAAAGTTACCTTTGATCATAAGATACTAACTAGCTTCTGCACATCCTCCCAGTTGGGAAAATTCCCTAACTTCAAGTTCTTGCTGTTGTAGTTTCTTTTCTCTGTTTTTATTGGTCCCGGTCCTGACCCTCGGCCCTTGACCACATCCTCCCATCGCCTGCCCTGCCACTTTCATACCCTTATCCCTACCTAACACTACGGCTGCTCTTTTCTACTCTGCGATTCTCTTACCCTTTCCCACTTACGGATCTGCATTGGCCATCTTAACCAGACAAGTCATTGTCCTTCCTTCAACTTATGAGTTATGAGCTGAATCAGCTGGGATCACAGCTCTTGAAAATTTTAATTAAGACACACACAGACTTTTGTGAGCTAATGCTCGGCAATGTAGAAATTTGAAAGCAGAGAAAACCAACTGTGGGAAACAAGAAAGAAGATAGAGCTAGAGAGAGAGACACTGCATATGAAGAAAGAGATATGGGCTCCTGATGGCTTTCCAGCTCCCTATTTTAGTTTCCAGTGAACTCCAGCTGGACTTTCAGCCCTTATATAATTTAGTGTATATTCCATTCCTTGGAAATAAAGCAGTCTTTACTGGAACACACTCTGAGGCTCCTGGATATTTAAGGAAAAGGCTCTAGAGTCAGGCATTCTGGATCTTAATTCCATCTCTGCCATGTATCAGCTAGGTAGCTTGGTTTCCTCCTCCACAAAAACGAGGCATCTAAAGTTCCTTTGCTATAGAACTGTGACGACTAATCCAAGTAAAGCACAGTTTTTAAAATAAGTAAATTCTGGATGAATGTTGCTCGTTGTTAATACTGTTTGACTGCTAACAGACTTCCCCTTCCTCCTTCAAAACTCTGATTTTCTCCCAGTACAACTTATTAAGAAATCAACCTCCCCAATTGATAAGAAGCATATTTAAGACAAAGATGTCCTGTGTTTCCCACATACACAGCCCCTACTATCACCCCAGTGAATCAACTGACTGATAATCACAAAAAAACATTACTTCAGTAGTTAAATCTAAATGAACCCTAGTTATCCATATCAGAGACTTTTAAGTTTAAAAAAAAGTGGTGGATCTGCATAGTCCATTATTTCAAATTAACATTTGCAAGGTAGCTGACCAAATTTGGGAGTTCAATTTGTGGTTTGGGCATAAAGTGAAATTAACAGCCACATTGTACATGCACTATGCCCTGGATTCTGTCTAATTAATACCATTGCAGAGGGAATAAGAAATTAAGTTTAGTTCAATATTTTTTTAGTTGAGTCACAGAAGAGCAGATCTGCAAGAGATAACATTTTCACTGTCACTTCATTCTTTAATGTTAAGCATCAACTTTCCATATTCAGAGTAGTTAACTAGATAGCTTGTCAGTTTTGTCTGAATGTGAGCTATCTATTCTAGTAGGTTATCAATCCAGTTTAGCTCTCAATGCAGTTTTTATAGTAATCTGTTGATTTCAAAAAAAAACATTGATAAGATCTTTAGTGAAAAATATATCATCAATATTTTCCATCTAACATTGAGCAGTGGTACCAGAGTTGAAAATTATCTAGCTTCTATTTAATGCTTTTCCCTGGTATGGATTAACACATAATTGTTAGTATTTTAGAATTTAAGAGAATTCAACACCTTAGATTCAGAATGCCAATATCCCCTTTGAACTGCTTAAATCATTAGAGTTTCTGATCTATCTTAATATTCTGACAAATGCAAGAAGTTTTACTTAGCTTTAGTTTTGTTCCTTTACATGATTTAATTTCATTTTGTTTACAGTGAGTTTTGCCTTTAGGGGAAATAAAATAGAGATAGTCAGCACACTTCATATTATGGCTGGTCTTTTTAAAATCCACTTAGAATAATTTAGGAAAGGTCTATTGGGCAAGGGGAGAAAAGTGATGACTAGTGCAAATCAACAGTCTTGTTGCTACGGGAGTAAAAAGAAAAAGATTAAATCAATCTTAAAAAATGCTATTTATTATTCTGAAGTATTTAAAACCTTTAATAAAAACACATAGATCTTTCCAATTTGAAATGGAAGACTAGTCTCAGGAATGAGGTTTAAAGGTCAGCTAACTTTCTCTGAACGTGAAAAAATATACATGTCTGAATATAATTTTTGCTTGTTCTTGTTTGAGGAAGGTATAGATGCACACATGTACAGGGTATATAAGAAGAGGGAGAATTTGTTTTTCCTTTCAAAATATTGAAGTGCATTTCAATTCTCCCATTAGTACCCTCTGTGTTTCGGTTCTTTTACATGAGGTTTGCATTAATGCAGGGTTTTTTTAAACATGCATTCCTTTACATTATGTACTTCCACTTTATATGACTTTGTTCAGAGCCACACTATATAATCACACCATATAAATAAAATAACCATATAATCATAAACCAATTCTTATGAACCAAATTGGACTTAATATCATGCTAGGTACATTATAACTCAAAGGATATAGACCTTGATACAGCCCTTCAGGAGCTTATAGAGGGAAAACACTGAATGTATTAGATTTGCAAACAGGAGAGAAACTTAAAACCAGTTCAGCAAAGGTCAGCGAGGCATTCCCATCATTTTCAGGTCAAGAGGGGGTATAATTAGAGGGAAGAGATAAGGCTGAGTATGTAATTTGGATGGAGATGAGAGAGTAGATATGAGACTCCTATGTAGGTAGTGATTGTGTTGGAGCAAATTTTTCCAATCCAGTGAAATAGTTTTATCTGTTTTATTTAATGGATTTTATTTAGCATATGCTATGTGCACAACACATGAGGACAAGAGGCACTCAGGGATGAGGGTAAGTATCTATCAGACTCACTTCCTATGTACTATGCCCCTTTAATGTAATAGGGAAGACAGGATAACACACAATAATCATGAAAGCTTTAGAGCTAAAAGCATTGTAGGAGACCATGGCTTATTGATCTAATAACAGTACAAAGAAAGATATAGTAAATATCCTAAATGTAAAAGAAAGAAAGAAAGAAAATAAGGACAATATGCTTTATTTCCTTACATAATTTGGTGAGATTAAGAAAAGTCCCTTGAAGAGGTAGGACTTCCCAGAAAAGGAAGAACTGAATGGTTAAAATCAAGGAGGAAGATAAGGAAGATACTCTTTTATCTCCAGATAAAAGAGTAATATAGTCTCACCCCAGCAACAGTTTAATAAAACTTTTCAAGTGCAAACCACCTGCTGGATATTTGTTTCCAAAAAAGGAGTCATGGCCTTGGCCATTACCACGTATTTCATATTTCTGAGAGAATGTGGATATATCTGTAACTATGAACATGGTGTGTGTCTCCCTGGTGACTGTCCCCCTCCTCCTGCCTTGTGTAGGTGGAAGCCATGAGGTTTGGGCAACACTGACTGCAATTCCAGTCCTGGGGGTAAACATGAGTGATCCTGTCCGCAGAAATGAAGAATAATTCAGAAGGTGTAGAAGTAGAGTATGGCTTAGGACATTTTTTGAGGGTTTACCAGAACAACCCTTTCTTTCTGTGTGGCTTAATGTTCAAAGTTTAATAAGCAATTCTGCCAATTTTAGGGAAGCATGCCTGGGAATAAAAATGAAAAGGTGAGAGAAAAGCCAAGAGAATTACAAAGAAATGAAGCCATGGTTAAATCTCAACTGACACCCATCCTAGCTCTGACCTTTTCAATAACATAACTCAATAAACCACTTTTAGTGTTTAGGAATTTTATCTTCTACTATTTGCAATAAAAAAAATCATATTATTCCCGTCTGTTAAGAGATCCTAGAATTCTAATTTATAAGCAAAGTAATACAATTACAAATATTAATTTTTTAAACTTCTCATCAAAATGTTAAATAGTTAAAAACATGACAACTCTCAAAAACATTGATATTAAAAACTGATGAGCAACTTGGTGCTAGAATGTAGAAGCAATTGCCACTAATGAAAACGTTGATTAAGTTGGTTAGATGAAAGGAATGAGAGATGTGCCTATAAATCAGAAAATGCCTGCCACTTGAAAAAAAGTTAAGACTAAATTTTGTCACATTTACCACAATGTCAAATACATAGTATGTGTTCAATAAATATTATTGTTGGTATTACTGTTGTTACATTGTTGATGGTGCTTGGGGAGGCTAGACTAAGTTTAATATGACCTTTATATTTCTGCATTTATTTCTAGTTCCCAGAAAACAACAGGGCAGAGATTGGTATAAGAGGAAGAGTGGAACGAGAGACAAAGAAGGGAAGCGCAGGGAGAAAGGTAGTTCACAGAAGGAAGTTATTAGAGGCACTTGGTGGAATGCATGCTGGGGTTACAATTTCTTTTGTGATCATGGAAGAGACAGAGGGGTTTAGCTGAGCCTAGACCATGGGAAGAGGAAGCAGAATCACTTAGTCTAGACCATAAGCATGTAAACCTGCTCTCTACTTTGGATCTGAGAATAGGTGCATCCAAACAGTGGGTAAAGTCAAGGCAAATTCACATTCCTTGTCTTTGGTGAAAGCAAACATAAATTGCATTTATCAAGAATGAATATAAGGGATCAACAGTAACTAAGAAAATGACTACAGGCCGGGTGCGGTGGCTCATGCCTGTAATCCTAGCACTCTGGGAGGCCGAGGCGAGTGGATCGCTCAAGGTCAGGAGTTCGAGACCAGCCTGAGCAAGAGCGAGACCCCCGTCTCTACTAAAAATAGAAAGAAATGATCTGGCCAGCTAAAAATATATGGAAAAAATTAGCCGGACATGGTGGCACATGCCTGTAGTCCCAGCTACTCGGGAGGCTGAGGCAGGAGGATCGCTTGAGCCCAGGAGTTTGAGGTTGCTGTGAGCTAGGCTGACGCCACGGCACTCACTCTAGCCTGGGCAACAGAGCGAGACCCTGTCTCAAAAAAAAAAAAAAAATGACTACATTAATGTTTGTGTTGAATCTCAAGGAAATTTGGATATTTGACCATTTTGGGTCTTAAAAACTGATGATTTTGCACAATTCATAATAACAGAAAAAGGAATGTAAGGCTAGAATTTCAAAAGATAACATCTCTGATGATTATGTACTATGGAAACTAAAAGAGTATTTGGACAAAATAGGTGGCATCTCTACTAGATGGAATAAAAGACTGTAGCTAAAATGCGAGAAGACCAAAAGGGATTAGACAGACCAAAGTCAAAGACTATAGGGCATGATAAAAAGAGAGAGGATTGAGGTAAGGAAAAACTGGAGGATTTTTTTTTAAATAAGATAATTAAAACCCTTATTGGGAAGATGAAGGAAATAAAATACAGATGCTGTGAAAAATTGAAGCAGTGATATGCAGTTAGGATAACCAAATTATCTCAGTTTGTCCAGGACTTTCACTGTTCTACCACTAAACGTTCCATGTTCCAGGAAGCCTGTCAATTTGAAGCAAACCAGGACAAATTTTCAGAGTTTACCTCAATGTGGAGGGCAAGAAAAAAGGAAACGAAAACAACAAAGGAATGGCAATTCAACCAAACACTTAAGTGTATTCTCAGTAGGAAAATTGGTAAAATTAAAACTTAGGTAATTATAAAAGCATTAAACAATTTTCAGGTTTGGGGGAAAACAAACAATTTTTAAAAGTTCACTAAGTTCAGTGAAAAGAAACTAACTGATAGATGGACATGTCCTGGCAAACTTTTGAATTACAAAATATTGCCTAGGCAGAGAAAAGCTCTGTGCACAAATTTTAAGGAGCTAACAAGTAAAAATTGTAGAATTGACTACATTTTAATTCTAAGACCTCTAAATAAATTTTAAACCTTGAAGAATCTAATTGAGGATAAAAAAGAAAATACACAAAGAATTAGGAACAGAAACAGATATAACTGAGATTTTAAATGTAAAACAGAATGCATATTACCATATATAAAATTTGAAAATATTAATATTTATATGATACGAGATCTCTGAGAAGGTTTTAAAGCAATGAGTTGTTGAAGATTTGTTCTCAAAACATGATTTTGATGAGATATTTCAATACTGAGTTCTGTTAAACCATCATAGGAAATGGTAATCCCTGCACTACGTCTATTCCAAAAATATGCAAAGCTAGCCAGTTAATGTCATATTGATAGCATAATGATATCAAACTATGACAAAATATAGCCCCAAATAAGCCAATCTTACTTAAGAATACAGGTTCAGAAACTCTAAGGCAGGTACTAGCTAACTGAAATCCAGCAGAGTCAGGCGAAGTGTAGAGTTTATGCTCCTCACTTCCCAGAAATGGAACCCACAAGGGTTAAGTGCCAGCCCACTGTATTTGTATGAATTCATTCATTCTTCTCTTTGACCATAGTTGATTACACTGGACTGAAGACTTGAAACAAATTAAATTATCTTCCTTGAAAATCAGACTGATGAGGCACAGGAACTTAGAATTGGGGGCTGAAAGGGCTTAACAGCAGAGCTCTATGAGGAAGATCCCTCTCTCTAAGGTCCTTGGGCTTTGGTTGGTCATCTATTCCTTTGTGCACTTGTCCTGGACTTATCTTTAGATCCACTCCTTGTTCTTTCCCTGCTTTGCCCTGAGTCATGGGGGTGCTGATCTCTGTGGACTCTTTCCTGGGCTTCTATATCAGCACTCTTTTTTTCCTTTTTTCTAATTGATACGTAATAATTGCACATATTTATGGAAATGTGCATGATGTTTTGATACATATATACAATGAGTAATGATCAAATCGGGGTACTTAGGATATTCATCACCTCAAACATTGATCATTTCTTTGTGCTGGAGACATTTCAAATCTTCTCTTTTAGCTATTTTGAAATACAGAATAAATGATTGTTAACTATAGTCACCCTACTGTGCTGTGGAACAGTAGAACTTTTCCTTCTATCTGTATGTTGGTACCCATTAACCAATGTCTCTTCATTCCCCTCCCCATCCATCCTTCCCAGCCTCTGGTAACCATCGTTCTGTTCTCTATCTCCATGACATCAACTTTTTTAGCTCCTACATATGACTGAGAACATGGGATATTTGTCTTTCTGTGCCCATCTTATTTCCCTGACCATTATATTAAGTGACCATACTGCTACAAATCATAGGATTTCATTCTTTTTATGGCTGCATAGTATTACATTGTGTATACATGCCACATTTTCTTTATCCATTCATCCATGGGTTGATTCCATATCTTGGATATTCTGAGTAATGTTGCAATAAACATGGGGGTGCAGGTATCCCTTTGATATACTGATTTTCTTTCCTTTAGATAAATACCCAGTAGTGGGATTGCTAGATCCTATGATAGCTCTATTTTTAGTTTTTTGAGAAATCTTCACACTGTTTTTCATAATGGCAACAGTAATTTACATTCCTTCCATCACCTGTGTAACTAGTTTTTCTCACTGATATGTTAATTTGGATTCTATAGGCAATAATGAATGTAAAATTTTAGAAACTCCTAGAATAATGATGCCATCCAAATGTCATAGGATTTTGATTCATGAACACCTTATACACAATGCATCAGCCTGTCTTTCTTTTATTTAAAGCCTCTAATGGTTTTTATTTGGCATTCTCTGTCCATGTACTTGTCAGTAGGCAAAAAGCACCTACCTGCAGGTAAGCTCTAGAACCAGCAGATATCTCCCAGCTACTTTAATATTAACAACATGCTTGCAACACAAAAGTAATGCATTGAGTGAGATATTTATAAAAACTCAGAGTTGGAGTGGATTTAATGGGAGGCAGATAGGGGAATAGATGAGTAGAAAAAAAAAGATATTCCTAATTTTTTGAGAAATTTATCTGAAATATTTGGGTCCAATGTTACCAAACATATTTCTTATATTTCCTGATTTTTTCCATAGGGCCTGCTTTATTTATGAATTTCAATTCTTGAATGTCCATAAACCCTATGCATTAGCTAAGTTGTTATGTTGAAAGTAATAGATTACAGCTTAAATTAATTTAAGGAAATATATTTGACACATACCAGACTTGCTCATGAAATTAAAGTGATTCATTCAGTATCCAATTAGGAAAACAAAATGAAACCAATTTAGTTATTTATCATGGGCATAATTTAATCTCTAAAATGCCATTCTTCTTTTTTTGCTGATATATTTGCATAATTTCTTTGTATTCTTTATGACTGAGCTCAAATATCAGCTGCTCTCAGTAGCTGCCCTTGATTCTCCCTTTGCTTGAGAGAATTAATTTTTCCTACTCTGTAATTACCAGAGTGCTTGAATATTACACCTCTGCCACCAGAGTGACTACTACTAATTCTATTACTGCCGCTGCTAATAACTTCTCATTGACAGTTCATTCTGACTAGGTAATTTGCTCGGCGTTTGATACACATTCTCTTTTAATTCTCAACCCTTCTACATCAAGCATTAATGTTCCCATTTTACAAATTAGGCACTTCAGTCACAAGAAGATCTAAGTGTGTCTAACTTAAAGCTATATGTTTTCCTTGTACCATGTTGCCTCTCACATATATATCCATTTGGATATTTATACTATGCATTTATTTATTCATTCATCATTTTATATTTATCACTGGCTACTTCTGCCTTGTCTTGTCACCTATCAGTCTCCCCTTGTTCTGTATTAGCCACACCAGCCTATCAGCTGCTGTGTTCAAGCATATTCTCATTTCTGGACATTTCCACATGGTCTTCCCATCTTCTGCAATGTTCTCTCCCCAGATATCGGCATGGCTTGCTCCTTCCATTCATTGAGATCAAATGTTCCTCCTCAGAGATATTCTCTAAGATACCCCAGTATTCCCACCTCCTTCTGTTCACCATAACCTTTCTCTGCTTTATTTTTCATCACGCCACCTTTACCCACCTGATACTGTTGGCGATAGTCATTCCGCCTAGGAAATACTGAGCACCTTCTGCCTACCAGGGACTGTGCTAGACACTAGAGACAGAGCTGTGAGGGAAACACATCAAGTCCCTGCCCTCATGGAGCTCATGTTCCTCTGGAATGCAACTGTTCTATGAGAAGTATTACAAGAGCAAGGCCACAAGTCTGTATGGCATGACAGGAGGGAGGCTCAACCCACAAATATTGAGAAGTGCCAGTGAAGGATTCAATTGTAAATAGTTTATTTGGAAGATGATCCTAGAAAACATTAACATGAAAATGAGAAAGTGAGAAAAGAAAGGAGAAAGCCAATAAAGGGTCATTACTGAGCAAATTATCACTGTTAGTAAATACAGCTTTATCCCCTGAAAAAAATACCAGGAGATGATAAATACATGATCCAGTTATCTCACTAGTGGGAAGAAAGAGCTGAAGTATTACATCATTACGGTTAGGGATTTGTTGAGGGCAACTTCCAGGGGCAGGTGAGGGGGAAGGTTAATTCCTGTTTCACTTGTGAGCTGAGAGGGGAGACAGTAAAAGAAAGCCCTCAGGCAAAGAGTTGCAGGTGTTCGCAGTTGGAAGCTCTTGATTTGGTCACGCATGAAAATGGTGAGGGCCAGGGTGTATGGGTGGACCATCAATAACATCTGCTACAGAGTTTGACAGTTGAAGACATACACTACTGGCATGACTGTAAAATGGTACAACTGGTTTGGAAAACAGTTCGGCATTGTCTAGTGAAGTTGAAGATACGCACATACATGGCCCTGCAATCCCACTCCCTGTTATATAACCAAGACAAGCTAGCTTCTGTGAATCAGAATAAATATTAAAAGTATAGCCAAACTAGCAAAACTGTCATAGTCCCAAACAGGAAAAAACTCAAAAGTCCACCAATAGTAGAATGGAGAAGTGAATTATTATCCATAGAACAAACGCGAAACAAGTAAATCAGATCTAGAAAGAAGATGAGCAATATTGAAAACATGGAATATTTATCACTTCATAAAACATAGTTCAAGGAAGAGAGAAAATCTTCAACATCTTCAATTTTTAAACTAATTGTATCTCTATGAATAATACATCTATAAAACAAGAGCTGGTAGTCGTGAGAAGATATCACTGAAGACAGCAGGGAGTTCTTAAGATGAGAAATCAAACTTTCTAATCAGAAGTCATTGGAAACAGTGAAAAGCAAGTTGGATATTGCAAAAACGCAACTATCTGAATGTAAAGAAACCCTGAAATAGTCTTCCATAACATAAAGGGAAGGATAAGGAAATGAAAATCATGAAAAAAGAAGAAAAAAAGTAATTTTGAAAGTCATAGACAATAAACAATAATTATTTCTGTCATTTAGATTATTCTTTTCCCAAATCAAATAGTCACATCAGATGGATTATTTTCTCCATTTGAGAATGTTTTTTTTAATAAAATATCACACGTCTTCAATCTAAAGAAAAGTAGGTAATGAAAAAAAACTTTACTACAAACGTAAGCCCATTCCAAAAACATTTCAATGAAAAGTGTTTACGTTTCTAATGCCCTCGGATGTCCACATGTCCATTTAGTCCCAACTGTAAATGCAAATTTTGTTCAGACGAAAGATTTCCTGAATAGAACATGAATGTTTTCCTCCCCATAAGTCCCCAGGAGCAATCATGGTAGAATAGAAAGATTTAAAGTTGGTTTATAACTACTGTACCTTCTATGAAATCACCGTGCATGTATTTCTGCATTCAGTCTCCAGCCAAATTCTGATGGTAGAACATTTCATTTCCTAAAATCAAGAGAAATATTTTAAATGTCCATAAGAAATATTTGTCCTCAGTGACAATGATTAATGTCTTTCAGTGGCTTTGCATACTGTTTTCATAGCAAATCCCTTAGCAGTTTATGTGATTTGCAGTCAAAAAGAGATATTATGTTTTCCTGTCCTGTCCTAGATTCTGCTAAAATTCTATTATAAAAATGGTATTAGATTAGAATAGATATAGATCACATATAGTTAACTTAATAAACCTTATTTCACATATCCTCCAATGGCCAAGAAACATCTTCACAAATTTATTGAAGTATTATTGACCTATAATACATATATAAAGTATACATATATAAAGTATATACTTTGATGAATTTTAACATATCTATACATCTGTGAAACCATCATGATAATCAATCAAGATGCTAAATATTTTCATCTCCTCTCAAAATTTCCTCAAGCTCAGTTCAATTTCTCTCTCTCTCTCCCCCGACCCCCAATTCCCAGACAACCACTATTGATTATAGAACTTTGTAAAATTCTGTATGAATGGAATCATACAGTATGTACTCTCTCTCTTCTGACTTCTTTCACTCAGCATAATGATGTTGAAATTTATCCAGGTTGTTTTGTATATTACTAGTTTGTTCCTTTTACTGCTGAATAGTACCTCATTCCATTTAATAACTCAGAAATCCTGACTTAAAAGAAACATCATCTCATGAAACCAAACCTTGTCCCTGAAAGTTTAAATTTGTTGACCTTCAGTGAAGGGTTGTATGTCCAGGTAAAATTACAATTTAACATCTCAGTGAGATCCAGGCACATAATTGGTACTCAATAAATACTTATTAAATGAATAAAAAATTTTCTATCTAGACAATATGCATAGAAGTCACATGGTGTCCCATTATCCCTTTCAGAAGCCTGAAAGGCAACCAGATTTTTGTGGCTAAACCATTTCTCTCTTTTATTAATAAAGACCTGGCTTTACTAGGCAAAACTAATTTAACCAACGGCCAGCTAACTTGATTAATCTAACCACAATGAAATGAGGGCCACATTGTCCTCAACCTGGGTTTCTCTCAGTTACATTAATAAGCACTCTTTCCCTGCCATTTGTCTATTAAAGTGTGTATCAGTTCAATTAAATTCCCTACAACCATTGGAAAAAAATGAAAGAAACTAAAACCTACCAAGGACCACTATGCCAAGCACTTTGCAAGCATCATTCCATTTGACTCACATGAAATCTTGTAAGGTAAATATTATCTCATTATAAACACAAAGAAGCTATCACCCAGAATGGTTATGTGACTTGCTCAAAGTTACACAGCTAATCAGTACAATGGATAGAATCCCTTCCCAGATTTGAGTTCACTGTACCATTCCCAAAAACCCCCAGGGTGAATTCTCCAGTACTGGTGGTTAGTCATGTGGGCACAATTTTTGAGTGAATAAATAATTGATTTAGTTTATTAAATACCCATTTCTGAGAAATCATTCAGGAATAAATACCTTTGAAAGTAGATTGTTATATTATTATTAATAGAGGGTGTTAGCTATCTATTTATACAAAAACATTACCACAAACTCAGCAGCTTAAAACAACACGTGTTTATTATCTCAGTTTTTGTGGACAGAAACCCATGACTTAGCCGAGTCCCCCACAAAGCTGCAATCAAGGTGGTAGGTAGCTAGGGCTGCATTCTCATTGGAAGTTAGACTGGGAAAGGTTTGCTTTTAAGCTCATGTGGCTGTTGGCAGAGTTCAGTTCATTGTGGACTATCTGAGGGCATCATTTTCCTGTCGGCTATTGCCCAGTGGTTGCCCTCGGTTCCTCCAACGTCAGCTTACTTCATCAAGCCCAGCAAGGAGGAGGGTCAGTGGATGGAGTCTGCTAACACGATGGAGGTTACAATCCAATGTAATACACTTGCAGGATGAAAAAGTATCACCTTTGCCATGTTCTATTGGTTAGGAGTAAATTACAGTCCCTGCCTACACTCGAAGGAAGAGAATTGCATATGGGCATGACTACCAAAAGGAGATAATTGGGGCCACATTAGAGTCCGTTTGTCACACCTGGATTTGATGGATAGTCACCAACCACGTGTACCTTTCTAAAGATAGTGTCTCACAGAACATAAACACAAGAAACCCACTCAACACAGCTGGCCTTTATGGACCTATCCAAAGGCAGAGTGCATTACTGAAATACACCCTTTAAAAAGAGCAGATCCTCACAGACAGCCTACCTTGAAGTCATAATTCATTTATAGCAATAGGACTGACAACATTATCTCTCATAGTATGTGTTTTATATTTTAAGGTGCTTTGAAATATAGTGGTATTGATTCTCATAATAATCATGCACAGCAAAAAAGGTAGCAATTATTAATTCTCATTTAATATGAGAAAACGGAGAATCAGAGAGGATAAAGTAACTTGCTCAAGGTCATACGTCTACCTGGGTCTCTGTCTGGGGATTGCCCTTGGCTGAGGAAAACCTCCAGCCAAAAGTTGCAACCTCTCCCCAGGGCAGCCTGCATCCAACTACCAGTGGGTGCAAGGGAAACAAAGACCAGCTCTATTTTCTGAAAATACATTATTGTATGTAAAATTACCAAATAAAATATAGGAGTGCTTTTCAACTATTCCATATATGACTGGGAAGGTGTACATAAGGTATATACATTTTTTCCATTTGGAGATACTGCCATAGCAATGGCCCTAAGCTTTCTTACTTGCTGGAACTTGCTATCATCTTTATGATGTTGTAAAAGTAAAATCAGTGCAGAAAGTATAAATTACCTATGAATATTTTCAAACTGGCAGATTTCTACAAACTCAGATGGTCATATTCACAGGATTCTCCTCATCTCATGAGTGGGATTTGCTGGCCATTTTTTGTTATTTATTGATATATTCATTAATCCACTCACATTCATTCATCTATTTGTTCATTTTTGGTCAGTTCCTTTCATAGTTTCTAACTTCTCTAAGGTCAGCACTTTCCCTAACATATAATATGTTGTATCTTTGGGCAAATAATTGTACTTCCTAGAGCCTTGGTTTTCTTATTCATAAAATGGGAAAGACATCTATCTAATAGAGGTACCACAATGAGTTAATAGATACAAAGTATACAGCACAGTTTCTAAGTGTTATAGGAACAAAAAAATGCCTTTGTTGATGTCTCCCTTTCTTTTCAAAAATTAATCACTGAATAAGTTTTTATTTATTGCCCAGTTACTCCTTAAGAATTCATCCCAATTTGTGTAGGATAATCCCAGTTTATGCTGTTTGGGATAATTATTAGTGGCTCTAACTTTCACTCTCAAAATGTCCTGGTTTCAATGATAAAATCATAGATGCATTCCACCAATGCCCCACCCAGGGATGTGGAGTTAGCTAGAGGACTTTCTGCAAATGTGTTCTACACTAAGATTATTTTTGACTCTTTCAGTGGGGCAGCTTGAAGGACAAGATTCAAGCAATGAGAAAGACATATTGTACAATAACCTTCCATTTCTAAAGATGACAATTCAGCAGCCAGTGGGAGTTTCTCTCTGGCTTCTGAGAAAAGATGATCTATAGAGCAGAGGCAGATGGGAAAGAGCAAGAAATTTTGGAAAGGATGTTGGGGGAAGATGTTATATATCTTTTTAATATAGTTGCTTCTTACACTTTATTTTTGCCTTTTCTTATGCAAGTAAATGGTCTCTTCCTGAACCATCATTAGTAACGACTGGCTCTTTCATAGCTACTGATGGTTTGGCAGCTCTTGATGGGAAGTTACTAGCTTATACTATAGGAGGGAAAGCAAACAGGGATTAGGGGCTTTTATTCGGAATTCTTTGGGGATATACTTCAAGTATTCGTAGAGTTACCATCCAATAAATTGATGAGATGATCAAAAGCTATTGAAATAAGGACCGAAACAATTATACTTGGGTTTACAGAGGACAAACTCCAAAATGGAAGCAACAAATAGAGCCATGATCCACACAGGAAGAAAAACAATGTTTTAGGTCAAAATGTAAAAGTTCTCGCCTTAAAAAAAAAAAGGGCTTTGAGACCTTCTATTTACCTTACATTATGTGAAAGAATAAAAGTCACAGGATATGAAAACGTGAGAATGTGTCAAGCCTATTGCCTGACAGAGAAGCACCTTAATTAAAGTTTATCTATCTCAGGGAAAGACTGGGGAATAACAGCCTGGGTAGATAGAAGAGTTTCCTTAAAGTCCTAAAGCTTAGTATTCCTTTTCTTTCCTTTCCATCACATTTAAGCTTCAGACTAAGGCATGGTGCAGTCCCCATCAGGATTATAAAGTAGACCATGGAAAGCAGCACACTTACTCATTTATAACTTAGTTTGAAACAAATCCCTGAACCAGGAAAACCTTATCACCCTGAGTACAATTAACTTTTGAGTGGATCTTTACAAACCTATCCCAATGAGAAGGGCTCTAAAAATAATAGCATTTTACTAGGAGTATGTGAAGGGTAAGCAGATACCAGAGACACAAATCAGCTAAAACCAGTTGATTTCCATTCATTCCCTGCCTAAAGCTATTCCATCAGGTAAGCCAGCCTTCCTTCTCCTTTGTGATGATAAGAATAACAAAAATTTATACAAACTAGAGCTAGAGAAAAAGATAAAAACTATTTTAATATCTCCAAAGTGATATTCAGGGGCTTCATGGTATGTGCTTTACAAGCAGAAGAGCGCTCAACTATAAGCAAAATATTCCTGATTTCAAAATGAGGGTGGTATTTGGATACCAAACAACTTCCAATTGTAGCACCTCAATTAGGTAAATTTTGCACAAATGAGAGATCATCTACTTCATGAGCAACTACTTGGATTCACAAATATGTGATTCCTAAGTCACTTAGGGTAATATAGGAGAAACACATGCATGTTGCATATGTAAGTGTAATATCTCCCTGGCACTATTTCAAGGACTTTATGTAGATTGATTTGTTTCATCCACATCCTTTGAGATGGGTGGGATTATTATCCCACTTTATAGATGAGCCAACTAGGGCTCAAGCTGTTTAAATAACTTGTCTGAGGTCATATAGCTAATAGATGGGACAGCAGGAATTTCAGCAAGGCTGTCCAGTTTCAAAGTGCATGCCTTTCACTAGAACGTTATATACTGTCTGTGCATCTGCTCCACGTACAATCAATTGTAGACAACTTGCTGTTATATGATTTGGGGGCTAGTTGAGAACATGCTGCCTTTTCTTCTTTCTTCTCTTGATTGTATAACATGGATTCGGAAAGCCTGCCTCCTTGAAATTTAATGTCTAGGGTGCATGGTAGATGGATGAATGAAGTGTGTCTGTGTACGTGAGGAAGGTAGTTGTGTATGAAATTTTAAATAACATTTGGAGAGAGGGGATGATACAATTACATTTAATTTTACTTCCAATGGAAGATCATAAAGTACTCACTATATACATATACAAAGAGAGTAGACTTAAGAAAGTTTCTTTGAGTATAAACAATTTCTATCTTTAATTGACTTGATATATATAGTATCATATCCAATTTAAAAAAAAAAAGTTCTTCATTTCAATTCTTCATTTCCAATTCTTCACTCATGTGAGTTTTGACTCAAATACCAGGACAAAACAGATGCTTAATCAGCTTAGAAGTAAAATTCACCCAAGATGGAGACTTTCAAAACACAAGTTTTTCATGGTTTCCATCAACAACATAACACAATTAGTACACTTGAAAAGACTTAAAAACTTTGAGTTTTAAATCAGCTTGGGCTGAGTTTCAAGGTCTTAGTGAAGCCTGAAGCTAGGCTCCTCTTGCCCAGTCTTAGGTCAGGTTACAAAAATTTCAGTGTTCTAGTTTCTAGGCTTCCACTCCCCATGCAAATAACTGGGGGAAAGCATCAGCTCCTGAGAGGTGGGACTGGCATTCCCTCCCTCATGAAGAACCAGATCGCTGAGCCATCCCTGATTGCAAGGGTAATAAGGGAGGAATTCTGCGACAAGAGTGGATTTACACAGCCCACTTCAGGTCATTATATTGACTGTTATCTCTGTGGTCAAATATAGAATGCAGACAACTCCTCCAATCCACAACTTGCAACTAAACCAAATCTTCATTTTATGAAGACAATAGCAAATTCAATTAGAAACTCTAAGAGCTCTGATGGATCAATCAGGTCATATACAATTAGCTCTAATTGGTACCTCTCCAGAGAGGTACATTCTTTACCTGCAGTCAAGGGCTACTCAGAGAGGTGTAAAATTCTTTCTCCACTCTGAAAACATCAAAGCAATTCCTTCTAATCCGAGCTTTATAGCTGTCCCTGAGCTGGTGGCTAAAGCTCCAACACCAATAAAAAACTGAGGATTTGAAAGAAAGAAATTCCATCTAAATTTTCTGAAAGAGCAAACAATGATATTGAGTAAGAAATTCATACACCTTTAACTTGTGGAGTGTAGTTGCCAACTGCCATTTGTCCCCCAAGAAATACCAAACTTGCACCCCATGTTGCAAAGATGATTTCCTAGGCATTTCAAGAGAAAGACCATAGGGCATTTCAATCATCTTTTGAGGAATTAATTTGCAAAGATAATTGAATAAAAGCAAAGTGATGGTAACAATTTGTCTCTTGCAGCTGAAATAGAAATGTGGCTTTTTGGTCCTTTTAGTTAATCGAACACATAATTAAGACTCTTTAAGAAATGATAGAAGATAATTTTTTAAAGATATTGTATATAATTGAGGGAGGCCAAAATGATAAATTGAAGCCCTTTTGGGGGCAGAATGTCGAGTGAAGCAATTGGCCTATGACCTGGGAGTCATATCTAGTTTTTAGTTCCAGGTAGGAACTGAATACTCATTAATTACACTGAGACTTGGTATTTGCTTCTGTAAATGAGGAAGTTGGATTAGAGAGATCTCCATTGGCCCTCCAGTTCAGAGACACCGATGCTAGGGTATTAGAAAGTGCTACAGCAGCACAATTCACAATTGCTAAGATGTGGAAACAACCCAAATGCCCATCAATTCATGAATGGATTAGTAAAATGTGGTATTTGTATACCATGGAGTATTACTCAGCTATAAGAAATAATGCTGATACGACACCTCTTTGGTTCTCCTGGATAGAGTTAGAACCCATTCTATTAAGTGAAGCATCCCA
>CM052436.1:189582781-189609436 GCA_028533085.1 Varecia variegata | reverse complement strand
GGAGGGGATGGGTGTATACCTACAAGAAGAGTGCGATGTGCACTGTCTGGGGAATGGACACACTTGAGGCTCAGACTTGGGGGAATGGGAGGGACATTGGCAATATATCTAACCAGAACTTTTGTACCCCCATAGTAAGCTGAAATAAAAAAAGAAAAAAAAGAAAGTGCTATAGGAAGTTTGCACATGGCCAAGTTTTCTACAGTACCTCTTCCTTGGGATGCCAAAAACAAAATATGAAAGTTCATGTTTCTATTTTTATGCTAAAATGGAAACAGAGGTGGGAAGGATAAAAGGAATCCATCATGCAGTAGAAACAGTTTTTGTTTTAACTTTCGAACCCAATAGAAATTCTAGCCCTCCAAGGATATTATGAGGCTGTAACCTTAGCCCTCTACTTACCTGACCTTTAGCAGCAGGGAATAGGCAGCCGCAATGGGGCTTGGAAGTCTACTTCCTAAATCAGTCTCCTTCCCTCCAACTTCTGCCCTTTTTGTGAATTATTACACCACCTGGCACCAGGAATATTATTGACTCTGGAGCAGGGAGCTTAATTTTGCAATAAATTTTACAGATTGGTAACTGAAAAACAAGAACAAAAATGAACTACTAGGTAGCTGAAACCGCTGACTCTTGCTGCTCCTTCCTGCCCCCGGGTAATTTATGGCAGGGGAGCTGCGCTCCCACACTGCGGCTGCCACTTTGGCTTGGCTGCTCCGCTCACCGAGTGGGGCAGCAGGCCAAGGGAGGAAGCCATCCTCCCTGTCTGTGGATTTCAAACCACACTGCGCATGCTGGAATTCCCACAGCCACCCCTGCAGTCTCAGCTCTCAAGATCTCAGAGGCAAAGTTGGGGCATAGTCATGATGTTTGGTAGAAAGAGAGGAGAGTAAAATATTCTTTGCAATAGATTGGAATTTTCATTCCATCCCTTCTATACTTTTCAGTTCAACATAGATTTATGGAGCACTCACTCTGTGTTAAGTACTGGGGTTAATGTGCTCATGAAAGGATGAGACATGATTTCTAATTGTATCAGTTATTGCTGTGTAACAAACCAACCCAAAACTCAGTGGTGTTAAATTCAGCTCTTGGGTAGGCTGGGAGCTGGTTAGTAGAGGATGGCTTTGGTGAGAATGACTTGGCCCTGCTTCAAGTAAGCTCTCTTCCTCCAGCAGGTTAGCCTGGACGTGTCTGCCTGTGGTGGCAGGAGCCTAAAACGTCAAAAAGTACAAGCACTTTCAAGTCTCTGCTGAAATTAAGTGTGCTACAGTTCCATTGGCCAAAGTAAGACACAAAGTCAAGTCCGAGTGTGGGGGGGCACTACTGAAGGGAGTGGGTACAGAGAGACATGAAAAAGTGGGATCCTTAGTGCAAAACCAGTCAGGCACAATAAACTTGAAGAGCTTGCAGTACACAGAGGGCAGTGGCAAGGAGGGACTCTCCCTGCAATGACAGAAGTTGGCAGCCGAGCAATAGAGTCAAATGAAGCAGCATCCTCGTGCAGCTCGGCTAGATGAGTCATTGAGCAGAAAAGTTTGCCTGCAGAGGGTGATGCCTCTAAGTGGAGTTTTTAAGGATGAGAGGGAGAATATGCAGGGTACAGCATGGAGAGGAGTTTATAAGAAGGAAAAACAATCCACAGAAGGGCAAGATGCTCCTCGTGTGTAATACAACGCATACAGCATAGTCTCAGTTCCTACTGTCCTTTGTGTTTACCACAGTGACCTTCTGGAAACTACTGCTTTCCTTTCCATGATTCTCTACTCCTACTTGTCCTTCTTTTCCTTCCATTCCCCCCTCTGTGTTCCCTTTTCAAGCTCTTTTTCTTTGACTTCTTTCACAATTTGATGACCTTAGTTTATCACTGCCCGTACCAAGGTCACTTGCCAGAATGTTGAGTATTCTCAAATCTCTTTCTTGCCCAGATATCTGCTCCAATCCCAACTTATAGATCTCAATGCCTTCTGGACAGTTTCCTGAGGATGTAGCCCAAGGGTATTTTAAGCCCATTGTCTTTCCCCTCAATCTAGTTTATCCCCCACGGTTCACAGTTGCAGTTATTGACACCAATATCTGCCCTGTCACCCAAATGAGGAATTTATCTCCTCCTTTTCTCCCATTGTACCTCGTATCAGTCAATCCCACAGTACCACGGACTTGGATGTATGAAGACTTTCCAATTCACTGCCCTCCTTTCTATCCCTGCAACCACAGCCTGGTCACTGCTAACCCCAGTCTTCATGGTCTCTCACTTGCACTGATCACAGCTGCCCCTGACCAGTCTCCCTTTTACAAACTCATCATCCACCAAGCTTCTAGCATGATTTATCTGAAATGCAAATCATTTGCAAACCCCTCTGCCTAAAGTCCCCCCATGGCTCTCCATTAGTTATAGCACCTTAGCAAGGACCAAGACACCCTCCTGCAATTACGCCTGTAGATTTCAACATTCTGTTTCCCACCTATCCCTGCAATACATTCTATACTCTGGAAATAATATTAGTGCCCAGGAAGTCAAACTATTTTTATTGCATGTACTCCTGCTCATACATGTCTGATGTCTCTTAACCTCTATGCCTCAGTTGTCACTTTGATCATATCATGTTCCTCTAGGAAATTCTTGCACCTTGGTGACTGCTAGTTTACGTGTTCAAAAATCACTCATTTGGGAATAGAAAGCTTCCTTTGAGTGATACACTGTTTGGGATGATATTAGTAATCTCTGATCACATAGAAACAAAAGCTTTGCTCTTCTTAGAGCTGTAAAGCAAAACCAATTGCAGAATATTTCTGAGCCTAAATTCATGCATTGCCCCTACTCCTTCATGATTTAAAAGAAGACAAGTGCAAAACATGAAACCATAGAAAGAAAAATGCCTCCCCTATAAATCTTGTCACATTAGATTTCTAATGAGATAGTTGGGGATAAATATAAGAGACCTCCAAATTTACATCCAAACTGACTTAAGGTCACACCAGATGAACATAAATGTATTTCAGAGAAGAAGGAAATCTCAAAGATCTAAGTGGTAGATTTATTTTAAAAATTGTGCATTTTAGTTTGACCATTTTTAAGAGTAGTATTGGAGCTTCTTTTTTATATAATCAATGACTTTCCCCTAAAGCCATTAGGGGGGACTGGGGTCCTATGAAATTTTGCCTAAGTTAAATTCTGGAAAATCTAAACATCTACTCATATTTTTTAACCTGTGCTATTATTTAGGGAGTACTGGTTAGTGATGTTTTACCCAAGTCAATCCTCACTGGAAAATTATTTAAGATCTAGTCTAGGGAGGCTGTCGAGTACAGCAGCCATTAATCACATGTGCCTATTTAAATTTAAATTTAAATTCAATAAGATTTAAAATGCATTTCTTTCATCATACCAGCCACATTTCAAGTATTCAAATAGCCACATGTGGCTAGTGGCTACCGTATTAGGCAGCACAGATTTAGATCATTTCCATCACTGACGAAGGTTCTATTGCACAACTCTGCCATAAGACGTGTTCCTAAATATGAAGAGGAAAATAAAGGAAACAAATTATCTTTTTTATCTTTACTCCAAGTTTACAAGTACAAGTTCTTCTTATACCCTTTACTAAATACGATTCTGGGAAGCAAAGATCATAAATCTTTTTGGAGCCACAGAGGTGTGGGGGAAGATAGGCTGTTAGCAAGAGGTTCTGACCCTATTACAGGAAATGGGAGTCACTGCCTGCCACATCCTGAAAACAAATTGGTCTTTGATACATCATTTTGATTCAATGCAGAAAGCCCTTTCATTGCTCTGCATTTCGTAAAGACCTTATTATGGAAATAATGTCCAGGACGTATCACCACCTTCCTCTATGATTTTCTTCCATCTGTAATTACTATTATCAGTGCTGCTAAATATTCTGATACAATCTAACCCACCCTGTGTACTTGCAGAGTGAGCAAACAAGTTTCAGAAATAAAATACTTAAGTCTCCCCGGTGACCAACAGAACCTGCAAACAAGTTACCCTTGGATTTCCAAGACTTAAAAATGTTCAGAATTTCATTGAGTCATAACATTGATTCATTTTCTAAGTGTTATGATTTTTAAACACCGACTTGGTAGTAAATCTCTGATTACAGTTAGGCATGAAAGAGGTTGGGTTTGCTCAAAGTCATAGCACTGAATTGTAACCATTGTTTTACCTGATTGCAGGAACTATATGGAAAATAAAAAAATATGTATAAGTAAAAATAACGTGCACTTGCAATTTTTAGACTATGTCTCTTATAAAATGTGTATGTAGAACTGAGAAAAATGCCCAGTTTCCAGAAGAATCCATTTGATTCAAATAATTTCTTTCTCTCCTTAAACTTTCTAGCAATTGATTTTTTTAACTGGGTATCTCTCTCAGTCTTTTTGTTTTTAATTCCACCTGAGAGTTAAATATGTTTGAGTTTCTGGGCCCATCAGAAATGACGATACTCTTAAAATATTAACTGAAAAGGCAACGGTGCCCTAGGTATGCATATCAGGAGGTGGTTACCTGGGATATCTGTGACAAACCTTCAACAGAGTGTGCTACGGTATGGTGAGCCTTTTGTATCCCTTTTGCCGGCAATCACCGTACAAGTTCTCATAGGACCCAGAAATCTGGCCATCAGAGAGGAGAGAACAAACCAGAGAACCGTAGTTCTCCCCAGGGACTTCGTGACCATCCACTGCCTGGCCCTCCTTGTCAAGGTGCCTAGCAAAGCTGTCGAGCTCCCAAGCTTGTTCTAGAGCCATCAGCGACAGGAACCGCTCCAACAGCAGAAGCCAGCTCACATCCAGCTATACTCAACCCAGACTTCCTAACGGTATCACATCATAAAACCATCGTGCATCTGGCACACATTTAAGGCCAAGTTGGCAGTATTTGATACGAAAAAGAAACCAAAGACCGAATTAGCATCCCACACGGTTGTTTGTGCAAGTCATAGACATAGTGCAGAGGCATGTGGAGTGGAGGCCACAAACGCCCACGAACCTTTCCTTAAATGAAAGCTGGGCTGCCTAGGGCCAATGAGCTCCTGGAAAAAACAAGCCAGCAAACAAACAGAAAACGCACAAAAGCAACAACCCAAACCCCATACTTTGTTGCCTTAACTTTTGCTTGTCCCAGGGAAGATCTTGTTACCTGGCGACTCTTTTTTTGGCTAATGTGGAACAAGTATCTGGACCATCCTTCAGATGGGAACTTAAATTTGGAAAAAGATCTACCTTTTTCCTTAACCTGTAATTCCAAGTCACTTTTAACTTTAGCTTCCAGAGTGAGCTAGGTCTCATCTCTGCAAGTCTGGAATGTGGGAGGGAAACTCGGCTTTCAGAAAACATTGCTTTGCACTGGAATACAAATTGGTCATTTATGGCGGATTCTAGCTATATTCCTCCTCTGGAGCGGCACCTTCCAGAAAACTGAACGAATGATTGGCAAGTGGTTTTGGGACCATAAAACAGGAAGTTGGAGGAACAGGTACAAATAGTTCTGAGGAATGTTTAATTAATTTACACCGTGACATATTAATAGCTATGTTGTCGCTAGAGTTTATGGTAGTTATTATCCTATTTTTGAAATAAATTTTAGTCGTCTGATAACAAGGTGGAATATTTATAATCAGAACTTTCCTGGAAGAGCAAGGATCTGTGTGCTTCTTTGAAAGTAGACAAAGAAAACCCAGAAATATTAGAAGAAAATACGGGTGAATTTTTAATAGTTTGGGAATAGAAAAGGTCATTCTAACTCAGAATACAGAAGCCATAAAAGAAAGACATGTTAATTCTGATAGCAGGGAAAAAATTAACAAAATCATATCACAAAAAATGAAAAGAAATCTGTATGTGAGGTGTGACAGTCTTAAAATTACCTTTACTTTGTTAACTTTCCTCATACTCCCTACTCTCAATCAGTTCTTGCAAAACCTATGACAAATAGCTAATTACTTGAACTTAAACAGTATACCCACAAATAAACAGGAATGAATCAAATGATGATCTTTAAAAGATATGAAAAGGCAACTTTCACAAAAAAAGACAAAAAGCAAATAAACCTCTAAGAAGATACTCAAAACCATGTATATTTAAAAATGTCAATCAAAACAATGAAATGAAAATAAGAATTTTCACCTAAAAGATTGGCAAAAATTTAAACTCTTCAGTTGCCACAGGGTTAAGGCAGTGTCCTGTACTAGCAGGGTCCCTATAAAGGTACAACATTTTTGGAGGGCAATTTGGCAAATCTGAGATGAGAAATGTATATTCTCTTCAACCTCAAAATTTTCCTACTAGGGATTTATCACACAGATAAAGTCACAGAAGTATCCCAAAATATATGTAAACAGTGATCATTGTAGCATAATAGCAAAAAAAAAATTGTAAGTAAACTGAAAATCCAGCAATATAGGACTGACTAGATAGATGTCTGTTTATCTGCGTAAGAGATACCTACAGCACTGGTCCAACAAATGAGCTACATCTATACCCCAGAGACATTAGATCAAACTACCAAAACACCAATTTCATATGCTTCAACCTAGTAGAGAGATGTCCTAGACATATTATTAGAGGGGGGAAATAAGACATATTATTATAGGGGAAAAATATAAATGACTCTAAAGAGTAAAAAATTATTTGTATACTTTTAAAGAGCATTCACATGGGTATATGTGTATATTCTCTACTCCCAGAAGTATACAAGAAATAGTTAACAGTAATTGTGGAGCTAGGGGTGCAGAAAGTGGATGTAATTGCTATTTCTCATCTTGTACCTTTCTGTACAGGTCGCTTTTTAAATGTTTGCACATAATACTTTTACTGAAAATAATAACAAAATAAAACTCTGCTGGCAACCTTGGTAAAATGCTATTCAGTGAGAAGGAATTAAACCAGGCTTGAGTCTGAAAGAGCTGTCATGTGGTGAATGGCAGGGCCACAAAAGAAGCTCATTACCACCTCCTGCAAACCCAATGAAAGGGGTAAATTTGGTCCTTGAGCATAAACAGTAATTATCCATGCATTTCCCTTGCAACTTCTTTATAAAGATTTCAAGAGAATGAATTACAGTGGATTGAGTTTCGTGTAGCAGTGTTTGTCCGATGCAGGTGGGATTCTGAGCCATCTTTGATCCAGGTAGCATAGATGTACAAAAACTGCAACAGGGCACCTATCTCATGAATTCCTAGACCTGCAAAAGATGGAATTTACCAAGGGAGGTAAACTTTCCAAATGGTAAAATTCCTTTTCTTTTCTGTGTGTGGCTCAGAACAGTTCCTTCCATCTTAAAAAAGAGACATCATGAAATAAAATGCACAGGCAGATCTTCTGATTTTAAAGCTTACTACTCATGGTGGAACTTTTATCTTTTAGGATATTTTTTAACTTTTAGTGAAAAATAAGTTTAAGCTTAGAGAAAAGTTGCAAGAAGAGGAAAAAATTGCTCATATGATCCTTATCCAGTTTATATATCGTGAGCATTTTGTCCCATCTGCTTCACTTCATTTGCTCTTTTATATACATAAGGGTTTTTTTCTAAATTACATGAGTGTAAGTTGCATATGTCATGCCCCTTTATTCCTAAACACTTCAGTGTCTATTTCCTAAAAATAAAAATATTCTCTTACGTAACTACAGTTGATTATCAACTTCTGTAAATTTAACATTGATACAATACTTCCTTTCCTGCATCTGTATTACAATTTTCTCAACTGACACAGTAATGTCCTTTAGAGCATATTTTTCTTTCCAGTTCAGGATCCAGTCTAGGATCACATATTGTGCTTAGTTATAATGTATCCAGTGGCATGTTGGTAGATGCTTTAACCACTGCTGCTCAATGGATGAATACCCCAATTTGTAACATTTGTCATTTCTGTGAAGTAAACACTCTCATTATTACCAATTTCGAGCCACCAAGATGCTATCACTGAACATGCAGTTGGGAAAAGATGTGCAAAATTGGCTCCCTCAAACCAGTGTAAACTGGCTGCAAGTCTCTGTAGTCTGCTTTAATCTGGACCAATTCTCAGTCTTTGTCTTTTAGGACATTTGCATTTCTAAAGAATATTTTCCTTTTTTAAAATTTAGTTTTAAAATTTGGCTGACATTTCCTCATGTTCAGATTCAAGGTATACATTCCCAGCTGGATTATAGCACAGAATGTTTTGTCTTTCTCTGCGTGTCACACCTAGGGGCATGCAATATCCATCTAGCCCACATTTATGATGTATTTTTGATGTTCTATTGTTATTTTTGTTATCATTTTATTTCATTGTCAAGATATTAACTAACTTCTCCACTAATATTTAGAGAAATAAATTTAGAAAAATATTTACTATTTTTCTCCTATTTAAAAGGCATACACTTTAGAACCATGCCAGTATCCTCCTAATTAATTTTTTTTCTATAGCTTTCGTGCTTTAAAATTTAAACAGGAAGATCTTAGAATCCAATTTTTAATCAGAATTAAATTATTTAAAACATAAAAACTGGTAAAGTTCTACTCTGAAGAGAATTCTATGGACATAGATTAACATCCTAATGGGAATCAGAGTTGGAAAATGGCAAAACCCAAATCAGAAGATTTTCAGGATGTTGGTGCTTTCCTTTAAATAGCTACTTATATAAGCTACAAGATTGCATTTAAATGCGGTGTCAGTACTACCTATCTTGTGTGGTTATCATGAAGATCAAAGATAAATTATGTTCCTAGGAGAGATCTGCCGTATTGTATGACTCAATAAATGGGAACTAAGGGAAATATATATTTAAGATAGTTTACTTTCTGTTAGAATTGAAATAACTCATTATAAAATTATAAGAAAAAATGGTTTGGGAAAAATAGATCAAAATCAATTTAATGATGTAAAAATTAATGATTTTGTGTATAGGGAGACCATGGCCCATAAATGTAGGTATGATAGTTAGGAACCCAGATTAATCAATGATCTGACGCTGTTTGATTATTTTTGAACAACTCTGTGGATACATGACAAAGTTTAACCACCTTGAAAAAGCCCAAAATCTCCTGGAAGAAGAGACTTAATATAATAGATAAGTTCCCAAGAACAAAATAGGAAGCATTAACAGTGAAAGAAAAAAAAATTGTTAAATTGGAAATCACACAAATTTAAAACTGTTACTCATCAAAAGACTAACCAAAATGTTTGTACCCCCATAATATGTTGAAATTAAAAAAAAAGAAAAAAGAAAAAAAGGAAAGTTGAAACAAAGATTGAAAGAAAATATTTACAAATTGCAGTTATTTGATAAAGGACTGCAATTAGTTTTCTATTGTTGCTGTAACAAATTAACACAAAGGTAGAGACTTAAAGCAACACAGATTTGTTATCTCACAGCTCTGTAGATTGGAAGTCCAGCTGGGCTGAACTGGTTCCTCTGCTCTGTATCTCTCAAGGCTAAAGTCAAGGTGTCAGCCATCCTGGGCTCTTATCTGAAGCCTCTAGGATGGAATCCACTTCCAACCTCATTCGGTTTTTGGCAAGATTCAGTTCCTTGAGGCTGTGAAGCTGAAGTTCTCTCTCCTAGCCTGCTGTCAGCCAGCAGCCTCTTTCATCTCCTTAAGGCTGCCTATATTTTTTGTCATATTGTCACCTCTACTTTTAAATTGGCAATGGTGAATTGAGTCCTTCTCAGATTTCGGATCTCTCTGACTTTTTCCTCTGCCTCATCTCTTCTGCTTCCAACCAGAGACAGTTGTCTACTTTTAAGGGGTCACATGATTACGCTGCGTCCACCCAAATAACCCAAGATAATCTCCCTATTTTGAGGTCCCAAATCTTGTATCTGCAAAATTCCTTTGGCCTTATAATATAACATGTATACAGAATTCAAGGATTGGGGCATGGAGGTCTTTGGAAACCATTCGTCTACCATGAACATTTCCAAATTATATAAAAATCTCATGCTACTTAATAATAGGAAGACTCACTCACACCCAGTTGATTTTAAAGGGACAAGGGACTTGAGTCTTTTGATAAAATACTTGACTGATTAAGCATACAGAAACATCAAAATCATTTACCATCAGGAAGATATAAATTAAAACTACAAGATACCACTTCACATGCACTATAATGATTAAAACAAGTGTTGGCAAGAATGTAGAATAACTGGAACTCTCACAAATTGCTCCTCACAATGTAAAATAATATAATCACTTTGAAAACCAGTTTGGCAGTTTCTTATAATGTTAAACTGACACTTACCATATGATCTATCAATTCTCCTAGATATTTAACCCAAAAGAAATAAATGCATATGTCTACACAAAACTTGTATTTACAGATTCATAGAGAATTTGTTCATAATAAATTCTGGGAACAATCCCAATGTTGATCAACAGATGAAGGTATAAACAAATAGTGGTAAATCCATGCATATCTACTTAGCCATAAAAAGGAATGAACTACCAATACATGCAACAACATCAAAGAATCTCAAAAACTTTATGCTTGGTGAAAATACTCAGACTGAAAATAAAGATATACTATATGATGTCACTCATATGAAGTTCAAGAACAGGAAAAACAATTTTTTAGTAATAGAAATTAGATCAGGGTTGCCTCTGAAGAGTAGGGCTTGGGGATTGAATGGAAGTGATCACAAAGGGACACTCTGGTAATGGAAGTGCTCTAATCTTAACTGGGGTGATTGTTACATGTGTGCAGACATTGGTCAAAGTACTTCAATTAGCACAATTAAGATCTGTGCATTTTGCTGTAAATGTACTTCGATAAAATTGATTTTAAAAAAGAACAACAGAGGTAACGGTTAATTTAAGGGTAAGGTTAAAATCAAGCTTTCTAATGGTTCAAAATTTTATAACCATGATAATCTTTTCTTTAGTTGATATGTCAGTTTCTGAGGGGAGTGTTTTAAAATATCCCTATATAATTGTTAATTTGTCCATTTTTTTCTGCAGTTACATATGTATATATCTGTTCAGTACATATAAATTTATGATTACATCTTACATCTTCAAATTATATTATCTACTATTCATATTTTTACCTGTTTACTTTTTGTTTCAAATTATTTTTTTCTAATATTGCTATGCCTGATTTTTTATTTTAGAATTTTCTGGTGGATGTTTTTCCATCTGTTGGTTTTTCAAACTCTATTGTTGTTTTGCTTTAGATTTGTTTCTCACAAGATATATTACTTTGGTATTTTTTTGGTCTTGTTATATGTTTGTTTTAAAGATTGAACCTAAGAAATTTTTAGAGGACAGTTTAATCTTCTTACATTTAATATGGATATTTAGTTTCTTCATCTGTCATAAATGAGATCATAATTTAACCTACCTCAAAATCATAGGAGGATATTGGATAATCCTTAACACAGTGTCTTCCTGGAACATTGCAAATGATAAGCTTTATTTCATTTATTTATTCCACAAAGATTAATTATGCATCTCTTAGTGTCAGGCCCCGAGTGTAAGAGTTAGGCCATGAGTGCTAAGATTCGGTCCTCTTAGAAATTCTTCTCTAATGGAGAAAACACATATATAAGTGACAAACATAAATAAATGCAAACATTATGAAATAAACTCAGGGCTAGGACAGAGAAAAATAGATGAGAAAATCGTTAGAAATGTTCTGGGAAGAATAAAAATCAAATGTGGGGTTCCTGTAAGAATAATTTATGTATTAAACAAGTTTCTTACCCTATGCTGTATATATATGTATTAACCTATATATAAGTAAATACACACACACACACACAAATCAGCCCTCCATATTCATAGGTTCTGTGTGTGTGGATTCAACCAACCACTGATAGAATATGTGGTTAGGCCTGTGATCGTAGTGTCTGCACTGAACACATACAGACTCTTTTTTTCTTCTTGTCATTATTTCCCAAACAATATAGTGTAACAACTATTTACATAGTATTTACATTGTGTTAGGTATTATAAGTAATCTAAAGATAAAGTATATGGGAGGATGTCTGTAAGTTATATGCAAATATTACACCATTTTATCATTTTATGTAAGGGGTTTGAGCATCCACAGCTTTTGGTATCTGAGGGAGGTCCTAGAACCATTGATAACTGAGGGGCAACTGTGTATAGTAAGCTGAGGTTAATGCTGATGTAAAGTTCTAAAGAGATAAAAGCACTCAGAAAATTTTAGTCAAATACCTAAAATTGTTATTCTTGTTCTGGGAGTTAAAACTGTTTGAGGATAGGGAGTTCAAAGTTAATTGGAGTTCCTGCCCTTAATGATTCACAGGTAGACCAAGGAAATATCATTCAACTCAGAGAAAGTTCCAGAAAGAGCCTCGAGCTTCTCATTTTCTAGTTCCCTGTAGGCTCACCTGAGCTGTGCTGGGTCATGGCCAGCACTTTTCCACTTACCAATTGAACTGCATCTTCAAGCACTGGAATAAGGCAAGAAGTTGCAATTGGGTCCCACGGATCAACCTTCCCTAGATTAGTGTGCTACCGATAAATAACTTCTACTTTGTTAATTCACCCTCTGTGATTAAAATTTGAAATGGAAGCACATTTCAAAAGATAATCTGCTTTAACCACCTCATCTTACAGATGAAGAAACTGAGATTCAAAGAGGTGAAGCAATTTACCCAGTCACACCAAGAACTCAGGACCTGCCAGTGTCTTTCTGCTCCACTCGTTGGCAAATGGAAGAATCAACAAGCTATTTCCACAAACTACTATCTGAGTAATTTATGTCAACCCCATAGAGACAAAACTTCTCCTTAATATTTACAAATTGGTCAACACACATCTGAGAGTAGTGGATACAAATGAATAAACAATCCTATTACCCAAGGCACATTACATTCCCTAAAATGGTACCCAATAGACGAGCTTGTAAATCACAATTTATTTTCCCATGAACCAAGAGTATAGCAAGGGGTCTGATGCTAAATGCACAATGCCAACAGCTATAAAATAATATTTATATTCTCCAAGTGGAACACATTTTCAGATGAATCTAAATTGGTTAAACAAGACAATTCTGGTTTCAAGCACATGAAATTATATATTGCATAATATATAATTATGATATGCTCTATAAAGATAATTTTATTTTAATCTTATTTCACTTATTTTACCATTTTAACTTTATTTACTCTTTCCTTATTATGTTGCTCTATTTTTACTGAAATAAATTAGAGGATGAAAGAGCATCCTTTATCAGATGCACCATATTCAAAGTGAGGTCTCCAGGGAGATTTTCACAGATATTTTAAGGGAAAAATCTGGTACTACTGAGTTTGGAGGTCCTGCTCCAGCAGTGTCTTTTATGCTAGTACCTTTTTTTTTATTAAAAATAATTTTTGGTTTGTCATGTTGCTGCCTCCAAAGAAAATCCTTATGCTTTCTGGGACCATCATTTCATTGGCACTAGGCTGCTTTTTGTCCTTCTTTTAATGGTTTCATCTTGGAATTAAATTCTGATGTTTTATGAGGCATATCTTACTCTAAAATATACTCTTTGAAAAAAAAATATCTTTTGATAACCCATTTTGTTACTTTCCAATGTCAGAAAGCCCCCAAATTTCATTTATTTGGTGATCAAATTTCGAGAAAAGCCAGTGCACTTGATCGTGCATCCTAAATGCAAATGGTTTTTCATCTCATCTATAACCTAAAAAATGAATGTATGTACGTGTACGAGTGTGTCCTTAAGATGTAGTAGGAGTAATTTTCACCTGAAGATGCCAGCAAACAAACGTCCAAACATACAGTTATTGCTTAATAAAACAAGTCTGTTAATTGATAAATGTTAATACTTAAAGGTGACAGGTAGTGGCATTTACTAAGAATTGTATGCATTTCTGAACATTAATTTACTTAATCTCTAAAAAGTTACAATTTCTAATGTTTAATAGCAAACTCATGTCTTCTATTTGAAATTTAATATAGCACATAAATTATTTTTAAGAATCTTATGTGTTTCTAATCATTTATTTACTTGTCAAATAATTGTATGTGTTTCTGAGACTTAAGCAAAGGTTTAAATGTTTTAGGATTGGTTAAAATAGTTGAAAGTTGGATAAGAACCCAGAGAAGTCTTAAAAGGCACGCTTAGAAAATAGTAGAGAAATAGTCACATGGATCATAACACTGCAATTAATCATTGATTATGATAAAGGTTTTTAAACAAACAGTTGGAACTAAAAACAAGATTGCCATAGGAATTAAACAATAAAAAGTAGTGGAGATGAATAGTAAACAAGCATGAATATGAATATAGTATTGTATATGTGAATGTGGAAGGATGTGGGAAATATATTACAGTTTTGAGTGGTGCAAGAAAGGCAACTCAAAACATAAATACGCTAAACGCTGCCCTGATGCACAGCTTTCATCTGACCCACCATCTAAGACCTCTGAGTTTTTAAAATCAGCTTATAAGAATAATAATGCCTTTGGAACATAATTGAAAGTACAACCAACCAAGGCATTGCCAAGAATAGACCTTGCCCCCTAAATCCAGTCATGGCTATCTGTATGCTGCCCTCTCTAAAGTTAGATCATTGTATACATTAGGTGTTAAATATCAAAAGGGGGAAAATATACAGTATTGCAAACAAATTAACACATATGAAAAGTTAACCTTTTATTAATAACTATTAACAAATAATAGTGAATCATAACCATCACTAAAGCACTGTTTATGGGCCTTTTGGAATGACTATGGTATAGAGCCACATAGTAATAAGACAAGCCTTATAAGCTACTATTATCAAATTTAAATATTTAAGGAAGTGCTGTTCTTCAAATTAGCACCTTGGAATTATATGAAATGGAAAAGTAATAATAAACTGTTATGGATGGATACTAATTAGATGTTATATAACATTAAATACAATGTATTATTATTAATTCTAATATTAATTCTCTACCCACTTATTCCATGTTCTCTAGAAACATAATCTTTTATAATTATCAAAACAACTCTAAAATATAGTAACTACCACACGTGGAGTACATAAACTGTGCTAAAATTAATAGCAATAAATTATTTTGACTGCTGATTCTACCTTCATTTTGTGTCTATTTTATGCCAGATCCTCCAGTAGGAACTTTAGAAACACTATCTTCATTAATCATCAATAAATCTCTGCACGACGGGAATTGTTATCATTAGAGTTAAAAAAACAGACTCAGAAAAATAAACCAACACACCCATGAATAAATAGTTTACAGGTGGTGGCACTAAAACTTTTCTTATTGTTCGATACAACCATTTTGAGTTATTTCACTCATACTGCCTCTGATTCTGTTTTGGTATTGCCCAAACTAGCTGCAGAATAAAATTAATCTCGTTATTGTCATACCCTCCTCTGGGTCTCTCTTTCAATCAGTGGTTGCCATGGTGACCTCTCTGCCATCCATTCCATGTTTCTCTTCCTGTGAAAGTGCCCAGAGGCACAGACTTTGGGGGAGAAGAAGATACACTTTCTGCATCCATTTCTTTGACCCAGATTGATTCGGGAGTGAGTGTGTGGCTTAAGTCAATATAATCAGAATGACTTCTGAGAATTCCTTCAGGATTCTGGAAGAGGAACTCTTATTCTCCGAGTGATGCAGGGCATGGATTTGGTGCCCTGGTAGCTCTTTTGGTACCACGAGTACAAAAACACACAAAAAAGGGCTGAACCAAGAGACTCACTGAGAAGAGGAGCCTGAACCCTGAACAAACCACACCTGAAGCCCATGGACTTTCCAGATGTGAAAAACAATACAACCTTATACTGTTTAAGCCAGCTTGGGTTGGTTTTCTCTCAATTATAACCAAAATGCCTCCTGATACACTCTCTTACTCTTTTGTGCAGCCAATCATCATCCTCTATATACCTCTTGGTTATAAAGATAGGCTTGAACTACATACTTCATCACCCCCAAGAAAAATGTCCTACGGAAGCTGTGGTCCCAGGTCTACGGAAGGAAGGACTGTGCAGTGTGGCAGACTGGCATGCACCTTCCAGCTGCAGAATATTGTACGTCCTATCCTATAAGCAACAATGACTGAAATTCAGACAGAAATTTCAGCTGCTAGGAATCCAGTGACTTCATGTTAAGGATCACCGGCACTAGTTCATTTAATTTGATATTCTTCCAAAAGCTTTTACCTAAAGCAACCGTTCTTCCACCTTACTACCTACCCCCAAATTCTCACAAATGGAAAGCAATGTTGAAGACCAAAATCCAAGTCTTGGACTTTGTAGTTTCTCTGAAACCTGTTAACCAAAGATCAAAAAGGAAAATGAGGTCAAAATCTAGGCCAGGGTAGAATACTGGTCCAAGGCCCATATTCTAAAATCTAGAGATTTCCATATGGATAGGTCAGTAGTCAAGAATTGAAAATAAAATCAAGGAGATTTCCTTCAACCATTTCAATATGTTGGAAAGGAAGCATTGCTAGAAACCCTATTGTTCCATTCCAGGAGTATCTATGGCAACCATTTTGGGCCGCTAACTTTACAGATAGTTATTTGTGTCACCAGCTGACGGTGTTGTCCAGCCACTCCTTAATATTGTGTAGACACCTTTCCCTTGGATTCCCTTCAGAATGTTCCCTGGCATACTTGCCTCGTAACTTTCCACTCTTCGCAAGATGAACCAACCCTTCCAACTTCGATCGTGGTACTGTCATTAGTTAAAGCACAGCTTTCCCAGCAAACACATCAGCACTGTCTTTGGTTCCACTTTCACTGATCACTCCTAACAGCTCAAGTGCCATTATTATTTTGTCTGGCAAACTAATGTTATCGTAACCTAACTCTTACGGCTTCGATTAGTCCATTTTGTGAAAACGTGTTCTTGTGCCAAGACAGTAACTCTTCTGAGGCTCAAATGACTGTGCAGATTCTACTAGAACCAGACAGTAAGTGTCTTAAGAGCAGTTTTGCCAATGGATTGCCCAAGTAGGAGATTGGAAGGAAGGAGAAAGTACTGCAAGAATAATTTCTCCCTGCAGCCTCCTAGGGAGTGACTGTGGGCCGGCTTTCTTTTACAAACCTTCAACTCCTGTCAAGAGGCTCTTTCCACACAGCTCTTCCTGTCCTAGGGTCTGATGACTATACTCCTTCTTACCCCTTCAGGCCTAGGGTTAAAACACAGACCCAGAGGTGCTTCACAAATCTGGCTTTCTCCATGCTTTGCCCACCCCTTTGTAAATAGCTCTTTCACTAAACTCTCCTCTAATTATCCCAGTGTGAGTGTGTCACCTGTTACTCTCTGGAGAGATGATCTTTTTTTAATACAACATGATTAGACAAAGGCAGTTCCAAATTTCAATTACTTACATTCTAAATATAGGCATCTTTATAAAACATGTACTCCTTAAAGGCTTAAAATAAAGCATATACAGTACGATGTGTTAGGGCATCTAATGGAAAACAGAACATTAATAGTATCCACACTCTTGATATTTCTTGATGGTCAGTTATGAAAATCTTATTGATCTCTCGGTTCAGCATGCATTTGGAGAGCTGATGGCCCATACATCTCCTCCCACTCTGAGCTTAATGATATCCTGTTGGTAGCTGAAATTAGCCACGGTAGGAGTATTTACACCACAGGAGTTGGCCAACACTACAAATCAGGGGTTCTTCTTTGGGAGACCTGGATAATCAACATACCACTGCCTATGTGAGTCAGATGAAAGTTGCAATACTGTTTGTGCCTTTGCACAGGACAGTTTTTCTAAGTTTGGGTTCTTCCAAAAGTAAAGCCTGAGATAAGGACTTGGGTGCAGGTAGCTCATTTAAGAGGTAATTCCAGGAAGCAGGAATGATCCCAGGAGCATGAAATGGGACAAGAGAGAAAGCCAGTTGAAAAGTGAGTTAAGCTACTCATCCTGTGTACAATTGTGCTGCATCTCGTGGGCACCCTCTGAAGACCTGTGTAGAATATGTGGCCGCTGAAACCCACAGCCTTCAAGGGGAACGTGACAGAAGGCACAGAACCAGCTCTTACACATTTGAATCTTCCTGGACGTGGGAAGAAATGAGCTTGGTAAATGGGCTCTCTTCTTTCTGGAATATGGAGCCTTAAGGCCAGGACCACCTCATTCAAAAAGATGATTCATGAATATTACAACATGAGAAACAACCAGAGGCATGAGATGCTCTGCTTCATTTTTATACCTTGCTCTTTGTCCTGAGAAATTGTGTATGCTGGAAATTTCATAACGTATCTGTTAGGAGAGGAAACCCATCTCCCAGGGCCTCACATGAGAAAGTAAAAGTGGTAAGTGGATGTCACCAAGGTCAAACATCTGCTTATTAAAGAGAGAGTCAGGTTTCCTTGCCCCCGGGAAGCTGTAACCTGGCCATGTCCACAGATCTCTCTGGTAAATTAACTTCTGTTTTTCTTTATTTAAGGGGGGTGGGAAGGTTTCCACACTTTGGACATTTGAAACAAGAGGAAGCAGCCTCTGCAACAGAAGGCTGAGGATCCCAAACTAATGGTACCGAGTTACCACCTATAGTACTTGAAGCAGGAAAGAAACGAGGCTTTATGGGAGGGCCAGGGTCTGGGAAAATTTTGTTTGAATTTTATACCTTAGAACCCACAGTCTTTACCCCACTGCATCTGAAAGATCCAATTAATTAGTCAGAGGATGGTCAAAAGAATTTATTCTTTCCTAATATCGACAAGGATTTCTGCAGAATAGGTTTCTTATTCTCCTACAATCACTGATCATTTTAAAGGAAGAGGCAAGAGAGACTTTGAAAGATGGTTGCAAAGTCTGAAAACTCAGGTCCAGTAGTTTGGACTTGTTCCAGAGATGTGCTGGGAGAGCTGTAGGGTTTGTGTGTGTTCATTTCTTCCATAAATATTTTTGAGCACTTACTATCTGCCAGGCATTACCCTAACTGTTGGAGATACAACAGGAAATAAGAGAGACACATACATGAATTTTTTTTCATTTTTCATTTTCTCCTACATGAGGACTAAATTGCCCCAAATTGTTCTCAAGGACACTTCAGCATGTTCCTAGTGTTGACAACACTTCCCTAAGCCTCTTCCTTCCATAGAATTGCCAGGTAATCCTCCACAGCTCCCCTGCCTGCTGTCTGCTTCCTTCCTCCACCACCTCTACAAACTGGCAGAAGGACTCATTTAACTAAGGGATGACCTCTAAAGTTTTTGAGACCCTATAATGAAAATGAGTTTCTGCAATTTGCAAGCGACAAATACATTAGTTATTGAGATTTTGTGCTGAAATCAGTAGAGCATTAAGAAAAAAAACGATGGTCTTGGCAAACATCTTCGGAGATAGAAGACAGAGTTATGGACTAATATACTTTTCCATTTCACTTTTCAGAGCCTGAGAAATATTTTTCTGAACAATAATATGTAATAAATAGGTCAACAACAATAACAAAAATTTTAGCCCCCTTGCCTGCAGGGGGAAGACTGCTCTGATTCCTCACTGGCTGGTGGTCCAGTTCCCCTCAGGATTGGGAGTGCTATTCCGAACCATAGCTCAGACAGGCTGCCTGACCCTGGCTGGCTGTCTCTCAGAGAGGCTGGATTGCAGACACTGGGTAAGGCCTTCCCTCTATGTGGATGGACTTTGCCAGCTACGGCATGGCATTGAGCCCTGTCTCTGCCCAGAGGTTCCTAACGCTAGGCCCACATCCAACAGGGTGGATCCCTGGGCTACTGAGGTCAGTTAAGATGGTTCTTAATATACTTCCCTTCTCTCGACTTAGCTGCTATCCAACTTCTTTGAGGGCCGGTCCTGGATAACAGCTCAGTCCTACTGGCCTCAATCTGACTCCTTAGTGAAGACTCACCACCTTTGACAGTATGTCCCTTGACTGAGCTAAAGCTGCCCACATGATGGCTGTGACTGAGTGTGCAATTCACACTTGCTACTTCCATTCCTGATGTGAAGCATCTCAGTCATCAGCATTGTTTCTAGGAGTCTGAGATAGGTCTGAGAATAGTAGTGCATCATTTATACTCGTGATAAGTTGTTAGAAAATTAATGCTGGGCAGAGTTTCAGAGATTTTACATTCTAAGTATGGCCCTATGGCCAAGGAAATGCTTCAGAAAGATGAGACAGTGCCTAGTTTTTGTGGGTGATCCCCAATTTAACATAAGTGGGTGGCAACTAGTTGATCATTCCATGCGTTTCAACCTCTTTGGGTAAATCCAAAAATACATTTCAACCTTATGTAAATGTGTATCAGTTATCTATTCCTGCATGGTAAATCATCCTAAAATTTAGTAGCTTAAAACAGCAATTATATATTTAGTTCATGAATACGCAACTTGGGAAGGTCTGGTGGGGACGGCTCATCTCTGCTCCATGTGGCTCAACTGAGGGCTGGAGGAAAAGGCTAACTCATGTGGCTGGCTCAAGTTTGCTGGATGTGGCCAGGGAGCTTAGCTGGCCTTGTGGGCTAGGCGATGTCCCTCTCAAAGCAGTCTGACCACAGGCTGTTTGATAAACATCCCAGATGTCCTGAAGTCCACAGCGTTTTTATGACCTAGCCTCAGAAGTCAGCTAGCATTTGCTTTCATTTTACTTTATTCATTGACACAGTTACAGGGGCCTATTCAGTTTCAAGGAAATGGAACATGGTCTTCACCTCTTAAGGACATTGGCGAAGTGTCAAGATTCTAGAACATGTGGGATGGAAGATATTGTTGCTGCCATTTATGACAACCCAATATACAATACAATCTGCACAAAACTCAAATGATTTTGGATAGAGTTTGCTCAAACCAAAGCAAAAACTTTGGCTCATAAAAGGATATGGGTCACAAACAGGTATTCCCATGAGTAGTATTTGTACAAATGCTTTCGAACATTCAGGCAGAGATGGGGGTTTTCTTCTTTCAAGATCTACTAAACTTGCTAAAGAAAAATACTCGATTTTTGAGGGCTAGAGAATATACTTAAATGTGAATAATAACTCAAATTTTCATTAAAATAAGAAAAGGGAATATAAAGACTTATTTGAACAGGGTGAGCAATTCACAATATGCTTCACTTCGAGGGTACACAAGGAAGGCATGAAGGAAAATAGAAAGAAAGTACATAGAAAATGTAAAGGAAGAAAAACTATGTAGCAAGCAAAAAGCAGACAAAGGTAACAAGAGAATAAGGCAGAATACTGCAATTGTATCAGTATAACATGAGGTTTCTCCATATAGTGTTGCCAGCAGCAGCAGATTTCAGGCACCAGACCTCCAACACCCCCTTTCCTTCCCACAAACCTGATTTCCTGTCATTCTGAGCAAGGAGAAGCACACAGCCAGTAGCAACCCCTTCTGTCGTTCAGTGAAGTGAGCTTAGTGACATCAACCCTAGTAGTGGTTTCAAAGACTTGAGGAAATGAAAAGTAACTTGTATTAAAATATGATTAGAGGAAGATACGTGGTTGATGTCCAATACACCCACTGTGGGAAGAAGTCACATGATTCTAAGAGTACTCATTGGCTCTAAATGCTTGGGTAGGCCATGTCAATGTGTAACAAACTAGTTTTGCTTTTACTTTGAGTAACATGGGGGACCAAGGAAAGGTTTTCAGCAGAGAGGGCTGTATCTAGCTCAAGGTTCAAAGGAATTACTCTGCTGTGTGAGGAACAGACTGTCATCAAGTGGTACAGTTGAAGGGAGCAGCAAGGCGTTAAGGTGGAAGCAGGACCACTACTTAGCAAGCTTTTGCAATAATCCAGGCAATAGGTGATAGGGTTTAGAAAAGGACGGTAGCATGGCCTTAGTGAGAAATGGTTGGTCAGGATTGTCTGATATTGTTGAAAATACACATTATATTAGCTTTTGTTAGTATTGCTTGATTTGATCTCTCGAGGAATTTTGTCCCCAAATACCAACAGTGGGGGCAAAATTCAATATCGGCTTAAAGAGAGTGAGCTAAGTAGTGTTTCTCAAACTTCACTTTACCTGCAAATCGCCTGAGGATCTTGTTAAAAATGCAGATTCTGGATGAGGAGGCCTGAGGTGGGGCCTGAAATTCTGCATTTCTAAGTCCCCAAGTGATACCAAAAAAAAATGAAAGGGAAACTTGCTAAATAACAGTTGGCCATGTAGAATATTGAGCCTCTGGAGTACATGCTAAAAATCCCCTATCCATTGCGATGTCCTCCAGAGTTTCTGAGGATGAATCACGAGAATGTTCTACTGCTGTTCTTTGCAGTTTGGCAAGTAAATTCATGTGGAGATCGACTAGTATGCATTTCTGTCTTGTTCCTTTTAAAGACTGACTTTTCAATTTAAAGATGCCTATCTATGCAAAGGCTTCTTACACAAATTAGTAGCAATAAGTTATACTGGTTGAGCATGCATAAAATCGCACAACATGGCAAATTCAGAACTATGCATACATATTTAACTCTTAAAGATCATGACAAAAATGTGAAGTCAGAGCTCATTAAATTAGAGACTGATTTAACCAAATGATTGTGCAGCTATTACACAGGTGTTCCATTTCAGAAAGTATTAGAGTATTTTGCCAGGGGGCCTCAAAGCTAATTTCTAACCTAGACTAATCATGCCAGGAATAATGACCTGCCGTTACTGCCTTGTGAATCAGACCCTATGATATTTAAAATAATTAAGATCAAAGCCTAAGTAGAAGGTCACTGAATTCACCAGTCATAAAACGTTAGTGCAAAACCAAAGGCTGTACTTGTTTGCTCAACAATCTTCAGCACTCAAGTTATAAAACGGTGTTAAGAGGGACACGAACATCATCTTCAAAAATGTTGCTCCCCTCAAAGGGACTGCCAGAGAGCAAGTCTCTCAGTGAAATGGTTATTCAAAGCAAAAGTGGTATTCAAAAGCCACTAGAAGTTTGAAAAGACCAGGTAACTTCAGGGATGGGTTGATGGGCTCTATAAGCTTGCTGGCTGCAATCTCAAGATGTGAACTGGAAAGAAGATTTGCTTCCCACTTGTAGGCGGTTGGAAAGAAGTGTGAAATGAATTGGTTTGTCCGGGCTGAGTTCCCAGGAAAAGGGTGTCTTTCATACCAAAAGCTCCCACCCAAACTGGCAGGGTGCTTCCAGCCAAAGATTTAGACAGTCAAATAAGTGCTAATTGAGTTAGAGGTTTGGTTAGGAAGTGGGTTGACAATTAAGTTCAGCAAACGAAGGCCCTTTAATGGCACAACTACCTGCCTTGAGAGGCTTTGGTATAGCACAGCAAACTAGAAGAAGGCTTCCTAATCCACTATGAGACTTTGATGGAAATTCCTAATCTGTGGCTGGAATAAGTGTGAGACAGCCTAGAGAGAAGTGGCCTCGGGTGATAGTGGCGCAGGAAGTGATGAAGTTGATACTGAGGACCTATCTGTTCACAAGATTCCACCAGAGATACACAAGTCTGCAGAGCCACAATGGGGAGCTCCAAGAAAAAGAAGCACTTCATTTTCCAAAGAGGACAACACTACTCGATAGCTTTATACTGCTGTTTTCTGTGGCCAGTTCCCCGCAAGTTTTTATTACCAAAGTATTAAAGAAAAAAAAAAGTATTTTTATTTAACAAACACTTTCATGGGGCTTTCCTATTGCCAGTCTTAGCATTGATTTGTAAATGTTACCTCACTTATATACCTCATAACAACCCTTTAAGGTAAATAACATTATGATCCTCACTGTCCAAACAGAGAAACTGAGGCACAGAGAAGCTCAACAACTAATAAGTGACACACCTGGGATTCAGAGATGGTGGTGGGGCAACTGGGTTAAAAAGAGATAAAGAGAACGTTACAGGAGAAGAAAGGAAGCAAATATTTGTTATTCTGTTTGGAAGAAAGGGAGATGTATAAAAATCCAAGAGATAATTTAATAGGCCTCTTCACTGCCCTTTTCCCACAAGTGCCAAAATGAAAGCCCATTAATAAAGCTTAAAACTAAAATTTAGTACAGATAAAAGCAGGTCCTCATTACCCAACGTATAATTAACTGGGGAATTCACAGCTGTGGGACATGACCGGCAAGGACGGGGCTTGCCGATTCAGGCTGCTGACTTTCAAACAAGGTGTTAGAACCAAGCAACCAGGTCTCTTCATTTGCAAGTTGTAGCTTTGGCCACTCTGCTGCAGATGGTGGTGAGAAGTCTAAACTTGGCGAACAGATCCTAAGTAGCTATGGATTAAGGCAACTGGATGTCAAACGTGTGCCCACCCCAAGTGTAAACCTGTCCTTCCCAAGTTCCCTCCTTCCCCCTTTCCTAGGAGAAGACTGTTCAATCTTCCACCACTCACAAACCAGTACAATAATTCTAGCTTTTCACTCCTTTCCAACCTCTTATAAAACTCCCTCTCCACAAAGCCTCATGACACCTAACTCCATCATTTCCTCATTCTCTGTTCCACTGAAGGGTTGGTACCTCCTGGCTCCTAGAATATTCCCCTCATCCACTGAAGACTTTGGGACCGGGATAGCAATCTTCTTAAATCACCCTAGCTCTTGCCAATTGGCAACATCTGAGTAGACAACACAGCCATTATCAGGTACCCATGATGCTCTATCTGCCTAAATCCAATGACTAAAATTTTCTACTGCCTTTTGCTAATCTATTTCCATGGCCACATCTTGAATTTCAGGATTGTTCCACTTCTGAATTTTTAATTCCAAATACTCTTCTCTCTGAGCACATTCTTCCCTCTTCCTCTCTCATTCACTGGTTTTTCCTTTCAACTTCTAACTTACCTATTAATTCCTTATTGCTCTGTCCTTTTACTGCACCTCCAAAGCCTACATCAAAATCCAACCTTATGCTTTCTCTCCTTTTATTCCCAGGCAGTGAAATACTGGTGAAAAAATACCATGCAACTTTGCAGATTGGTGACACTGGTGAGAGGTACAAGACTTTGGAAAGAGATCTATAGAATTATACAATTTCCAGGAAACATGATTTAATCCCTGGCCTCTGGCAAAAGTGACTAATTAGCTCAAGACCCCCTACCTCAGTGCCAAAGCTCATGGGAAGTCAGTCTCAGCCCAGGTGGATAACAGCATTAGGCTTCAGATAACTTGGGCACAGTCCAAACTCTCTTCTACAATAAACGCTCAGGTTTAACCAAATTATTTTACAGTTCTAAAATCTTATTGTATGCAATGCCATGTAAAGTTAATGACGTTCAGGAATCTTGTTTGCATTTTAGTGGCATTTGTTTGAAAAGAGTTTACCAATACTGCTAGGGAATGTGCTTAATGTTGAGCCCAAGGACCGTAATGAAGTGGAGGTGAGACACATGCACGGCACAGCCACAGGCCTTCCTCACAGCTTCAAAGGCTTCGGGAGAAGCCTCCAGGCTTCCAGTTCAAAAATCCTTTCACTTAACAATATCACTTAAAATAACAAATACAAAACAACACAAAAATGCTTCTTGGCCAATATCGATTGCTAGCTGTCTCTTTCCAAAATCATCTTCAATTTCAAATCTAGCTGCTTTTGCACTCCACTAAATAGACCATAGTAGTAGCTCATGTATCTGCCATCAGCCTACCTTAGTAATTTTTTTCACGTAATGGAAGATTTCCACTTTTTAATATCATTAAAAGGTATATCCGTTAGCCATCTTTTAAAAATTGATTAAATTCTTCCCTGACATCTTAAGGATAATGTACAAACAGTATTATACTATTTCTTGAATTTGCAGAATGCCCTTCTTAAAACTCAATTGTAGGATTTACAACATCCAATTAACTGCTCAATAATTTTTTTTTATTCCTTTTGGTTTTTGTCTTTATTCCCAAAGTTGAGGTGGCTAGAAAAATGTCCTACCAGATAAATTTGTTGCCAAGTTACCATGAACATGTGCTATTATCTCAGAGATATCAAGAAGTTAACCAACGGCCTCTAAACATTTTCCCTGAGAGTTGTTCCTATCCAGTAAACACCAGAAAGAGTCTCTGAGATCTATGAACAGTAACATATTCTACTCAAAAATATAAAAAAATAAATAAATCACTCATGTAATTTTTAACCCTTCTTATATCACTTTTGGTTTCAAACTGAGGACCACGTTGCTCAATCCAACTGGCCTTGGTGACTTTATATGCATTTGTTTGCAGGGTCTGGTGAGTGGGGTGGGGCAAGGTGGAATGACTTTACCACTCTGGGTTTCAGTCAACGCAGTTCTCAACTGAGGGTGAGCCCTCCCCACTCTACAGATTCCAGAGTCATGTGATTCCGGTGCCAGGGTACAGATGAAAAACACTTTGAACAGTGGAACAAGCTTTACCAATGGAAGGGCAGAGCCAGCTGAGGCCAAGAGAGCTCTTGGTGAGTGGCAGGAGCATCATTCCCATTGTACAACCTCCAACCTCACCTAACATGTGTCAGGCACTCAGTAAACATTTCAAATGAACAAATGAATGAATAAATGAACAAAGGAGCCCACTTGGATATTGCTATAAAGGACTTAAATAATATAAAATAATTTTGCCCCTAAAGCTGGAAAATTCCTTTAAAAAAAAAAAAACTGGGCTGGGCACGGTGGCTCACGTCTGTAATCCTAGCGGGCTGGGAGGCCGAGGCAGGCGGATGGTTTGAGCTCAGGAGTTCGAGACCAGCCTGAGCAAGAGCGAGATCCCGTCTCTACTAAAAAAATAGAAAGAAATTATCTGGACAACTAAAAATATAT